>JAEMWC010000022.1:977500-1092500 GCA_016490735.1 Pachyseris speciosa
GTTCTGCCAGAGACCTCTGCTAGCAGGGAAGGTTCTTTGTGGCGAGGATTGGCGATTGAATCTGCCACCTTACCTCCCAAGAAACGACCTCGACTGAAATTTGTTATATCAGGATAAACAAATGTCTGAGAAATATTTTGTACACCTTTTTACACCATGGATCGGTCATTTCGATTTCGTCTGGTCACTGAAACAAACAAATATGCCATGCGAAGGAACAAACCATGTTGGGTCGGAACAAGTCCTGAGGAGCTGAAGGAATTTCTGGGGATTACTGTCTGGATAAAGCTCAAACAATTGCCGATTTCTACAATAATTTATTCGTTGCTGCTACAACTATTTTCAGAAACTATGTTTTAATATTGTGTTAGTCAAAGTTGACATTTTTTAGGCTTTCCAAGATGCTGTCAATGTGCTTTTAGTGTTCAAAGATCATCATGGACCACATGGCCCTCCATATGGTGGTTTTAGGGTTAACATACCAAACCTACCAATACTCGAACGCACTTTCTAATCTACGATTACTACTAGTTTTATGTTACCTTTTCCCCTTATCCCGTACTTTTAATAACCTTAAGTGCTATGCATCTCACTTCCTGTGCAAGAATTTTTTTTTTCACGTATCACCGCTCGCAGGATTTTTCTTTTTGACAAGTTTCCCGAGCAGGAATTTTTTTGGGGGAAATGTCACCCCTCCCCCCCCCCCCCCCCCCACCCCGGTTATTTCTTATGGTCCGTCCCTTATCTGGGGATGTCGGAGCTGTCAAGCTAATCTAATTAACTAATTAAATAAAACCACAAAATTTAATCTCACTGGAGATCAAAGATCTCTACATATACTTCATTTCCCTGCAAAAGGGATTCCGATGGAACAACATAACCGGGAACATAACCAAACAAAAGTGCACTACGCTTCCCTACATCTTTTGATTATACGCGCGTGTATTAGGATGAAACGAGGAGCAAAAAGAACAAGCAATTTATTAACCTTAACGCCGTGAATTCAGCGTCTCATAAGTGAACTGAGTGTACAACAACAAAACCATAAACGAAGTAAAATTAAAAAAAAGAAAAACAACTCAACATGTTTCGACAGTGTGACATTCGTCGACCACGACAAGTCCCACGCGGTTGTGAAATTTATTTGTAGTATCTATGAGCAGCTTCTGAAAATGCTTATCGAGGACCGGCTGCTTCGGGGCGGCGTCGACAAAATCAGGATCGGATTGGATCGGATCGGATCGGATCGGATCGGATCACGGATTGGAAAAAAGTAATAAACAAAAAGTATATTACAATGAACATTGGAGAAATGCTGACATACTGTGACATATTGCGTGACATATTGGAGATAAGGCCCTACTGAAAGTGATTTCCCGCCATGGAAAGTGATTTCCCGACATGTAGTCTCCTTCACGGCTGTCGCCATGGACGAAAGCAAGCGGAAGGGACGCATTATTTTATCATTCAGTTATAGTTTCTTTTTTTAATATCATCTCACGCGTTTATTTACTTTTTCTATATTTGATATTATTTTAGAAAGGGCAAGAGAAGAGACGAAAAACGAGGTGGGGAGTAACGTTTTTTTAGATGTGACGGTTAAAGTGTAGTGTACGCGAGCGATTTATTTAGTTAAATCCATGTTAGCTTCTTCTATGAACTCGCTCAGCTCCTCTTAACCTAAATCGCAATTATTACACGTCAAACGACTTAAATTCCACGAGTATATGGAACTCAGGGATGAACAGTTAGAGATCGCACAATAATTTTGGCCGTCTAGTTGTGAAATCATTACGTATTTTTCGTATTGTAATATTATAATAATCTTTACAAACCCCTTGGCTCTTTTAATAATTGTATACTATAACCACTGTGACCAAAAATATGCTCGTTGATAAATTATTTTATATGGAAAGCATATTTTTGGTCACAGTGGTTATATTATAGAATTATTAAAAGAGCCAAGGGGTTTGTAAAGATTATTATAATATTACAATACGAAAAATACGTGATGATTTCACAACTAGACGGCCAAAATTATTGTGCGATCTCTAACTGTTCATCCCTGAGTTCCATATACTCGTGGAATTTAAGTCGTTTGACGTGTAATAATTGCGATTTAGGTTAAGAGGAGCTGAGCGAGTTCATAGAAGAAGCTAACATGGATTTAACTAAATAAATCGCTCGCGTACACTACACTTTAACCGTCACATCTAAAAAACGTTACTCCCCACCTCGTTTTTCGTCTCTTCTCTTACCCTTTCTAAAATAATATCAAATATAAAAAAAGTAAATAAACACGTGACATGATATTAAAAAAAAGAAATTATAACTGAATGATAAAATAATGCGTCCCTTCCGCTTGCTTTCGTCCATGGCGACAGCCGTGAAGGAGACTACATGTCGGGAAATCACTTTCCATGGCGGGAAATCACTTTCAGTAGGGCCTTATCTCCAATATGTCACGCAATATGTCACAGTATGTCAGCATTTCTCCAATGTTCATTGTAATATACTTTTTGTTTATTACTTTTTTCCAATCCGTGATCCGGTCCGTGATTCGATCCGATCCAATCCGATCCTGGTTTCGTCGACACCGGCTTCGGGGGAACCGATGACCACTCTATACTCTCCTCTAGTGATTGAACTTAAACAGTCTCTGTTGTAATCCCCTTTTACGGCTGGAATACCTAGATCCTCGAAGTCTTTGATTTGATCACTTGCAATGCTCGTCAATGGTGACACGGTGATGACTAAACAAAATTCGTCCTCTTACATTTTTACTAGAGAAAATGACTGAAAAATAACACTTTTGCCAAATCCTGTAGGTAAGATTGCTATTACGTTCTCTCCGTTGAGGATGTCCACAACAGCTTTCCTTTGAAGGAAGACACCTCTAACAATTTTACCTTTTCTTCGATTTATACAGCTTCGTTCGCCATTCTGACAAGTCGTGACTCTGTGACTATTTTTATCACTCACTCCCACTGAATTACTAACCCGCCTGCCAATCGTCTGTCAACAGCTCTGAATTGACCAATCGGCAACTCCGTTGCTGAGCTGACGGAGAATTTGTTTGGTGCAGAAGAGTCCGCAGTCCATCTTTTCTCGTCTCGCCCCAATCCCTTTCATATTAACCGCGTTCTTTTGCGAACGTGTGCGCGAGGATGAGAACTCGACGAATGTTAGAGAAAAGGCGGACTGCTAGCAGTCCAATCTTCGTGCCTGAAATCAGTATCGTGGGAACGTCTACTTCTGATTGGCTCAGCTGCGTTTTGCTTACAAGAATTTCATGTCATGCACTGCGGAGATAACTGTCGCTACGAACGCAAGTTGTGACAAACAGTGCATCAGAGATGAAATCAATAATTAAAACTTTGGAAAATAGAATAACCCACAGAAACCTTGTACTCATTACGAATCACTAAACGTTCTCTTTTTTTATTGATTTTCATTTATTTCTTATTCCAATTATTTGGGTTCTTAGACAGAGTAAAATATTCAATCTCCTCTTTATTTTTACATTATATTTGTATTTTATGTGGTATTTTTGTACCCGTCTGTATTAATATCATTTTTATTTCGTCCGTTTTTAATATATCTTCTTTTTCCCATTTTTCTCATTTCCCATTTTTTCCTTTTTGATGACTCCGCACCTCGCGTTTTAGGAACAACCCTTTTTTAATGTGTGTTAATTTTTTAAAAGTGTCACTGATCGCTGGAGAGATTTTCAATAGTGATTATTGCTGCAAATTTTAGCTGAAGTTCTTGTTTGTTTAGTTTGTTTTGAATACACTGGTCCGTGAGACCGGGACACTTGTTGTTGAATAGATATTTTCAATTTCGTTTAGTTAATTTCAAAAACTCTTTTGGTATCTCCGTAAATAAGACTGCGTTTTGCTATTAGCCCGAAAAATTTTCTTGGCGCTGCAAGAATTTTTTTAACATGATCCCAGTACTGTTTCTTGTCGTTCTAAAACACTAGTAATGAAAAGTTGAATTCCGTTTGTATTTCGGTTCCAGTTTTGAAATTTCTACTCGTTAATTCCGCTGCGAGACGACTAATGTTTTAATGGCTGCCGCTTCGAGGGAAAATTTTATTTAGCTTTCGCTGTTTGCTGAAGTGTTCATTGACCATATAAGGTAGTGCAGGTATATGAGCTGAGAGCCAGTGTCCGGCTAGCCAATGAAAATGCTGGAAATGTGATATCCGTAGTTCAGTTTTTAATAATTAACAATTAGATTATTCGCTCTCGATTTCTATTGCGTGATAGCTGATGAGGGCGCAGCCCGAATCAGCTATCACGCGATAGAAATCGAGAGAGAATAATCTAATTGTTTTAGTATAAATCTTCTAGTTCAAAACTAAAGTAGTAAATTATCTAAATTCTCCTCGCAGACACTTCGAAAACGCGAAGAAGCGGCCGCCATTTTGTTGACAACCGCTACTCACTATCACAGATTGATAGCGAGTAGCGTAGCCAATCAGAGAACGGCATTCGTGATAGAACGCTAGTAGATTTATACTAATTCATGATAGTCGATGATAGTGCATGATAGCTCGTGTTCAAACGCGCGTGATAAGGCGGGTATACAGTGCAGGTCACATTCCACAGGTAGGGCGTATGGAAAATCAGGAAACCAGAAAGCCGGAATGCCGGAATGTCGGAATGTCGGAATATCGGAATGCCGGAATACCGCAATGCCGGAATACCGGAATTGCTCAATTTTTTTCCCACGGCGGTGAAACAATTTAATTTGATGTTATGGACGGTTGCGATCGACGCGTGCAAGCTACAGGTCATTGACAGCTGTACTCCACCTTTCCGGCATTCCGGATTCTGGCTTTCCGACTTTCTGGATTCCATCTTTTCCTTACGCCTCACAGGTCACAGGTACAGGTCACTGTTTTATTGATTGGTAACTGAGCCAGACAGTTTCGCCTTAATCTAAAACAAAATTTTGGATAGTGATTAGGGCTAGGAGACACTTTTGGGCTTCTTTATTTATCTGTAGCGTTGCGACCTGTATATTGACCTGTGGAATGTGACCTGTACTTTATACCTGCCGCGCGTAATAGTTAAAACTATTACCGACTATCATCAACTGTCATTGGGCTTCGACAAAATACTGATCCCCCCTAATCTAATGTAATTTGTGTTATTTTCCTTCTTCTTTTGCTTCTTTTCCTTCTCTGTTTTTAACATCCTTTTGACCCACCCGACTCGACTAGCCTTTGTTACCTTCGGGTGGGTACTTTGTATCTGTCAAATGTTGTTGTTGTTGCTGCGTTGTTGTTGTTAATCCATCGTTTCAATGAAATAAGAAAGAGAAAATAATTGCTGATCCCCCACTGATCCCCTACTGATCCCTTACCGATCCCCCTACTAATCCCCTATAAAATTTACTGGAAAAAGTAAAAACAAATAAATAAAAAAATGATTTGAGGCTGAATCAAGTTCAAGGATAAATTCTGGCTTACCTCAGGGTTCAAAGACGGTCCGACGGAGCACCTACTTTCTGACTCGTTTCACAGTCATTACAAGTACCCCGGTCAGTTCTCTTCTATGATAAACAAAATAAACTGAAGCATCATCAAGTCTGCGAAAAGCCATGACAACGGCAACAACGAAGACAGAAAGAAACGAAAACGGTTGGAAGATAAACACAAGCGTCAACCGAGCGACGTAACTTACCGGAAGTCGATCCAATCGACATCCGGTTGCAGTGTCGCTCCGTGTATCGGGGTATGTTTATCGTCAAACTGTTTTTGTTTCTTTCTATGTTCGTTGTTGCCGTTATCGTGGCTTTTCGCACACACGGATAACATACTTGATGATCACGGGTTAAATTGATTTTGTGCTCGTTTATCGTAGAAAAGAACTGTGGTACTTGTAATGACGGTGAAAGTAGGTCCTCCATCGGACCAAGTTTCCATCATCTTTGAACTCTGAGGAAAGCCAGAATTTATCCTTGAACTTGATTCAGCCTCAAATCATTTTTTAGTTTGTTATTTTATTTTAACTAGTGAACTTTATAGGGGATCAGTAAGGTGATTAGTAAGGGGATCAGTAGGGGGCTTCGTAAGGGGATAAGTAGGGTAATTAGTAAGGGGATCAGTGGGGGATCAGTAAACAGGATATCAGTGTTTTGTCGAAGCCCACTATCATTACCGTTTGAATGGGGCTTAACATTTCAGTTTTAGTCACGTGGGATTTAGTGATTGTTTTTAGAGGAAGGGGTAATGAGCAAGGTTAAAATCAGGCCATAGAAGAGATGGCGAGTTGGGACATGTCATCTTTGGGTAATGAAGAGGAAACTATGCACTTAATGATGCTATATTACAAGTTTACAACATAAAACCATGCGTGAGTCAATTCTAGGTTAAACGGTTAAACGTCTTTAAGTTCGACTGTTATCAAACTAACGTTCTGCTTCCCTTGGTCAGCGGAGTATGATTGTTCCGAATGACTTTGTAGGTTGTAACAAAGAAAAAACTAAACTAAAAAACAGAAGAACGCCTGAACAATAGAAATGAGTTTTGAGCTCCCTGGCTGCCCACCAGTGTCCCTAGATCCGCAAGTGATGAAATCCGAGTATCCCTGAACACGGCACTTTCAGCTTCTGTGAAGCCAACCATTCTAGATGCCTGTTAAGCCATAAAATACCTCTTAGTTTCATATTTTCTTGATTTTTATTGCATTGAAAACACTTCTGTCATCAGCTTTTGCAGAGACCCGGTTCATAATGGCGACAGGAGGCTGGGTTGCTGAACTTGATAGAAAAGAACACAAAAACTGGGTAATGGTGGGATGTGCGCTGAACATAACCAAAAATGGAATTACACCAAAAATACAAACAGAGATAGAAGCTTGGTACCAGTCCCTCATTACCAGTCCACCTCTCAACTTGCTGACACCATGCACCTGTTCGTCTCGAAGTCCTAAATGTCCAACTTGTGTCACTTGGGAAGCAGAGCTTACGCGTCTCCACGCGTCAAGGCGACCAAAGATTTGCTGGGGAAATAGTGACAGAAAACAATGGGGCTCTCCAACTGGGGCTTGGGAGGTAGCTAAAGTGTTTATGCCAACTCTTGGAAGTCGAAAAAAAGACGTTGTCGACGCCAAAACAACTGACATCGGTGACCTGTTGAACTTACTGGAATGGTGCCCGTTCATCAAACCTCCTGTCAGCGGAAAGGTTTTGAGTTTAGCACGAGACCAGTGCCGGAACCACTGGGCGCATGCTCCAAAGCAAGAACTCAAAGATGTCGATGTCCCAGCCATATTTGGTCATCTAAATAGTCTTCTCAGTGAACCAGTGTTTACCGCCGACAAGGCGGCCCAAAACGCGTGCAAGGGATTGCAAGACCTGTTTCGTCAGGGTCTAGTAAACATCAGGGATTCCGAGGTCGAAGGACTTCATTTGCTGCGACAGTCGCTAGTTGCTGACTTGACGAAGTGCCGAGATGACTTAATTGATGTTCAGGATAAAAGTGATCAGCAAAACGCGGAAATACAGAATATTGACAAGACTATCCAGATGTATTCATTTGAGTTGAAGACACAAGGTGAAGTGATTGCCAAGTTGGAGGAGGTGGATACAGCTACAACAAGAGAGATGACTGAAGTGAAAGAGCAAAGCAAAGTAAACAGAGAGAGGATTGAAGAGCTACAGACGAAGGTAACGGAAGCGAAAGAAAGCCTTTCTAATGACATATCCACAATACTGCGTGCTGTTGATGATTTCCATACGAAACTGAACGAAAGACATGATTTGAGAGGCGCCTTTGAGGTTATTCGTGAAGACGTGGACGATGTAAGGAATGGTGTACAAAAAATTCTTGAAGAACTTATTACGACAAAATTCCGGTTGGCCAACTTGGACACAAACTTCGCAAGCATGAAAAGTGAAGTAAAAGAAGTCAAAGGCGCCGTAGCCTCCAACAACGACGCCATTTTCGGTTTAGAAAGGGATGTCATGGACGTCAAGGAAGAAGTGGAAACATTGAAAGGAAAAACCCCGGAAAAGAATGGCAATGATGACCACCTACTGTGCACAGCACCGTGCAGACTGTCATCATTTACTGGCCGCAAGTCTGCTCTGGAATGGTTAGAAAGGAATCTAATCTCGGATGGCCATGAAAAGCAACCAGGAAGATTCTGTAACACCAAAGCAATATGTGGCCTTGGAGGTTGTGGCAAGACGTCTCTTGCTGTAGAGTTTGCCTGGAGCTCCATGAACCGCTTCCCTGGAGGCGTATTCTGGATCAACGGGGAAAGTGATGAAAATATCCAAAAATCAGTGGTTGAGATTCTTGCCCTGGAGAACATTCCTGCCTCAACCACTGAAAACATCGATGACATCTTGAACCGATTTCTTGCTTGGTTGTGTAAGAAGACGGTACCGTGGCTTCTCGTAATGGACAATGCGGATGATTTGCAAGGTTCGATGCTTCCACCAGGCGTTAAAAAAATATGCTTTGGGTCTTGGCAAAGAAACGGCGACGCATTAAAGCAAGGCCATATACTTCTCACAACTAGACAGAATGCGAAAGACGCAATGTCGTTCCTGAAGGTCTCAAGTGATGACTGTTTGGAGTTGCAGTGCTTCAGTGAAGAGGAAGGCGCACGGTTTCTAATCAAAAGAATTGGGTTAAAACCTGAAGAATCCCTTTATCCAGAAGCGATTTCACTGGTCAATGAACTTGGAGCCTTGCCTCTAGCCCTTGAGCAAGCAGCAGCTTTTATATATGCAAGCCCTATTCCACTGAGTTTCAATGATTACCTTGACAAGTACCGAGCTGTAAAGCTACGTCTCTTGAGCCAACAACCCGCCACAGCGCTTAGTGTGGAGGCACAGTATCGGTTGTCAGTTCACACAACTTGGGAGATGAATTTTGAATTTGTAAAGGAACAGTCACCAGCTGCAGCTAGCATGATGTATATTGCTGCCTTTTTACAGTCTGAGAATATTCCTTTTGATGTTATTAATCCTGGTTTCCCTGAATTGGATGAAGAGAACTTGAGAGAATGTGCGCGTTCAAAGGTTGATATCGCTGCCATGCTTAGAGTACTGTCCAGCTACTCTCTTTTTTCAGTACATCATCCATCCAGAACTTTCAGTGTCCATAAACTCGTCCAAGAAGTGGTCAGAGATGGTTTAACGTTATCAGGAAGGGTACAGGCAATGATTGCAGTGACTCGAGTTCTTCATTTGGCACTTCTTGAAAAGAGTAAGTCTAGTAACTCTTCATGCCCAGAAATGACAATTCAAACCCTTTCTGAACTTAAGGAAGAAGAGAGAAGCGTTATTATTAATCTTCTGTTGCATTTTCGCCAGTTAAAACATCACATGGAGGATGAAGTTAATTCATCACAAGAAAATCTTCTTTTCAATGACAATACTTTGAAGTTGTGTCACTTGGTGTGCTGTGTAATAAGATACAACGTATTCTTCAACAGACTACAAGCTGAATTTTCTGACTTTCATTTGAAAATTCTACGAATCCGTGGACATTCTAATCCAAATTCGCTTCTGGAGTTTATGGTTTCCACATGTATAGGAAAAAGGAATTTTCCAAGTCGAGAGAGCTACGAAGAGGCGAAGAAACTTAGCCTGAAAACTGTACAGAAACTGGCCGAGTTAGAAGATTCTGGTGCTGTCATACAAAGCGATACCAAATATAAGGTTTTGGTGCACAGCGCTTCCTACTACGCTTTGGAAGGAGATTGGGACAAAAACTATAAGGCGTTACTTGAGCTTGAGCTTTTGCCAATAAGTGATTATAACATTGTTAAACTACAGTGCTTTATAGCTAAAGCAGAAAATCGAATGTCGACTTGTAATTTTCAGTGTGCTTTGAAGCGTTACGAGAAAGCCCTTGAGCTTGCAAGAAGAATTTACCCTTCTGATCACAGTGAGCTACTGCGCGTTTTGCAGTTCATCACTTCTCATCTCCAGGCAGCAGGTAAGTATCAGGAAGCACGCAAATATGCTGAAGAACTGTTAAGAATTGCCAAGAAACAAGACCCTGCAACTGACGTTTATTTCATGGGCGTGACGAGTGCTCTCTCTCTATTGTGTATTTTCAACCCCGATGGAGCTGAAGTCACACTTCTTCGTATTTTGGAAAATAGTTGGCCTGTCCTATACAGAGGCTGCAAAACCCAAAAGGTTGACAGTCAGATCGATTCTTACTGTGCAGAAATAGTTCATGAAGGAAGCGCTGACCACGCAGCCTTGGTTTTAGAAGCGTTGTTAGTCTGTTTCTCTACCTCTAGCTCTCAATTGCAACCGGAAGATTGGACACAGTTGAAAAACAGAGAAAAGGTAAACTTTTACCGAAGAGTTGCAGAAATGTCGCTCTCTCTTCGAAGGCAACTAGTTGGCGACATCCACCCACAAACGGAGGCAGCGTATTCAGCTCTTGTATTAGTTCACTTGCTTCTTGGGAACATGAAAGAGGCTTACAAATTCATGGCAAAGGTGACGCAGTGCAAGGGATTGCCATCTACCAAATATACCATAGGAACATATGCCGATGGAAATCTTATTTCTGCCAGGTGGTACAAAGACCATGGAAACAATTTCTTCAAATCAGGGAAATATGCGATGGCACTAGAGTACTACAGCAACGCATTGAAACTGTGTCCAAACGATGCCAAATTACTGACTAACAGAGCTGGAACATATATCAGACTCTCACTGAAAAATAGGCAAAACCAGGCAGATGCGCAGCGGCATCTTTTCAAACGTGCTCTGGAGGACTCGGAGAAGGCTATCACTGCAGATCCCTCGTGGGTGAAGGGTTACTACTGGAGAGCAGTTTGTCTTGCTAGACTCGAAGAGAAAGGACCATCGCTTGCTGCAGCTGCGATCGCCGAAAATCTGTTTCCATCAGAGTGCACCCAAATACCTGCAGTTGTGGAGCAGTTTGGAGGCTACAATGTAACCGTTGTAAATACAGTGGAGGACTTTCTTTGCGTCCCTGAACCAGCAGAAAGTAATTCCGTGATTGTGGTGAAAGAGGGGATATATGAGGTACCTAGTCCTCTCAGAGTTCCACGCAAAGCAGTGATAGTTGGTGTTGGTAAAGTGCAAATTGTCTGCACGAAAGGTGTTCCCCTGAAGCCAGATGAAACCGTTTACTTCGAGAACATTACGCTATCGCCCACAATGGAGTCCATCACAAAGCTGAAGGGAAGAGCTAAAGAATGCCTCAATCGTGGCCAACTGGACATAGCCTTATCACTCTACAGTGACGCACTGATCAAATGTCCGAACGATGCACAGCTTCTGACAGCAAGAGCCACAACATTCTTAAAATCTGCAAACAAAAAGAGAGAGCTTCCTTTAGAGAGGCGATATTTATTAGAGCTTGCCTTGAAAGATTCCGAAGCTGCGATTGTAGCAGATTCCTCTTGGGTGCTTGGATACTACAACAAGGCAGTGAGCTTAGCAGAACTTGAAAGAAAACATCAATCTCTGGCTGCTACCGCAGTCTTCAAACACTTGACTTGCGATCGAGACATCCCTGTAGTTACTCAACGATTTGGAGATGTGAGAGTTCAAGCTGTCGAGAATTCTGATGAGCTGCTCAGTGTCCTACACAGGATCGAGGAGCTTAAAGAAACAGATCAAGTTGTTTTACTAAAAGAAGGTGAATACCGTCTGGACAAAAGTGTTGAAGTTGCACAAGCAGTTGTTATGGTCGGTGTAGGGAAAGTGACAGTATCTTGTAAGACTGGGCAGAGTCCTTTTTACTTTACCCTAGAACACTGTGTAGAAAATGTAGAACTTTGTGGAGGCTCACAGAACTGCACCGATTCATGCAACACACAGGCAGAAGAGATGTCTTTGCCTGGACTCTCAGAGGACGAATGCACCAACCTCAGCAGTGAGTGTAAGGTGAACTAACCATGAACGTGATAAAATAGTACTATAGAAGTTTTGATCTTTCCCTAGTGCCTCAAGACAATGCCCCCAAAACAACGAGCAACTAGAAAACGTTTTACAGAAAAGAGGAAAGAACCTCATTTGCAAATCGTAGCACATTTTCTAACATAAGAAAAATGTCACTTGCGAAACTGATGAGTTTGGACATATACTCTTCAGACACAGAGTCTGGCGTAGGCATAGACATAGACAATGACAGAGACGTAGTAGATAAAGACAGACGTAGACATAGACATAGACACAGAGTTTGGGCAGATGCCTCTATTAGCCACCAGTATGTGGCGTTAGGTTTTTCAAGGAGTTGTTCGAAGCATGATTAAAGCAAATTCCTATTAGCTACCATGGCGACATGTAGGTGTTGATCACACTCAACCCAGGATTAGCGCTAATCAGGCTTTGAACAACTTGTTTTGTTTGGTGAAAAATCTTATCACGCTATTGTGTTCTAGTTGCTCATCTATTTAAGAGGAAAGTTAAACGTGTAATTTTCAATTCAGCTGATTTCGAGTTCCTTTCGCCAACTCCCTGAAGAGGGAAGGGCAACAGAAGGTTGACTGGGGCCTTCATGATTATGTGAAGGGAACAGTGGGCAGATGTGAGGCATTTGATGTTTCTGAAATTTAGCAAAGTTTGATAACTGAGCCAAAAAATGGGCCACCTCTAAAGTTATCACCAGTTGCAATGATTTGTGTACAAGATCCAAATTTATTTCCACATACAAGGACTGAGAAGTAAAGTGAGACACGAGAAAAAAATCCTTGTTTTTGATTTCATGAATTTGAAGATAAAAAAAATGTTTTTAAGTCTACGGAGGGTGGTGATAACACAATAGATCAAATGACTCATGTGTGCCTGGGATGTCCCCACTCCGATACCAGCTCAACGTTGGTTCAACTGTAGATGCATAGTTTGATAGACAGACGAAGAAAGCAAGTAAGCATTCTGTATTGTAAGTGTAAAATGTAGGTAGTTGCATCTAGCATTATGGGAACATTCTAAACAGGCAAATCATTTTGTTTTTAATATTAAATCTGCAATCAGGCTTATTTTTGTCTTTCTTGGTACAGCGCAATGAGTACATGAAACATTCAAGTAGCTCTTGGATAAAGCAAAGCACCTAGACTTTCCTAAGGTTGTCTGCTTCTCGCTTCCGGTTTGGCAGTACGTCTTGCTTGCTCGAGCTCGCAATCGTGCTCCATGCCCAATGAGTACAACTTGTAGGCAAGACTAAAAAGCACTCAAAATGGAACGTAGGCCTAATTATAAAATTTATTAATAATTCATAAGAGTTATGACCATTTGAGTCACATGTGCACCTCTGTAAACCCCAATACAAACTGAACACACGGGGAGGGATTGAATAGGTAGCAGGGAAAGGATGGGGTTGATAAATTATTAGTCAGTTGTATTCACTTTTGATAGTCTCCTTCTCAGTTCATTAGTATTCATTAACTTTTGACACAGATCTCTACTGATTAAAATTCAATTTGATTTACCCGTCAACTTTACTCTCTGATCATTTCCTAAATGCCGGTTAATGCCGCAAACAAGTAGGTAAAGCGTCTTAGGAGGGTACCGTTCCCCACTTTGCCTGGCTACTTCACAAATGAATTTGCGAAGCCAGAAGTTTAAACTCTTTGCGGACATGTGCTCCAGTGGGACTGATAGGTCCTCATCATCGGTTGACTCAAGTCTGTTGCCTCCATCTGCACTATTTTGTTCATTCTCGTGTTCTGCCAGGCAGTAAAAATGTTTACCGCCCATTTTGTATTGTACCTCATATTTTTAGGAGCTGTTTCAGACAACAAGCCTTCTCAGTTTTCGGAGAACGTAAATGTCCTGACGCTATAATCACGCTTCATCAGTGACTGAAAATCGTTCATAGCTGTATTGGTGTCCCATGCACTCTCTCCTCTGGGACTTACAATATTTTGGCATGCATGTCCAAAAGACCTTTCCACGGCTTATGGCGCCATTTTGACTGGGATTTTGGTCGACTTTGAACCGCTGTAACCCCGCTACAAAGAGGTGGATTTCGAACATTTGCCACTACTTTAAAAAATTTTATTGATGACATTCATCCATCAGGAAATAAGGCCATTCAAAAAGTACGACGTCCGTAAATTGGAATTATAAATCTTCCCATGGGGCTTCTAATTTCGCGGCAATTTGCATAATATGTATGAAGTCTTAAAACTTTGTTTACGGCCGTTGTAGCCTGAATCTGTTCTTTATACTTCAAAGACATTTTCACTGTGGAAATCCACCTCTTTGTAGCGGCGTTATAGCGGTTAAAGTCGGCAAAAAGCCCATACATTTACTAAACTTTTACGTACGATAAAATATTCGTGTCAGATCTGTATGGGCGTTTACAAACGGCGAGCCGAATTAAAGTGATTAAACGCCCATATATTTGTTGTGCTACAGATATGGTCCTTTTCCGACAAATCCTCCAATGTGTCTCACATGCGACCCAAGGACTGCCCTTACTTTTCGTGCTTGGAGACATCAAGTCCACAAACAATCAGTAGTTGTTGTTTGTGATGCATGAATATCAGCAGTGTATGGACATTGATCCACAGGCTAGAGCAAGCCGATGGTGACCAAGATGACATTTTCAAATCACCTTGTTCCTGGTTGTGCACCAGGCCTCGCTTTGAAAAAGAGGTCAAAGGTAATTCGGAAATAGCCTATTGCAAGTTGGGCATCCAAGAGGCACCCTTTTTGTTAAAACCTCAACTTTAGTTTGATGTATTCTGGCATCACCGAGGGTACCAGAGATTTACCTACATACCGTAAAAGCTTTTTTAAGCCCCCTCTCTAATAATCCTCCCTTCCGCAAGTCTTTCTTTTTTTGAATAACCCCCCTCCCTCCCCCCTTTTGAGGCATGAGATTTTGTGATAAGACCCTCCTATACTCTATTACGAAATCCACTTCACGGACGTATGGACATTTACATGTTTTTCATGCAAATTGAATGTTGTTTTTAAATGTAAACATTCTTACTAAATAATCCTTTTCATTTAAAGTTCCACTGCAGTTGTTTGCGTTTTGCACAAACATTATTTTAAGACGAAAAATGTGTTTTAACATTTAAAATAAGCCCCCTTCTCTATTAAGTCCCCCGTTTCTGTAACGAGGGGGCTTGGTAGATCTTTTACGGTACCTTTGACTGTTGAACAGCCAAAGACCAACAGAAAGCAAGAAAGCTTTCTCCTTGTACAGAGATGGATTTCAACTATAACTGAGTCGATGTGACAATTTTTTCTGACTGTAAGGATATCTTCATAGGACTGAATTTAAGGTGTGTGTGTCCGTTCAGGACTCACGCACAGTGTGTGTGTCCAACCAAGTGCCCGCTTGTGTATGACCCAGCGTGTGGCACAGATCGCAAGAGCTAGTTCAACTTATGTTGAATATGTTATATGAATATGAATATGAATATGTTATATGATCAGAGCTGCTTACAGGGGAACGTGCGGTATGATGTTGTTACTGTGATTACAGTTTGAGCTTGATAGTTATCTGTTTCCTGGCTACCGCTTGAAAGAGGTTCATCCTTAGTACTTTTTAAGAAGGTGAATCGTCGACTGAAACTCACCGTTATGAACTCGGTTATGATAAACAAACTGGGCAGTTAACCGCTAGTTTTCAAAGTATTTGCTTGGAAGCTTTCGTGTTTGTGGAGTGTTGTCGTAGCAAATCTTCATTGATTCCATAAATGTTTCTTTTTTTTTTTATGGTGTACATGTTGCGGTATGAAATTTACTTTGGTATGAAATTATTTCACACCAGTATGAAATTTATTTCCTTTGTCTCCTAACCCTAATTATTCATAGGAGACAAAAGAAATAATTTTCACACTAGTACGAAATGATTTCATATCATAGTAAATTTCATACCACAACATACACTCTCATTGCAACCCTACCACAAAACAGTAACCAGCGTTGTGCTGTTGGCATAGTTGTTCTTTTTGTAACTGTTTAATGAAGCTCCTTTAACCTTACATTTCCTTTAAAACTACCTTTCTTGCTACTAACATTCTCATTTCTTTCTATTTATTAACCGCCTTCTTTGTTTCTTTTTTTCTTAATCGTTATGCTCTCACAACTGCTTGATAAAGACAG
Organism: Pachyseris speciosa; assembly: GCA_016490735.1. Classification (NCBI taxonomy): domain Eukaryota; kingdom Metazoa; phylum Cnidaria; class Anthozoa; order Scleractinia; family Pachyseridae; genus Pachyseris; species Pachyseris speciosa. The sequence continues at coordinate 993,590 of JAEMWC010000022.1, forward strand.
ACAGTCCCGCAACCCCTTGCGCTCGCGTGAGCTGTCCTCCAAACTCCAGGTGCATTGTTACAGCAAACGGTGCAGCTGAGTGCGCATGCACCAAAAAGTCTTGTCCGCAAAACAGCAGCTTTGTCTGTGGTAGCAACGGGAAGACGTACAAGAACACATGCGAAATGGAGCACGAATCTTGTGAGAGAAACGAAACTATAACAGTAACTCATAATGGGCACTGCAACAGTAAGTGATGCATTGTTTAACCTTAGGCTTTTATTAAACGTTGGTTACTCCAAACTAACTTCTCGCTAAGATTATTAACCTTTCAAATCTTTGAGCGGCACTTAGATCTTCACTCTGTTCATTGAGATGAAAACTATCGGGAATTCTTCTATCTTTTAACAACCTCTCGTAAGCTAATTAATTAGTCTTCAGCACGTACTATACTCTACCACCGCCATCTCTTGTCTCATACCAAAGTTCTCTTTAACCAAGCTCCGCACCTCTCCTGTGTAGAATAGTACTCTTCTGTAATGTTATCCCTTTCTCAGTTTCCTCCCCTCATATATTCAGTATTCCCTGAAGAAAGCCCCTTTGGGCTCTCTAACAAAAGCATACGAGTCGGTTTTCACTGGTCCGGGGATAATTCAGGTTCCTTGTGCCCATCGGAAAACGATAAATGGCAGCCACGTAAGCCTCCTGCTGGTAAGGTTGACTTCGTTAACTTCTAGTGTCTACATAAAATGCAACGTCTTAAAACGAACTCTGTAAGATTCACTAACACGTCTTAAATCTTTGTTTCAGCTCCTAGTTACAGAGGAAAATGTAAATATGGCGGACGGTGCGAGCTAATCACAAGCACGACAAGTCGTTGTATATGCAGTTCGTGTCACTTCAAGTACAACCCTGTTTGCGGCACCGACAAACGATCTTACCTAAACCACCGTTTTCTCAGACGTCAGGCTTGTCTCACCCTGGCTGCTATTTTTGTGGTGCACCACGGTCGATGTAGTAAGTCAGTAACTGCTGTTACAGAGAATACTGTAGTTCTCATGCTAGCTGGACCTTTCAAGATATTTTGCTGAGGTAGCTTTTGCTCTTTTTGTCGTGTAAGTACCTGTTGCGCGTCCCTGTCATGCGACGCAAACGAGGTCATTTTAAGGTCTAAAACATCATCTCTTACTTAGAAAATGTTTCTTATTTTCACTGTCTGTCTGTCTGTCTGTCTGCATAAAATACATCTTCAGATATCAACTCTTTCTTGCCTGCACTACTACGCGCTGTCCTTTTGGCGGTGAATGTGTGCTTCAGGAGGATGGGACCGAGTCGTGCCAGTGCCCACAGAGCTGTCCTCTTTCTTATGAACCGGTATGTGGAAACAACAAGAAAACATACATGAACTGCTGTGTTCTTAATCTGGACACGTGCCGAACCAACAGAACGGTATCCCTTAAACACGAAGGAAAATGCTGAAAGAATACCGTCAATCATTCTGTCTTTTCTTTCACTTATGCTACCTTCTTATCCACCATCAGATATTTTCATGTTGTAGATCCTCTACATTGAGACCAACATGTTTATCTTCTCTAAACTAGAAAATAGTCTTGGCTTTTTCAGGATCTGTTTTGAACATATAACACGGAATGCAAATGGTGTCATCTAAACCTCAATTTTAGTAATCTTTTGTTTCTATTTTCCTCCAGAGTTTCTTGTACGATGCGCGACGGCATCGCCTTCAACCAGTCTTGTACTATAATTTCTTTACTTTCTTAAATTTAGAGCTTTTGTCATGTCACTTGCACGGCTCTTGAGGAGCTTATTCAGCATCAACTGACAACATGTCGTTCTACTCCCTCCCTTCCCCTCCCCTCCCCTCTTCTCCCTTCCCCTCCCCTTCCCTCTCCTCTCCTCCCCTCCCCTCCCCTCTCGGTTTTCGGATTTTCACGGTAATACATGAACCCCCGGCTCGGGAGATTGGGCAACCACTCCCTACGCTATTGTGTCATGATCGGCTTCTTACGTTCTCTCTGCATGGATTGGCTGTTCAGTACTTATTCTATGTATTTCCTACTTACCTTTGCGTTTCCCTTTCGTCATTTCTATGTAGATGTGTCTGTAGGATTCAGAGGCGATTCTTACGTGAAGTACAAAGAGTTGACACGAACTGTCAAAACAGCAGACATTCAAATGGACATAAGGCCCATCAGCCGATCCGGAGTGTTGCTTAGCAACAAAGCCTCGGGCAGAAACGGCAACAACGATTACATCTTCATTGTGTTGAAGCGCGGACAGGTCATCTTCAGGTACGATAGCGAATTTGCAACAATTACATTTAGTTATACGATGAACTCATTGTCTCAAATCTTGTCGGCCGGTAGCTTAGCTGCAGTTAATTGTGGAAATCGACGCACGTAATAACAACCAATGTTTGCTTTGCAGAATATTGCTATTCCTTCAAATTCTTTCAAGCTCGCACGCAATACAAACGAAATCAAAGAAATTTTGCCCAAGGACCTTCTACAGACTTGCTTATTTATCCGTTTAAGGTTGCGTGAATCTTTAAAGAATATTTCAAACAGACGTCTGAAATCGCATAATCTATATGCTTTTCGTGCCAGTTAGATTGTCCTGCATATCAGTAGCAGTTCTGATACTTGGATTACCCCTTTATAACTATAACATGCCTATGCAGCAAGCCAACCATTCAACTTTAGTTAGCCCTCTGCACGCGATACGTGCCTTCATCGCTCTTCTTCTATTTCTTTGCAGCTATGACCTTGGCAAAGGCCCTGCCGTTATCAAGAGTTCCCTTAACCAGACCATCAGGATAAATGAATGGAACAGGATTCGCGCCTACAGAAATGGCATCGTGGGATACCTGGAGGTGAACGACGTCAGCGTGACTGGTTCCTCTCCGTCAGGCCTAAGAAAACTTGAACTTGGATACTAACATGTATCTGGGCGGAGGCGTTGAAAGCGAGTCTTCAAGGTGAGGAAATTGTTTTTCTCAATGATCAACCTCTTAACAACTAAGATACCTCTTTGAAATTTTCAGAACTGAAAGAAGTTCAGCAGCAAAACGAAAACTGATATCGTTGTTGTTGTTTTTTTTGGAACCTCTACGAGCAAAGCCTGTAGGCAAATATATGATTTTCATATATTCACTCTCACAAAGCCTGTTGCATATCATGCTTTTGTTTCTTCAGTGAAATGTTCCAACTTGATGCTTCATTTGTCACAATGAAATACTCGAGGTTCCAAAGAAGAGTCACTAAAATGCTTAGAGGATGCTCATTAGACACGTTTTTTTTTTCTTTCATTAGCTAACTCCAACATTTTGAAAACCTTGATTTATTTGATATCTAGGTATATCAAACTTCTCACAGTAAGAGTTGGATTCTTTGGATCAATCGCGAACCTTACCATCAACGGTGAACCCTATGGCCTTCTGTATCCCGGTCAATTAATTGACCACCCTCTAAAGCAGTTTAACGCGGTGATGAACAGCAGCTACGACCTGTGTATGATGACCCGTGTTACCATGGAGGCGACTGCTTTGTGATTGAAAGCGAGGTTCAGTGCGACTGCCCACAAGGATTTCTGGGTAATCGCTGTGAAATAAGGGGTACGTGAGTGCAGTTGGTTTTATTACCGGTTGACAAACGTTAGAAATCAGACGAACTCGACTACATTGTCCTTTTATCCCTAGGCATAGGCCGGGATAACAAATTCTTTAGAAAAAAAAATGTTAGGTTAGTCAGGTTATTTTGAATGTGAACAAAAGAATAATTTAAAGGCAGCCATTTTTGTATTCGGTCTATTGCCTCGGAATATTGCCCCCTTCAGAATAATCAATCAATCAATCAATCATGGTATGATCATGCTGGCTCTGTGCTCCGCTGGTCTCGTCTCCTTCATCTACACATGTAAAACTGGAAGGGGATGTAAAAGAACCTACACTATGATCGAAAAGAGCAGGGGACGTAGTTCCCGGTGCTATGGTGTGTCCCCACACAGTTGGACAACATAAGCCGACTGTCTGCCCCTTCTTGATAACCTTCTGAATAAATAAAGATTGAAGAAGAAAGATTAACTTGAAATGCTGCATTAAACCAATATCCCCGATTGGTTTTGTTATGCGTTCTCATTGCTTTTGTAAACGAGATTGTGTCGGTATTGAAAAAATAAACGTCAGCCCTTATTTTTTTTAAGCTTTCTTTCAGCGAACGTGCCGTATTTCCAAGGAGGCGGCAGTATTGGCGACTCGTATATTTAGTTACCGTCATTGGTTCTGAGAAAAGACGAATTTAGCGCCATTTTTGAAATCCGCGCTGAGCAGGCCACTGGGCTCATAATGTATTCTGGGTTAAATGTGGACTTCGTCTCTCTCGCCTTGAGGGCGGGAAAGCTGGAATTCAGGTAGGGAACCATGGCCTCGGCATTGATCCTATGTTCTCTATTTTGTGAGACCAGTCGCGCCCTTTACCTGCCTGTAAGCGGTAAGCGGGCGTGTTTTGGCCTTCTTTATCTCCATCAGCTAAGGAACCCACTGGTCCTGCTTGTCCTGGTTGGAATGGCTACAGGGTGCTATAAAGCTTGACAGAAAAGCTTGGTCGATTTTAGGAGGAAAGGGTGGAGGCTGGCATTCAAGATACGTGATAAAGCTATTCAGATTGTCTGTGCCTTTCTTTTGCGCCAAGCGAGAGCCTGACATTGTTCCTGTTTTTATATTTGTTTAACTTAGGTTCAACCTTGGCAGAGGCACAGTTGTGATTTCCACGGGCGCCTTCACGCTAGGCCTCAATCGGTGGTATCGCGTAGAGATTATCCGCGTGGGTTTACAAGGAATCCTAATAGTCGACTATGATCGAAAGGTATTTTCCGGTATTGCCCCCGGTAGTTGGATCAATCTGGATTTACAAAAAGCAAAAGTGTATCTTGGTGGGGCAGTAACCAGCCTCAGCGGTCAAATGTGAGTACTGATCTTTCAGGTCGTTATTTTTGCGGTGTTTAGAATTAGCAAAACTCGAGCAAAATTAACCCGATCAACTTTTGTGACTGAATAAACTAACACAATTGCAGAACGGCTGGGGGGGGGGGGGGGGGGAGGGGAGGGGGGCTTATTCTCGGAGGGGCTCATTATCGGAGGACGTCTTACGTTTGAAAAGTAGTATGGCTTTAATTTGAAGGGATTTTGCGACTGAAGATTCAAGGCTCAAATGCGTTTAGTACCACACTAGTGAATAGTGTCGGTGAAAGTGGTGGATATTTACCTCCATTTCGGTGAATTATTGTTAAATATCGGACTGTGCTAAGCCATTAAATAAAACTCAAGCCTATGAGACTATTAGAAGACGAAACAAACAAGCCATGCCGCCATGAAATGAGTAACGTTGATAAATTAGCAACAAACGCAAAACCTGCTCTACAACCACTGAGAATACGTGGGGAGTGGTTTATCACCACTCAACATCTTTGTTGTGTCATGGACGCGGCTAAGAACCCACGCGCGTAATCATAGTACAAACGCACGGCCAATAACTCCGTTTGGAAAAGACTGGGATCGAGACTGCCGCGTGAGGTCTTGTGGGATTGTTCGAGGGGCGGTTGTTTCTTCACAATAGGGGAATCTTTGTTTACAATATTTGCCTCATTAGCATGAGCAATTCAGTTTCTGATGGAGCTACAAATAAATCAGTTCTGACTCTTGAAAGGTCATAGTATGAATAACTCAGCCAATGAATATGAGCTTCATGTATTGAATACTTTTTATCCAACGCGGGTTTAAAAACACAAAATTTTGCAAAGAATGTATGAGTTCATTAGTCCTTTTGCCGCCCAGAAATTTTGCAGTTTTTGGAAGATAATATCTCCTTGAATACTACACCTAAAGAGCTCAAAATTTCACAATATATTTAATTTCACTAGCTCTTTACCTGCCTGAAGTCAAATCAAATCTAACATGTTTCCTTCTGTAAGCAAAGCCGTATGCAAATGAGCAAAAATGTAAACAGTGACGCAAGCAAAGATCCCCCTATACACGTCCTTCCCCCAAAACAATCCCACAATCGCTTGCGCGGCCGCTCAGTCCCGGTCTTGTCCAAAGTCAGTAATTGGAATCTGTTTGTTAAATATGAATGAAAACCCATGGGAAAACGAGAGGTCAGAGCGTATATGAGAAGTCTAAAACCTTTCTTTGACCCTTGGAGTCGACTTGGAGTCTAATCCTAAATGTATATTTTAGTTTCCAAAGAACAGAAGTGTCGGTGGGCTTCAAAGGATGCATCCGGGAACTGAAATCCGAAAACGAGGACTTCCGAGAGATGCCAGTGGATTTAAAAATCTCGGATAGCCCGCCAGCCGGCAGAGTGTTTAACAGAATGAAGAAATGCGGATGCAAAGATTTGGAATGCCAAAATGAAGGAACCTGCGAGGAAAGAGGCTCAGACTTCCGTTGCGAGTGTAAAATTGGTTACACTGGTCCTCAATGCAAAATATCAGGTAAATCTCCTTTCAGTTACGCAAATGTTTGGCTTCTGGGAAATACTTCGAAAGAACAAAGATCATAAGAAGTGGGGGTGAGTTAGTTGATAGAAGTTTCGAATGGATGTTGGAATTGGACGACTGCGTACGATTTGTTGAGTGTTTAACTAAAGGTTTGGTTTGAAACCAAAATTAGTGCTAGCCAACCCAGTATCTCTTGATGCTGATGTGAAATTAAGTGTCCGTTTATTTATTTATCTTTTTGTTTGTTTGTTTTCATTATTTAGCCCACAAAGCGGGGGATTTTTTAAGGGACAGCAATCTGTGGGGTTAAGTTCCCAGATATGATCTGCGAGCAGAGGGGATAGTTGGATTGTTGCTGTCAAGTTCCCTGGAATACGAGTGTCACTAAAATTTTGAGCAGTTTGCCAGTGCTATCTGTAATCTTCTACTCATGCTGACTTCTCATTGCACTCTCTTTTTCCAGGTTGCGGTAAAAATGTCAGCTTTGACTTAGGGTTTGCTATTGATGGCTCCAATTCCATAGACGACAACGAGTACAGGCTTACCAAGGACTTTGTGAAAGACATCATCAGAATCTTCAGTGTCTCAGAACAGGGAATCCATGTCGGGCTCTTAGAGTATGCAAGCGAAGCCTCAACGAAAAGGTACTTTGATGAGTACGACGGTGTTGTCAACGCAAACGAACTTCTGCAGGATGTGGAGAATTCAAAGCAGGCGAAGGCGGATCTACAAACATCGGCAGAGGCTTACAGAAGACGCTAGAGATGTTCTCCGTTGACAACGGAATGAGAGAGGAGGTAACATTTACAATATACCATCAACTGTTTTTGCTCTTTATAATAGTATTCTCCTAGTTGAAGTCAACGAATAATAAATTCGACTCAAGTCCTCTTCATGTGAAGATCTTGCTATTTATTACACCCATTTTGAAATCATTGGTGATCCTTGCAATCTGATTTGCTCCGGCTCAACAGTGCAATTTCTTCACAAATCGCACTATTTTTTTTGCTCTAAATCGCACTCGATCTTTTTTAACCCATCAAAATTTTAAAAACCTGGTTTCCTTGATAATATCGACAAAAACTGTGATTTGAAAGTGGGTGTTTTAGAGTGGTAATTGAAATTAGTTTCGTGCAGTTTTGGTCTGAAATCATACTTGTGATGAGCTCGCGTTGCGCGCTCGTTCAATTTTGGAACCACGCGTATGGTTTCAGACCAAATTACAATCCACTCAGTTCAGTTGCCATTATTTACCGCCATAAAGTTTATCGCAGCTGATCAGAAAGAACATTTCGATTCAAAGGCGGGTCTGAGGAAGCGTTTTAAACTCCCGAAAAAATTCGGGAACTGAAATGCTTTCTGCGTGTGTAGTGAACAGTAGCATTTTTGAAGGCTATTACGGTAAAAACTTGGCAGCAACGAGAAACAAATTGGGATAGTTTCGTCGGATACCAAGCAAAACAAAACAGGTTGAAATATAATTTCGGTAGCTTTGAGTAAGGATTTCACTAAATAACGCTAATTCAAACAAACAAAGCAAAGTCAGGTAAATTAGTAGTAAAATAACGTTAAAAAGTTGAGCAAAGTGAGCTGAGCTGAGCTGAGTTGAGCCGAAGAGCAATGAGGCGAGAAAAGGGAAGCAAAGTAAAATAGTGCAACATAAGATCGCAAGACAAACTAAGAGAAGAGTTCTGTTCAATTACTGACTACTGACAATAAGCGAGACGCCAATGTTCGGCGGTTTCCGGGGAGACGTCCTCACTTGCGCTCGACCCAGGGTCCCTATATTCTCGGTCGTACAACAAACTTGGTAAGACTTTTGCGGTGCTGAGAAGATCGAGGTTCAACCAAATCCATTTGTTTTTTCGCCTAAACAATTCAAATGACAAATTTATTCATGAAGGCGCAAAACTTTTGGGGGTTAGGTGCACTTTACGTTGACTCCACATTATTTCCTTTCTTCTGAAGGAGGATGTGCAAAAACTCTTCATTTTCTTCAAGGATGGAACAAACACGGATCGCGATGAAGACTTGACTGTGTACAATCGACAGATCAAAAGCAAAGGCATCAAGACCATAGCTGTTGGAGTTGGAAGTGATACAAACGCTACTGAACTGGCAACCATTGCTTGAGAACGACGTGTTCCGGTTGGATGAGTTCGAAGAGCTTAAATTCATCATAGAAAACTTGACTCCAGCACAGTGTAAAGGTAACGTATCGTGGAGTTACGTGAAACCATTTTGAGACCCCCAGAAAAATGTAGGATAACGAGCGAAACGTCGCGGATTTGAAATATGCACGCTGAACAAGCGGAGGAAGGCACCACTATCCCCAGGCCCCTCTCTGTTTTCCGCTGGAACGAGTTCCGCTTATTACAATGATTGTCTTTTCCTATCTTACTTTTTTTCTTCACGAGAAAGTTTGCCTCCCTCTCCATTGTTTCATATTTGAGAGAGCGCCGGTTTATCGTAGAAATTTAGACTAAGTATTATCAAGATGTTGCTTTCTCGCACATTTGTTACCTTTTCCACATTCTCTTCTGACTATACGCACACGGTATGGGATTATGCATCCTTAGCTTTTCCGGCGCTTCTCAAGTCAATAGTTTCTAAATTTTCCCGCGCTTGTGTAGCAAGTGCTTCACCCAATTTTCCTGCCCTTTTCCTTTTAACACTTCTGCCACTTTCCGGCTTTGGAAGGCAAAACTTCAACCTACTTTTCCCGTATGCTTTACTTGTTCCATGTTTCAGTTTTGGCGTAATATATCAGTTCATGGTCATGAATCATTGAAAGATCTTATTCAGGCGCTACCAGAGTTTACTTTTTGAAACTTTACCATTATCTAAAAATATTTTTAATTCCTTGTTTCTTTGTAGATGGTGACTGAAACCTTGCAAATCTTATCCAGGATGAGTGCGAACTAAGATTGATGAAACAAACTGCTTTTAATTAACTTGTATAAAGCAGGTTATCTAGCGTTTATTTACTAAATATATTTTTGAGCCAAACTTAATTTCAAAAAGAAAATTTGGTTTATCAACGGAGTTGATAATGTAAATTGACCACCGTACAGGGATTCGATTAGCTGACGTTTCGAGCGTTAGCCCTTCGTCGGAGCGAATCCACGAAGGGCTAACGCTCGAAACGTCAGCTAATCGAATCCCTGTACGGTGGTCAATTTACATTATCAACTCCGTTGATAAACCAAATTTTCGTGTTTCACTCCCCCACCGACGCAGCACCACAGTTTCTTTAGAAACTAATCCCTTTATTTAATTTCAAAAAGCATTTTTTTTATCTTTTACCAATGTATATCTTAAGCATTTTAGTTAAGAGCTTTGTACAATGGAATACTGGTGCGGTCTTCGTGATAATTTAAATCAGTGAGGTCGAGAATATAGGTTTACTTCATTGTTATGACAAAAATAGGGTTTTAAGGGATATTTTTAACTGTACCATTATTTGACTACTTTTGATGCTTATCATAAGATTATTGATTAAATAAATACAATGAAAACAAGTTATTTTTATAGTTTTTTTATTGTTGTTGTTGGTTTTTTCCTTCCTGTTTATTCCGGCATAAGATTAGAGAGAATGTTTCCCCGGACTTCTGAGAAACTACTGTGAGTAAGACAGACGGTGAAGGTTCATATTTCTTTGTTTAAAACGTGAAAATATGGTAAATAACTTTTTCCTTCAATTTTTCCCGTTTCCACTTGAAAAAAATAAAAAAATTTAGGTCTTCGGTCTTCGGTCTTCGTATTGTTGATGGGGACCGGACACTATAAAACATTGATAAAACGCAAGCATCAGCGATTTCATTTCCGTTTTCGATTCAGTCAAACTATAATAATGATAATGATCGTTTATTCAACCTTTTTGCAGCATAAACTGAATTACAAGGCGGGTCATTAATTAATTACATACAAATACATTAATTACATACAAATACCTCGGAATTATGACACGTAAATATAACTATTAATGTTAAGACATATCACATTTCGCTATTTTAAACGTGATTCTGGTATTTGATGGTGCAAAAATTTCCAAATCTGTTAGTTCTTGCGGAGGCAGGCACAGAAACAGATTCTCCTGTTCTAAGGGCATACGGTCTTGTATGCACAACTCGCGGCACTAAGCTTCGTAGCAGGTCGGAAGAAGAGTAACTTCGCTTGAGAAATGTTATGCACGCATCCTCCCTCCTCTGGCGCAGCAAGATTAAACCTGATTTCTTAAGCGCGTCCTCATAGCACAGAGAAGGAAAAATAATTTTTAGCGCCCTCTTTTGTATTGATTCTATTTGATCGCTTAAGCATTGCGTGAGGCCAGCCCAAGCGGGACTCGCATACTCTAAAACAGACCTGATGATACTACAATAGACAAGAATAAGCTGCCTATCAGTTAGTCTGCACTTCTTAAGGGCGCGTATTGCATATAACCGCTTACTCCCTTTCTTTACAATATGGGTGACATGCTCGTTCCATGTTAAGTTATCGGACAAGTGAACCCCTAACAGCTTGTAACAGGAAACCTTTTCTATCCGAGAGCCACCAACCATTAGAGGGGCTGGGGGAAACGGGCAATACTGCAAAAAACTAATGCACATTTCCTTGCATTTTTTACCGTTAAGAACCGTTCCTCTAGAGGAAGCAAACGAGTAAATATCCGAAACAGTAAAATTTAAATACGAAGGAGAGAGCCTGGGAACAAATTCCATGACTGTGGCGTCATCTACATATATAACTCTATTTGTACAGTTAGAGGCCATTCTGTTCACAAGAATACAAAACAGAAGAGGAGCCAGTTTAGTTCCTTGAGGAGTTCCGCCATTCAGCCATATGGGTGGGGACAGAGCCTCCCCTACCCTCACCCTCTGATTCCTGTTCGTGAGAAAGGCAGCAATCCACCTCACTAAATGTGGGTCCACATCTAGGTTATCCAGTTCACGCAGCAGCACATTATGAAGTAAGTTAAGGAGGTTGACAACAAAATCTTGGTCTCAGGATAATGAAAACACGGTGACAACACCCAGTCAAGAGTGGGAGGAAATTAAATGTAAGTAGTTCTTGCTAAAGAATTTCTTTACTTTCGAAAATTCGGAAATTACAATGGTTCTGTCCCTGAAAGTGAATTTGCATCGACTGAATGCATGCATCAGTTGTTACACACTCGTGCTTGGTTTGCAATTCCTTCGATTGACTGCAATTGATACCAAGATTGCACCTTGTTTTAAGATCTAGTATCGAAGTTGTTATCAGTCATCCACCGAGTCGAAGAAAGACTGAAGAGTGTGAAAAGAGAGCAGAAACTGTACTATTTTCCCTGATTGTCTGTTTCGCCAGCTTACATTGGCTCAACATATTTGAATCCGTCTGCCATCGCTTTAATTCAAAGCATGGCTCCTTGATGTATTAAAGTGATACTGACTGCTCTAATAACAATTTCTTGATACTTTTTCAAATGTTTTGCTAAGTGTTTCTCATATAAGCTGTTCTTGTATCAGGTTCTCTATCATTTATAAACTGTTTTACTCTGAAAACAAGTCACGCTGTACGAACACGAAATTATTCTTAAATTTTAAACGGACGTTTCAGTAACACATGACTAATCGGACTGATTAAAAAGTTGGGTGGAACGTACGTTCAAGTTTAAAGATTAGTTATTGCTTCGGTTTAAAAATCAGTGAAAATATGGGAGTTTTCAGTCATCCCCGCTAACGTCGCATTTGCGTTTAAAACCTATGCTCTGCCAGCGGAACAATAAACATATCAAACACTGAGGCTCGTTTGTACTTTTAGGTCTGAGGAAGGGAGTTTATTTTCAAATCATCAGCAAGCAAGCAAGGCTTAAGTTGGTTTTCCCAACTGTCTTTCTTTTTTTACCGCTTAACTTCCAACAGAATCCCGAAAAAATGGGTTCAGCAAATCTTACGAGACCGCACGTATGTAAATAAAACATAATCTATTCCTGTGGAATGATCTACACCAATTTGTTCCGCCTTCCACCAATGTGGCCCGGGTTCGATTCGCGGACTCGACGTCATATGTGGGTTGAGTTTGTTGTTGGTTCTCTTCTCTGCTCTGCTCTGAGAGGTTTTTCTCTGGTTTCTCCGGTTTTCCCCTCTTCACAAAAACCAACATTTCCAAATTCCAATTTCATCTGCTTGTAAGGCGCATTTGATCATATACACATGGAAAATGCGCTATATAAGTTCTTAATTATTATAATAGATTTGCATAGCAGCTTTTATAGGCCTTACGATTCGCAAACAGCTGTAATGCTTAAGGCAGCTTCCCGCCCACAGGGAGTGCGTCTTCTTATTCGGTCCGAAGACTTGAAAACGCATCTTACTTAATATGAAACAATCTACTTTTTAGATTTACTATTTCTAAAAGACGAATAAATTGAAGAATGACGGCAGGAGGCTGGGCTGCTGACCTCGATAAGAAAGAACACAAAAACTGGGTAATGGTGGGATGTGCGCTCAACATAACCAAAAATGGAATTACACCAAAAATACAAACAGAGATGGAAGCTTGGTACCAGTCCCTCATTTCCAGTCCACCTCTCAACTCGCTGACACCGTGCGCCTGCTCATCTCGAGGTCCCAAATGTCCTACTTGTGTCACTTGGGAAACAGAGCTTACGCGTCTCCACACGTCAAGGCGACCAAAGATTTGCTGGGGAAATAGTGACAGAAAACAATGGGGCTCTCCAACTGGGGCTTGGGAGATAGCTAAAGTGTTTATGCCAACTTTTGGAAGTCGAAAAAAAGACGTTGTCGACGCCAAAACAACTGACATCGGTGGCCTGTTGAATTTAGTGGAGTGGTGCCCGTTCATCAAACCTCCTGTCAGTGGAAAGGTTTTGAGTTTAGCGCGAGACCAGTGCCGGAACCACTGGGCGCATGCTCCAAAGCAAGAACTCAAAGATGCTGATGTCCCAACCATATTTGGTCATCTAAATAGTCTTCTCACTGATCCAGTGTTTACCGCCGACAAGGCGGCCCAGAACGCGTGCAAAGACTTGCAAGACCTGTTTCGTCAGGGTCTAGTAAACATCAGGGATTCGGAGGTCGAAGGACTTCATTTGCTGCGACAGTCTCTAGTTGCTGACTTGGCGAAGTGCCGAAATGACTTAACTGATGTTCAACAAAAAAGTGATCAGCAAAAAGCGGAAATACAGAAGATTGACAAGACTATCCAGAAGAATTCATCTGAGTTGAAAGCCCAAGGTGAAGCGATTGCCAAGTTGGAAGAGGTGGATGCAGCTACAAACAGAGAGATGACTGAAGTGAAAGAACAAAGCAAAGTAAACAGAGAGCGAATTGAAGGCCTGTCTAATGACATATCCACAATACTGTGTGCTGTTGATGATTTCAATAACGAACTGAACGGAAGAGATGATTTGACGGGCGCGTTTGAAGTTATTCGTGAAGAGGTGGATGATGTAAGAAATGGTATACAGAGCATTCTTAAACAACTTACTACGACAAAATCCCAGATGGCCAACTTGGACATCAGCTTCATTGGCGTGAGTAGTGAAGTAAAAGAAGTGAAATGTGGCTTGAAGGAAGTGGCTGATGAAGTAGCTTTCAACAGAAACACAATTTCTGGTTTAGAAAGGGATGTCATGGACGTAAAGGAAGAAGTGGAAACATTGAAAGGAAATACCTCGGAAACGAACGGCAAAGGTGACCACCTGCTGTGCACAGCACCGAGAAGACTGTCATCATTTACTGGCCGCAAGTCAGCTCTGGAATGGTTAGAAAGACACCTAACTTCGGATGGTCATGAAAGGAAACCAGGAACATTCTGTAACACCAAAGCCATATGTGGCCTTGGAGGTTGCGGGAAGACGTCTCTAGCTGTAGAGTTTGTCTGGAGCTCTATGAACCGCTTCCCTGGAGGCGTATTCTGGATCAACGGAGAAAGTGATGAAAACATCCAAAAATCAGTGGTTGAGATACTTGCTCTTGAGAACATTCCAGCCTTAACAACTGAAAACATCGACGACATCTTGAACCGATTTCATTCTTGGTTGTGCAAGAAGACGGTACCATGGCTTCTCGTCGTGGACAATGCGGATGATTTGCAAGGTCCAATGCTTCCATCAGGCGTTAAGAAGACATGCAGTGGGTCTTGGCAAAGAAACGGCAATGCATTAAAGCAAGGACACATACTTTTTACAACTAGACAGAATGCAAAAGACACAAGGTCGTTCCTGAAAGTGTCAAGTGATGACTGTTTGGAGTTGCAGTGCTTTAGCGAGGAGGAAGGTGCACGGTTTCTTATCAAAAGAATCGGTTTAAAAGAAGAATCTCTTGATCCAGAAGCGTTTTCTCTGGTCAATGAACTTGGAGCCTTACCTCTAGCCCTTGAGCAAGCAGCATCGTTTATATCTGCAAGCCCTATTCCAGTGAGCTTCAAAGATTACCTTGCCAAGTACCAAGCTGTGAAGTTACGTCTGTTAAAGCAACAACCTGCTAGAGCACTTAGCGTAGAGGCTGAGCATCGGTTGTCAGTTCACACAACTTGGGAGATGAATTTTGAATTTGTCAGAGAACAGTCACCTGCTGCTGCCACAATGATGCGTATCGCAGCCTTTCTGGAATCTGACAATGTTCCTGTTGAGGTAATCAATCCTGGATTCCCTGAATTAGAGCAAGAGGAACTGAGGGACTCCGCACGGACTGAGATTGACATCGCTGCCATCCTTAAAATTCTATCTAGTTACTCCCTTTTCTCTGTTCACCACGAAAGTAGAGTATTTTGTGTTCACAAACTCGTTCAAGAAGTGGTCCAGGAGAGTCTTACTTCATCGGAAAGGACAGAGGCATTGGTAGCAGCCATTCGAGTTCTTCATTTTGCATTCCGAAAATCTACATCAGAATATCATGCTGCGGATACCCTGTCAGTGATCAAGAAGGGAGATGCAAAAGTTATCGTCAGTCTTTTATTGAATTTTCGCAAGTTAAAGAACCATTTGGAACAGGAAATGAAACTTTCAAGAGAGGATTATAACCACGCTCTTTTCAACACGAGCACATCAAACTTATGCAGCATTGCTTGCAATTTAATCAGAGATGACATTTCCTTCTTCAAACTATCGGCGGAACTCTCTGACTTCAGTATGAAAGTCATGATGGTCTGTGATGATGATGATCCTGACGTACTTCTGGTTCGAATGGTTGACACAGCTATTAGAAAAAGAAAAGTCAAAACCACTGAAGGTTACAATGACGCAAAGAAGCTGTCCGAATATGCCGTGCAGAAGTTAAATGAGCTTGAGGAAACTGGCGCCATCATCAATGCTGATGTAAAATATCAGGTTCTCCGGTTCAGAGCCTCCTTTTACTCGTTAGAAATGCAATGGGAAAAATATTACAGAGCGTTGCTGGATCTTGAGAGCTTACCATTGAGTGATAGTACGTATGTAGACCTTCAGATGAATATTGGAAACGCAGAAAATTATACATCAGCGTGTAATTTTCAATCGTGTTTGAAGCGTTACACCAATGCCCTTGAGATTGCCAGGAAAATTTACCCTTGGGATCACCCACAGCTGTTGTTGCTCGTTGAGCATATGACCATGCTTCTTAGCAACGAAGGAAAGTTGCAGGAGGCAAAGGCGTATGCCGAGGAATTGCTGAAAATTTGCCAGAATATTCCGCATTCAACCGATTACTACATAAAAGGAATGGAGAGTGCCCTCTCAGTACTAAGTAAATTTGACCCTAATGGCTCAGAGGATATTCTGTTGAATATACTGAAAGAAAAATGGCCTAAGATGTATAGCTGTGCCAAGGATGGTCATATGGACAACTCTGGTTCAATCATAGATGACGACGGTAGCGATGTTGCCGCATCCTTTGTTTTAGAAGGTGTACTTCAATGCTTCTGGGTCCTTTCCAAAGCGGGGGGGAAATTTTCAACAAGGAAGCTGAACTTTTACAGGAGGATTGCGGAGATGTTCATGGTTATTCAGAAGAAGTTCTATGGGGACATCCACCCAGGGATGATAGCCCCATATAACTATCTAATTACCGTGCACATGCTCCTTGGAACTGATCGAAAAGAGGTCTCCAGACTCCGGAAACTAACCGCAAAGTGTAATCAAGGAGCATCTGAGAATATCTACAAAAGCCCAACTTCTGATTACAACATGTATAACGCCAGGAAGAATAGAGATTTGGGTAACAGTTTCTTCAAGTCGAGTGACTATTCGAGTGCATTAAAAGCCTACAGTATGGCTCTGGAAATGTTTCCAAACGATGGGAAGTTACTTACAAACAGAGCTGCTACACATGTGAAACTTTCAGAGCAACACGAACAAAGCCGTGTGGAAGAACGGCGTCACTTTCTCAAATGTGCTCTTGAGGACTCGGAGAATGCAATAACTGCAGACCAATCCTGGGTGAAGGGTTACTTCTGGAAGGCTGTTTGCCTTGCTAAACTTAGTAAAAGAGGACCGTCCCTCGCTGCAGCTGCAATCGCCGAACATCTGTTTCCATCACAGTGCACCCAAATACCTACCGTTGTGGAACACTTTGGAGGCTACAATACAACCGTTGTAAACACATTGGAGGACCTTCTTTGCGTCCCTGAAGCAAGAGGAAGTACCCTCGTCGTTTTGGTGAAAGAGGGGATATATGAGGTACCTAAGCCGCTGAGAGTTCCTGGGAACGCAGTGATAGTTGGTGTTGGTAAAGTGCAAATTGTCTGCAACAACGACGTTCCTCTGCAGCCAGATGAAACTGTATACACTGAGAACATTAAGCTATCTACCACAATGAAGTCCATCACAAAGCTGAAAGAAAGAGCTAAAGAATGTCTCAATCGTGGCCTATTGGATATGGCCTTATCACTCTACAGTGACGCAATGACCAAGTGTCCAGATGATGCGGTGTTACTAACTAACAGAGCTGCAACATACATCAAGCTTTCGAAAAACGATGAAATCCAGGCAGAGGAGCAACGCGGTCTTTTCAAACGCGCTCTGGAAGATTCGGAGAAGGCTATCACTTCAGATCCTTCATGGGTGAAGGGTTATTACTGGAAGGCAGTTTGTCTCGCTAAACTGGAAGAAAGAAGGCCATCGCTCGCTGCAGCTGCAATTGCCGAACATCTGTTTCCATCACAGTGCACCCAAATACCTGCAGTTGTGGAGCAGTTTGGAGGCTACAATGTAACTGTCATAAGCACAGTGAGGGACCTTCTTCGTGTCTCTGATGCAACAGAAAGTAATCAGGTGATTGTGGTGAAAGAGGGGATATATAGACGTTATTCATAAATGGCTGCCAATTCATTATTCTTTTGTCCTTGTGCAAATTAGCCTACCAAACCTCGTTACCATGCGCTAAATTTAAAAGAATTCTTGCACTAATATGAGGCTTGGTAGGCTAATTTGCACAATAACAAAGGAAAAAATAAAACAGCCGCCATTTATGAATAAGGTCTATATAGTACCTAAACCCCTGAGAGTTCCAAGGAATGCAATGATAGTTGGAGTTCGTGACGTGCAAATTAAGTGCACCAAAGGCATTCCCCTGCGGCCAGATAAAACCGTTTACATTGAGAACATTACCCTATCGCCCACAATGGAGTCCATCACAAAGCTGAAGGAAAGAGCTAAAGAATGCTGCAATCGTGGCCAGTTGGACATGGCCTTATCACTGTACAGTGACGCACTGATCAAATGTCCAAACGATGCACTGCTTCTCACAGCAAGAGCCACCACATACTTGAAATCGGCAAACGAAAAGAAAGATCTTCCCTCGGAGAGGCGATATTTCTCGGAGCTTGCCTTGAAAGATTCCGAAGCTGCAATCGTAGCAGATTCCTCTTGGGTGCTTGGATACTACAACAAGGCAGTGAGCTTAGCAGAACTTGGAAGAAAACATCAAGCTCTGGCTGCTACCGCAGTCTTTAAACACTTGAGCTTCGGTCGGGACATCCCTGTAGTTACTCAACGATTTGGAGATGTGAGAGCTCAAGCTGTCGAGAAGTCTGATGAGCTAAGCGTTGTCCTACACAGAATCGAGGAGCTTAAAGAAACAGATCAAGTTGTTTTA
Source organism: Pachyseris speciosa (assembly GCA_016490735.1). Taxonomy (NCBI): domain Eukaryota; kingdom Metazoa; phylum Cnidaria; class Anthozoa; order Scleractinia; family Pachyseridae; genus Pachyseris; species Pachyseris speciosa. Next base: position 1,012,159 of record JAEMWC010000022.1, read on the forward strand.
CTAAAAGAAGGTGAATACCTTCTGGACAAAAGTGTTGAAGTTGCACAACCTATTGTTATGGTCGGTGTAGGGAAAGTAACGGTATCTTGCAAGACTGGGCGGAGTCCTTTTTACTTTACACAAGAATACTACGTAGAAAATGTAGAACTTTGTGGAGGCTCACAGAACTCCACTGATCCAAACAACACGCAGGCAAAAGAGATGTCTTTGCCTGGACTCTCAGAGGACGCATGCACCAACCTCAGCAGTGAGTGCAAGGTGAACTAACCATGAACGTCATAAAATAGTACTACAGAAGTTTCGATCCTTCCGTTATGCCTCAGTAACGTCCCCACAAAACAACAAGCAACTAGAAAACATTTTACAAAAAAGAGCAAAGGAGCTCCTGTTTGACGCCATTTCCAAATCTCAGAACACTTTCTAACCAGAGAAAAATGCCACTCACAAATTTAACTTGGAAAACTGATGAGTTTGGACATATGCCATTTAGACATAGAGTTTGACATAGGCATAGACATAGTCATAAAATTTTCGTATATTCCTCTATTAGCCTCCATTGGGTGCCACTTGGTTTTTCAATGAGGGCCGAGTTATTCAAAGCACTGTTAAAGCAAATCTCTATTAACTACCATGGCGACATGTAGGTTTTGATAACAGTCGGTCTACCAAGGATTACCGCTAATCGGGCTTAGAAAAACTTGTGTTGTTAGGTGAACAAACTTGTTATGCTATTGTGTTCTAGTTGCTCGTCTATTTAAGAGGAAACGTAAACGTTTAATATTCAATTCAGCTGATTTCCCGTTCCATCCACGAACTCCCTGAAGAGGGCAGGGCAACGGAGGGCTGACTGGGACCTTCATGATTACGTGAAGGGAACCGTGGGGAGATGTAAAGCATTTGATGTTTCTGAAATTTAGCAAAATTTGATAACTAAGCCAAAAAAATGGACCACCTCTAAGGTGATCGTATTTGCAATGATTTGTGTACAGGTTCCAAATTATTTCCTCATTCAAGGAGTGGGAAGTAAAGTGAAACATGAAAGAAAATCCATTTTTTACTTTCATTAATTTGAAGATAATTAAAAACGTCTAAGGGAGGGTGGTGATGGCACAACAAATCAAATGGCTCATGTGTGGCTGGGGTGCCCACCGGGGAGCTACTAAAAAAAATTAAATACAGGAAGGCTAAACCACGAGGTCTGACCCCTTGCCCTTTTATATACCATTTTTCACAGAAAAGGTACCCCATTCGTATACCCTCCACTGACAAATGGTACCCCTTTCGTATACCTTCCATTGGAACAGTACAGTAAGGTATGTGTGTTCGAAGTATTTTAATTAAAGGCCCTTTAAATAGCTAAATGACAAAATTCCCTACCCTTTCATATACTTCGACTCATGAAATCCCTACGCTTTCATGTACCTGAAGTATGAAAAAAGGTACCCGTTTCGGGCAAAGCCTCCCTGTATAGGCCATTATAGGCACCCCACTCTGATACCAGCTCAACATTGGTTCAACTGTAGATGCATAGTTTAATGGACAAAGAAAGCGTTCTGCATTTTAAGTGTAACATGTAGGTAGTTGCGTCAGTTATTAAAGCAACATTCTAAATTGGTTTTGAAATCATTTTGCTTTTAATGACTTACAATCAAGCTTATCTATGTCGTCCTTGGTACAGCATGACCAGTACAAGAAACATTCAAGTAGCCGGTGTATAAAGAAAAGCACCTGGACGTTCGTAAAGATGTCTGCTTCTCTTTTCCGGTTTGGCAGTAGGTCGTGCTCCACGCTCAATGAACTCAACTTGTAGGCAAGTCTACAAACCACGCAAAATGAATGCATAGTATCTCACGTTACCCGAGGACTGTCCTCACTCACTATTCATGCCGAGAGACGTCAAGTCCACAAACAATCATTATTTGCTTTTGATGTATTGACCTTGATACACAGGCCACCACCACTAGCAAGCACGCTCGCTAGTAACCAAGATGACATTTTCAAATCACCTAGTTTCTGGTATTCTCTTCTTCCTTTGTATAGAGAGAAACAACCCTGTAAAAGAGTACCCTATTCTTTCTGGGTCAACTCCCGACCACTGGTTTCTTGAGTAAGTACATTACTGGCATCAGTTTCTAATATTCTAACTTCTCTCCACTGATGTTGCTTAACCACTTAGTCAACAGGTTTAAGTGGATTGTTATTTAAGATAAATGCAGAAATACTGTGGTCCGTTCACAAAGAAACAAGGCTTTTCACTAGAAACTGGGAGTTAGGGGCATCCAAAAGGGATGTCTCCAGTAAGGCCGTTAAAGAATGCCACAAGCTTTCATACCCTTGCAGGTAAAAATCCTCAACTTCAATTTGGTGCATTTATTTTCCTGCAAACAATATACCATTTTGCTAATGATCAGTTCCTGGTGAATTGTGGGTAGATCCACTCCCTTGTGGGGCTAAACGGCCATTTTAGGACCTAATTTGAAATTGTAATTTTGACCATTTCCCCCCACAAAGCACTGAATCTACCCATAATTCACCAGGAACTGATCATTGGCAAATGGTGTTTAAAGTGTCTATATTGTCTTCTGATTTTTGGTGGTTCTGATATGTACATAAGGAGTAGATAGCTGTTCAAAAAGGTTTTTTTCGAATTCCGCCGTGTTTTTGCCCTGAAATCGTTGTTCAAATTTCTCGCTTGAGCCACGCCCATCAAACTTGACCGAGCTAGTAAGGGGCATGGGTATATTTCTGATCTGACGTCACAAACTGCTTTGCATGCATGTTTACAAAGACTTAATGAGGTGTAAATCAGTTTGTGATGTCAGATCAGGAATAGACCCACGCCCCTTACTAGCTTGGTCAAGTTTGATGGGCGTGGCTCAAGCGGGAAATTTGAATGACAATTTCAGGGCAAAAGCACTGCGGAATTCACAAAAACTTTTTTGAACAGCTATCTACTCCTTACGTATATACCAGAACCACAAAAAAATAGAAGACGATATAGACACTTTAAGGGTACATTGCCTTAAAATCCAAAATACAGTATCTCTAAACTCTAATAAGTTCTGCACTTATTTTGCAATTTGAAACCTAGGATCCAAAGGATTAGTTTGACTTTTTCCAAAAACTCAAGAAACAGAAATAAGAGGATTTTGTTGAGTTGGTCAGTTTGAGGCAAAACTTGTATGCTTATTACTGAATCCAGGCTACATTTGCTGCCAAGTTGACTTTCGCTTTAAGTCACATGACAAAGTAAGTGCAGAACTTCTTTTGTGAAACCATAACCAGTCTGTATGCCACAGTAGAGAGAATTTAGAGAAACTGAGATTTTAAGGCAAAAAACCGATATACACCCCTTTGGCAGAATACCCTTCAATTGCAGTAAGCAAGTAAGTTTTTTCCCTGTGCAGAGATGGATTTTAACAGTAACTGACTGGATATTGCAATTTTTACCTACACTGAGGATATCTTCAAATGATTGAAAAGGTGAAAAAAAAAACTTTCCATCCAACAACAACAAAAACATTACTAAACCATTAGGTTTGTTTATTTGAGACATTTATGTAGAGTTACAAATTTGAACCGGATTATGATTCATCTTCTCCCTCCTCATCTTCGTCTTCATTATTGATCTGGAAGTAACGCAACTCATAAGTGGTTTGTGCTGAGGACACTACTCGCAGCCAGTCACGTAAGTTGTTCTTCTTAAGATACTTCTTGGTGAGATACTTCAGGTACCTGTGCAGCAATGAATAAAAGTTCCAATGAATTGCACAGCCCCATATATTCTCAGAATGGAGCTTATATCCAGCTGCTTTAGACCCTATGCAAAAATGGCTGCCTTTAGATTTATTCTTTTGTTCGTATTCAAAATAGCCCCACCAACTTCGTTCAGGATAACAAATTCTTTAGAATTTTGACCTCAAAAGCGACGTTAGTGAGGCTGTTTTGAATAAGATCAAAAGAATAATTTAAAGGCAGCCATTTTTGCATTGGGTCTATAGCATATTAGTATAAATCTACTAGCATTCTATCATAAATGCTGTCCTCTGATTGGCTACACTACTCACTATCTTAGGGAGTAGTGGTTGTCAACAAAATGGTGGCTGCTTCCTTGCATTTTCAAAGTGTCTGTCAGGAGGATTCAGATAATTTACTTGTTTAATTTTGAACAATTAGATTATTTACTTGCAATTTCTATGATGATGGTGCAGCCCAAATAAGCTATTACACATTATATAATAAGGTGAATAGTTCGCGCATTGTGATTGGTTCTTAGCTATGATCTATTAGAGGACAGATGCACAGATTACGTCATCACTGCAACTATTTTTCCAGAAATGTGAAAATAAACAAGTTTTTCGCTTGCATTTTGTTTCTTTATTATACAAAACAAATAGATTCCATGTTGCCGTGCGTCTGTTCAGTAATAGATCACAGAAGACGTCAAAATGTGGTAAAAACATCAGTGACACACTCGCCTGCAGCTCGTGTGCCACTTCTTTTTTTTTTAACCACATTTTGACGTCATCTGTGATCTATTACTGAACAGACGCATGGGAACATGGAATCTATTTGTTAAATAGAAATCTTGAGCTCATAATCTAATAATGTTAAATAGATGATCAGATCATAACAGCCCACCCATGAAATGGGAAATCAGTCTATCAGAGTATTAAACCAGATATGTCACTTTTACAAGTAAAGAGAGACAAAGTTGTCTTGGACCCACAAATCCTTCATAACAGCTGTACATGTATACTGTAGCCACTTTCAAGTGAAGTGCTAGGGCTTAGCTCTATCCAGACCAGAGAGATGCAGACTTTGTTTAAAGTGTATAACTTTTTGGAGACAACAGCAAATGCCACCACACCTCGTGACTTTTCAGGAAATTTCTCTGGAAACAATTTGATGTGCAAGTTCCATCTTCATTGAAGCTGATGTTTACCAAGGCAACCAAACTTTTGAATGTCAGGTGGTGCAGAAATGACAGTACCGCTCAAAAGTAAGTTACCACCCTCGCGCGCGACGCAAATCGCGTCGCGCGCTACGCGATTCGCGTAGGGCGCGATGTTCTGGAAACTGTAAGTATATTGACTTGAAGCTCTCTCACCATTTAATATGCCCATTGTAAAGCAACAATAGTCGATTTCAATAGTCAATTTCCAGTGTTCGCAAAAGCCCACTAAGAAGAAATGAATATGCGTAATCGATCAATCATCGCCGGAGAAGGGCAGCGTGTGCTTTGCTTCTAAATTCCGTGTCAAACTGTTTTCTCCTCGAAACTTTGATAGACTGAGGTCGACATATTAATAACTTTAAAAAACCTGCATACGCAATATGATGTACATGAACATGCTTTTCAGTCTTTTGAATTAGAGACATTCCGAGGAATTCTACCGTCGTCGCGCTGCATTCAATTCGCTTCATTGGACACGAGCTTCTTCCTACACTGTACATCAAACCGCCAATTTTTCGGCTCGTCCATGAGCCATGACTGATGCTTGATACTTTTTGTTAGTTTTCTATTCATCTGATTCTTGACAACTAGCCATTAAAAAAATTGAAAATGTTGGCGAGTTGGCACAGAGTTTCAAGCGGCAAATTAAAGACAGATCGAGCCGTAGATAAGAAGACCAGCGTAATTAAGCGGAGCACGTGCGAGGCGAACTACTTACTCTTCGGCAAATCTTTTTTCCACGGACAAACTCTACTGGATTAAAATCTGCACAAGTTTACAAAGATATGGCCAGGAAAATGTGTTCCGGTCTTTCAAAGTAGAAAATATACGATTGAGCGCCGGCGTGTCGAATAAACAAAACATTTCACGTTTCGGTGACCTCATGACGCCATTCTCAAGGAATGAATAATACAAGCGAGTTCAACGGAGCAAGATCTTAGATGACTGGTTGAAAGCCCATGTCCCTTGTTGTGTTTTGAATTTCGTTCCCACCACAAGAATACTTTGCTTAGAATGGGTATTACACTCAACACATTTCTGGGACTCGTTGTTACACAATGGGAATTCCAATTAAATGACAACTAAAATAATAAGCGTCAGGTTTTACTACTGCAGCCTCACCTCTTAGAGAAAGGGATGTCTGAAACAACAGTGATCTTGTTCTTCTGTCGATCTATGGACAGATCATTGCCAAAGTTGTTGGTCTTGCCACCGACCTTGATTCTTTCATGGAGAAACTGCTCCTGTGAAAAGTAAATAGTTTGGTACTTAGGGAAGGTAACCCTAAGTATGGTATATACTGATTAAGATAGGTTCTTCCCTGCTTACAGTGCCTCTTCAGTGAAACAGATTTCATTACCTGACACTATTCAATAATTTGAAAAATTATTTGAACAGGAAACATCAGTGATTAAACAAAACAAAACAAAACAAGGGATAAGGATTCTTCCCATCTAGTCCAAAATTGGCCTGCGCCCAGATGTCTCCTATTTCCTTTGTTGCACACGGAAAAGGGATGTCTACGAGCCAGGGTCGCTAATCGTGTTCCAGTATCCTGCTGTTTTCCCAGGATCTTGGGAAAGAACTGTGATTGGTAGCCAGATAGTGGTCTTTGTATGAGCGATTTATCTAAAATAGATCTCATAATGTATGCATGCATTGTGCCATCCAAATTTAATTCTTATTAATAATGCTTTAGAAATACACAGGCAAGTGAAAACTAACGATATAATGTTCCGACATTTCGGCGACCTCATGATGCCATTCTCAAGGAATGAAAAATACAAGCCAGTTCAACGGAGTAAGATCTTAGATTTACATTAATGGGGTTAATTTAAATAAATACTTTGGTGTGGATCGAATCTGTTTGTACATTGAAGAACAGATTCGATCCGCGCCAAAGTATTTATTTAAATTAACGCCATTAATGTAAATCTAAGATCTTGCTCCGTTGAACTCGCTTGTATTATTCATTCCTTGAGAATGGCGTCATGAGGTCACCGAAACGTCAAAACATTATATCGTTAGTTTTTACTTGCCTGTGCAAATTTAATTCAGTTGGGTTTTCCTCGGATCAAAACATACAATGTTAACTGTGTTTTTCAGCCATCAAACAGTTAAGCGACAGAAATCTTGTGAAAGGTCAAAGAACATTTAACGTTTACGAAGAAATTCTTTCTCTTCAGTTCACTGTGCATCCAACATCAGCTAATATTTGTAAACAGTGTCTCAGGAAACTACAAAAGCGACGCAGACTTTGCAACAGCTTGCAAAAAATCGACAAGGAGATTTTCGAAGATTACTGTCGCAAATATTGGCTTCTCCTGAGAAAGGAATTCTCTTAGACAAATCTGTTTCTTTTTTGCCGAACTATTGTGGTTCTTAATACTCGTCAAGGCCTTCAGCCTACACGCATAATTCCGAACGTTTCTCTTGTTAGGCCTGAGCGAGTAGCTGAAGATTCTGAAAATGAACATAAGACTGTAGTGCAAGTCAAGGTTCAGTGGCCGAGTAAGACTTAAGTGAACACGTGGACTGGCGGGCTGGAAAGCTTGGGCAAATGTTATGTTGGGGTACATATGGCCAGACAGCCACAACGGCAGATGTTTCGTCATTTATGCAAAATTTAAAACCAAACAGCGTGGTACTAAACGATTAGCAGACGTCCCTTTTCCCTTGTGCAACAAAGGAAACAGGAGACACCTGCATGCAGGCTAGTCCAATATGGGTTGCAAACTGCCTTTGAACATGGCCTGATGGTTTCCAGAGGCAACACAACACCACCACCCAGAGTATCTCAAACTACTGGAAGAAGACATGGACTGACATACTAGAACCAGGACCAGATAATGTATTAAATGAGTCATGGGATGGCTGTGAGGGTGAAAGAAATAAAAAAATATAACAGTCATTACTTACAAAGTTGGCAACATCCATGATGCCATCTTCGACTGGATGAGTGCAGTCCACAGTGTATTTCAACTGCGTCTTCTTCTTCTGCTGTTTCTTTTTCTATGAACAAAAATCATAGACGTGAAAACAGTGTTCAAAGAGATCAAGTCATGAGGACGGAAAGTCGTTGATAAAATGTGTAAGTATGATTTCAGAGTTTTCTGATAGACAATGATGTGAACGTCATCTTTAAAACAACTTCTTTTCTTTCCAGAAGAAACCCAAGTTTCTAGAGTAGCCCACTTATCAAGTTTGTATTCTGCAATTTACGTTGCACTGCCACTGAATACTGCCAGTATGAATGGGGATATAGTTAACGAACACTGCGCTTTTAACTTCTAACTTTAATATGACTAGTCGACTTCAAGGCTTAAGTTACATCATCTGTTACATTTTATTGAGCTGATACTCTTTTTTCGCAGCCATCGACAGTTTTCTTTGAGATATATAGCCTGCTTTAACCGAATATACTATCTCGCAACGGCCGACAACTATCGTCATCTACGAAACAACACCAAGTGAAGATCGGTAGTAGTAAAATTCCAGACATCTTGAGGTTGTACACACTACAACATATCATTTTAACGAGGATGAAAATCGTACGTTTATCACCTCAATCAACACAAAAATGCGTTCAAATTAAAGTTTAAGAATTTATTTCTTATTTTATTAACGGTCTTGCGAGAGTAGGCGTTTCAAACACGGGAAAAGCATAAAAATAACTAAGCAGTTTCTTACCGCCGGCATGATGGCTGAAGAAAGAAAGAAAGAGGACACATGTGGCAATGCAGGGGGTACTTGCCAAACGGATGCGCATGTGCACAAGAGAAATCGCTGTTCATCAGCTCTGTAGGCTCATACAGGATCAATATGGCGCCCGTTCGACCCAGCGAAGAAGAGTTGGGAAGAAAATGGGATAGATGTCTTGTAGATACGACGTTCAAAATCGGTACTTTGATATAAGCTACAAGAGAAAAGATGTTATCAAACCTGTGCACTGAATTGTTATTATTTGGTTCATTTGCAGTTGGAGGAGCTGTGTTCGGAGGGGTATTTTCGCTTTTGTTTTTCAAAAGTAAGACTTAAGTTAAGCTTCACTTAATATATAATCATTAAGCCTTCCCACAGACAAGCCATTGAAGTATGTTGCAATCAGGAGGTAACATGTATCTTTGCCAGAGAAACATTTTTATTAGGTTACATTTGACCACGCGGCTTTACAGAGCTTGTTACGCTAGCTGTCAAAAGAGTGGCAATATAACTTTCTGTGTCTAATTTGTTCGTTTACAGATTGGTGGAAGAAAAGGACAGAGAAAGCCTCGGGGTTTTGGAAAAACCCAGTATTCTTCAGTTTGCTGATCATAGCCGATTTAGTAATCAGTTAAAAAGATGCTAACCTTTGCACACCTCAAATCGTTGTGGCTTAATTCCACGAGGAATTGGCAGGAGATTTGATATTGTCAGTCATCACTTTCCGCGAACACGATCTTCTTCTTAGCTGTTATAAGTTTCAGTAAGGTGTCTTAAGATGAGGTGATTACAACTTACATGGCCGAGTTAGCGACGGTAACAGAGCCATTGCATCTCCACTATTAATTTTAAAGGAATAAAACTGTCTGGGCACATGGTGGCATCATTTTTTTAAATATTGTCAACAACTTTGTCATTATGCAGGGTCTGCCTGGCCTGTCACCTTAGGCTTAGGTATTGGACTCGGAGCTGGATATTCAAATTGCCGACACCAGCTTTTTTGGCATGGACCTCACAGGCCTCCATTTGGTCGACCTCCATGGGGTGGTGGCAGATCAGTCTGGGCAGGATATGGAAAAGATGGAAAATTTAAACATCCACCATGCCACCAAGATGGGAAGGTAAGATCATAGATGACAATGAAACCATCATTAGACACCAATACATATGGGTTATTGGCCAAGCATGAGGCCAAGATGGCGGGATATTGGCCAAGATCTTTTTTCGCGTGTTTATGGACTGAGACGAGGTCTTGGTCCATAAACACGCAAAAAAAGAATGAGGGCAATATCCAGCCATCTTGACCAAACAAGCTTGGTCAACAAAGGATTTATTATATGACACAAAGTACGCTTTTAAAGGAGAATTGATTCATCTTGACCACTGAAAGAGCCAGTCATATAATAATACAGGACGAAGGCATCATTTGACTACAACTAATGCTCTGGGTTTTGCTTTTGTCATGACAATAATTTAATAATGCTATTGCCATTTACACCCCACAGCAATGACCACAATTTATGAAACACAGCAAATGCAAAGTGACTTCTAGTGGTTGTTTGATGACATCAATGTGAAAATAAGCTACTGTACATGTATGATGTGAGATAAATGTAAATGTACAGTAACCCAAGCTTTCTCTTGATCTTTGTTACTTGTATATTCAAAGCAGGAGCCAGAGGACTCACCTTTAGTGAATCAAGCTGAAGACAAAGCTGAACCAAAACAAGAAAAGCCAAGTGATAGTTAAAATTCCAATGGAGAGACATGGCATAACATGGAAGGACCAGAAATTGAAATTGATCAGAAATTGAACAAAAGCTGAATGACATTTGAGGCATGTTTTTGCTCACAGGGTTTTCAGTAAGAGCTGTTGTAGCTGAGGCATAAAACAGATCAGTTTTGGGGATGTAACTGAGAAGACTAAAGTTCAAAACTTAATCAATGGTGGTAATTTGCATTGTTGTTATAAGTTTTAGTGAAACAGGTTCAAAGAACGACTACAGTGCTGTTCAATGCACATTTTCATCTCTGTTCTCGAATAATTTAGCAATTTTCCAGGATTCAATTTCTGGGCAGAAGGAATGATAATGCAGAATTTCTCCACAAAATCTTGTCAGCTGGTCACGTTTGCTATGGATGGCATTCAACATTAGTCATGCTCCTTGTACTGATCTTGTGTTTATGATGCAAAGTTCTTTCCAAAGTAAAAAGTTGAAAATGACTCTGATCAATTTTATGCATTATCATCATCATCATTGTGCACCAATAATAATCATAATGAACAACCTTGTAGTGAGGTTTCAAATTGATGATTTGTCAAACAAGAAAAATTATCATATTTGTGCAGCATTGGATAAGGATCTTCATTACATAGCCTAGAGGAATCTGTCTTGTTGATCCTGTTTTGGGGTTGATTTGTACATGTAAGTACAAGAGGCAGTGCATCAAACTCTGGCTTAGTCAAGCATAGTAGTTTAGTATCTCTCTTTAGTGACTATCATTCTTTAGCAACCACATTTCTGATCCCAAGGACAGTCACTTGTGAGGAAGTGAAATGTACATGTAGGGTCACAGGAGCTTAAAATAAGTTGTGTTCTGTTTATTGGGGAGTGGGAGAGATGTTTGGATTTATCTGCAATATTTACAGGTTTTAATGTGTATGAAAAAGGATGACACATGGTTATAGCACCTGGAAGCCTGTGAATATATTATCTCTGGTCGTAAGGCCATAAAAATGTTTTTCTTGGTAGATTACTAGGGATCATAAGATAAATGGAGGCATTATGACAATAGGGAACGGTGCAAAAAAATCTGAAGGGGAAGGCAAACATCAAGTAAAAGAAAGGTCATGTCACTTCTGACTGTCTGAAGAGACAAAAACTAACAAACTTACAATTTTGAAAAGTACTTTTGTTTTAATTATTGACATTCAGTTTGTCTGTTTCAAGAAATGAAGATTCACAGTCTACTCATCTTAACACATAAGTATTACAATAATTATTTTGTTGCTATTGGGAAGTGCATTGGGCAACAAAAACATTTTTAGATTCAATGCTTATTGATATAAAATACCCTCAAAATTATGATTTACAATTCCTAACTTAACAATATTCATATTTGATATTTTTTCCTAAAAACGAATGAAGTAAACAAGATGAGATGTTAAATTCAATCTTTTAAATATAATACGAAGGCAACTCTCACTAGAATATTTATTATTCATAACAAATTGACAATTTTTTTCAGTACCTTTTCTCTCAGTCATCACATGGCCTTCATTTCTCACATTTTCCTCAGATTTTACATACATGTTCTTATTTCTCAAAAGTCTCATTAATCTTACAAGTTATAAATCATGTAAAGTATTTGATTTCCTACATTTTATCTATGTAACATTTTTATGGAGAACTTCAAGCAGGTTTGTGTCTGTGACCCTGTAAGTTATTATTTTCAGGCTTTTTCAGAAACAGACCCAGTTGTTGAGAAAGTTGTCACTATCCTGTACTAAAGAGAACTTCCTACAAAAGCTTCCCCCGCCCCCCCCCCGACAGCTCAATGTTCAACTGCTAGATGTCCAGATCCATAACAGTGGTTTTCATAATAAATGAAGGTTGTGTCAGTAAAACATTAGTTTGTGGTGAAAAATGATGTTTTTTGTTTTGTATAAACTATGATGAAAGTAAAAGACAATCTGACAGAATGAATTGCATCATATTGTTTTCCTAGCACCCCCAGATGGTGTTTAAGGCCACAAAAAAAATTGAAATGTAATGAAATTAATGAAAAAACTAATTGCATCAGACTACAGCCATGTGTCCTTTTCAACCACCCCAAAAGCATAAGTGGCAAGCAAAAAGCTTCTTACCATTACACTTAATAAAGTGTCAGGACAAAACCTGTTACTTACTAATTTGCTATGTCATTATTAATTTTTCGTTTTTAAGATTTAAATAAATTGAAGAATAGTTAATATACTTCATGGGACAACAAGATGCCCTAACTGAAACAAGATGTTGAAATAATATAATATTTGCATTTGCATTTTGCATCCAAAGAACTTTTACAGTAGACCTTGTTTAAATTGTCATTCACTGAAAGCCACATATAGGATTAGAATATTATTACAAGGGCTACAATGTACAATAATGGATTTGATGATTTTGTACAGTTTGAATAATTATACAATCATTTTCCAAGTGACTAAATTTTAAACTAAAGTAATTAGAAGGGCAATATCATGGAAAACAAACTATATCTGGAACCAGTTTTCAAGTTACTTTAAATGGGGATTGTCATGGGTTTTCTGCTCTTCTAAAGTAAAACATGTCTACAGTGTACCTCCACTCACTATAACATGCAAATGCTCCAGACTGCAAAACTTACAGGAAGATATGAAATGAGTTTAGTGGGGTAAGAGTGACATTGAATGTTGGCAATTTCTTTAAAACAGCCTCAAGATTGGCTAGTTTTTAAAGTTTTAATCCACCTCAGTCCTTGCCATCTGTAACAACAGACTGTAAATAGCTTCAGTATGGTAACACACTCTTTGGCTATAGAACTACACCAACAATATTTTTTGGCTGCCATTGATGGGATGAACTATTTCAGCTATTTTGAAGTAATGCACATGTCATCGGCTTCCCAGTGGGGTTGAACCCCGGGCTAACCAGGGGATTGTAAAATCTGTCAAGCAAACTTAAGGAATTTCCCGGGGGGGGGGGGGGGGGAATCTCTCAGACAAAGTCCCCTGGGTGAGGTGTCTCAGCTGAAAATCCCTGTGACATCCTTTATAAACTTGTGAATTCCCCCACCCCCTAATCTTTGATCGTAAAACAATTTCAAGATTTTCCCCTACCCTCGGGCAAAGAATCTCATCCATCTTCTTGTATTCCCCCCACACATCTTCCTGGTAGGCCCAGGGGTCAACCCCACGGGGAAGCCGATGACATGTGCATAATGTTAAAATAACATCACAGTGTCCCTTTAAATCTGGCCTAATAGAGCTTTGGAAACTTATTCTTCCAGGCTCATAGCAGGTCTTGCATTGGCAATTAAATAAAATAACATGTATATTTTCAATCTAAACATAACTATTCTTTCAACCACTCGGCCTGTATTTAATCAACATTCTTTTTGTCTTCTCATCAAACTGGTGTCTGCCTGTTTGGATCTTTTGAATTGAACTTCCTCTTTAGTCTGTCTGGTTCTTTGGATGCCATGTTGGAAAAGTCTCGGAAGACATCAAAGAATGTATTATCACCTGCAATGAAAGATCACTACAATTTTATTTTGTAAGTGAAAATTTGTGGTAAATATACACTTTAAAACTAAATAATAAACAACTCAATGATCATGATTTTTGTAACAAAAATAATCTACTACAAGGTAGATGAAAGATGACCAACATAAAAACACTGAGAGCCCAACTGTCAAATTTTCTACAATGTTTCAGAAAACTTTGTGAGGGATACTTTATGTGAAGCTTAACACTGAAAACAAAGAATAAAAATGCTCATCAATAAATATACAATTTTAAAGTTGCATGAATAGCTTACCGTGACTAATCTCATCACTTTCTCTCATTTCATCATTCAGTCTTGCAAGTCTTAACCTGCAAATTGCATTAATTATTTTTATTAATATGTCTATTATTAAGACTTCCCACTCTTGATTATCCACAAAGGACTGCAAGAAGTCTACCTTAAGCTCACCTACATTGTCATACCTGGATACCATGTAAGGTGACAGCCATACATTGTATATATGTAATGGTTCAATTTTATCCTTGGTTCAAATTTTTTCTCCTTTTGTTTTTGGATAATTATGGTTATGTATGGTAGGTATATATATATATATACCTTAAAATGAAGGAAGAAAAAAAATTGAACCAAGAATACATTTGAACCACAAGATATACCCTTACCAACTTAGGTTATGAAGCTGACAGGAGTAAATCCCATAATAATAATAATAATAATTCTATTAATTTCTAAAGCGCATTACCATGATGCAATGATCTAATGCACTTTACAACACTGGCCGGGGGACTTTTGCCAGACTGCTTATAATGCAGTTTACAATTAATGAAGTTGAGTTATGAGTGCCCCCGTATTACCAATATCAAATTAAGACAGACACTAGGGGTGGTCACTGCCAGAGTTTTGTTACGTCCCTAGTGGTTCTTTTACGTCAAGAGACAATGCCTTTTACCTTTGCCAGGAGATATTTTGTGGGCAAATATTATTAACTTTTAAAAGCTCTTATCTACAACTTAATCATTACTTATTCAAAAATCTTATTTACTTTTATTGGACATAAAGAGATCAATTTATTTACTCTCAGGGGATGTAGCTGAAAATTTAAGTTTAATAGTGTTATTAACAAACTTATGTGAAGTGCATCAGAATACAGGGACTGGGTTTACTAGTCTTATTTGTGACACATTGACAATCATCAGCATCTCAGGTATAACAACATGACTGGTGTGCAACTACATATTAACTGATGCATGATAACATGACTGGTAGATTCTCCATATTCAGTTATCTTTAAAATATATTATCAATTCAGTATTGGCATTGTAATTACATGTACAACAGCCTACTACTGACAACAGTGTGAAAGTCCTTTAATACTTACAGAGTTACAATGTCTGCATGCATCTGTTTCACAGCAATGGTAAGTGGATCCTGAAAAGGAAAACAAGATAATGCAATTGATGTTGGAGTTATTATGGAATTACAGGCAGAAGCTGACAAAATACAATCACCAAAGCTCTAATTAACAATCACACTGTCTCACCTCTCCATTCTCGTCAACATCATGTTGATTACCTCCCCGCTTCAAGAACAAAAGGGTTGGACTAAAATATTAAAAAATAACAGTCCATCAATCAATCAGGGAGATATTGAAGATTTTAAGGTAATTTTCCAGTGGCTCGACATCACATCCATCACTTGAATGGGCAAAGGCTATAAGTAAAACAAGAAAGCAACCTAGAAGTAAGAAGTGACTGAGAATATTACTTACTAAATATGTTCTAATTCGCTTTGTTCAGACGAACGTAAATTATTTTACCCTTAAATTCCCGTAATACAAATAAATCAGACAAGAAATATGACAGGATATACAAGCGGATCCAAAACTATGGGACCCACGACTGAATGGATATAAACTGTGTAGTAGGAACCGCAAACGTGAATGACATGAAGTAAACGGCAGAGAGTGTAAGTACTAGAAACTGACCAATAACAGCATAGAAGATGCAAGAAAGGGTGCGGCAGGTGTTAAAGCGAAACAAGCTCGACTAATTACTTCGAATGCCAGCGGAAAATACATTACTCCCAGATGGGATACTTCTCTATCACAGCATACCCAACATGAAGTGACTGATTAAATCACCAATCCCCCTTGGGATACTAGTCTATCAGAGGACACCAAACATGTCTTAAGAAGCAGCAACGCATCATGGAGCATAAAATTAAACTCTGATCGAAATTCTTACAGACAACTGCCAAGCGAAACATCTCTCTGCTCTCAACTGAGTAGGAAAAGGATTTTTTCAAACAGCACCAGATGATTCAAGAGAAAGCAGTGATAGCATACCCCGTCTGTCCCAAGAGAGCTGCGTGGTGCAGTGCTCCCCTCCCTCTCTTGTCCTTCTGGTTTATCTTGGCTCCATTTTGTAAAAGAAACTCACAAGCTGACAATGATCCCTGAAAACAACAAAATCACTGTCAAAATTAAGTACCACTCAAATATACAGCGTAAGTAACACTCCAGAATGAATGGATATTGGTAATATCAGTAACCTACTATCAGACAAAGGTTAGCGGTTAGAGTCTGTGGTATTTTGTGCCCTCAAGAAAATAATTAATATGAACATGAAGCTTCTACCATGGGTAATGCCTGTTAAGTGGCCTTTTGTCCATTCTCTCACTTGGCTGCTTAAATTATAAAGGTTTGTCTGTAGCAAAGTTAACATGCTGTAACTTCTACTTCACAACTGAACAAAATGTGACAGTACTGTATCAAAACAAGGGTAAGCTGTAAGCAAGATGTTCTTGGGGACAAGTAACAGACTACAAAGAGCATCTTGTGCTGACAGAGCTTGACCACAGTACAGAACAAAGAAACTTACCCCAAGGATGGACTGATGTAGAGCAGTTTTACACTCATCGTCTTCATTTACCCAGTTCACTTTGGCACCTGAGAATTAATATTATTTGTATAGGTAATCACATGATTTCGAGTGCAATTTGGAATAAGCACGAGTAAATTGCACGAGCCCGTAGGGCGAGTGCAATTTGCGGTCTTTGAAAAAATTTACAAGTGCTTATTTATTCCAAATTGCACGAGAAAAATCATGTGATTACTTATTAATAATATACATGAAAAAAATTGCGAGATAACTTCTTAACGTTGCAGAAGCAACGCAACGAAGCTAAGGTGAACCAAAACAACAGTTTTCTCGATGTTTTTAAAGCGTTTTTAGCTGTAAAAACTGGCTAAACAATTACAGGCTATAGCTATCAGGCTACTTTGTTTGCTATGTGTTTATCAAGCGCTGTAATCATTACCTTCAGGCTTTCTAGTTCGTTATCTTCGCCTTGTTTGTCCTTGTTTGTTTATTAATCTCGGCGTCACTCCATCAACGGACTCATAATTCCAATTACGTCGGTAATTCCCATCTCTGGACACCACTGTTTCCAAACAGACAGCTAAAATACAGTGCTTTTCGCAGCTGTTTCTCCTTTTTAGAGCTGTTTTGCAACTTCTCTGCTGTTATTGCGGTCACGAATAAAGAAAACCTGCTCAAAAAGCCAGCCATTGTTTTGGCTCGCAGAGTCGCTTGCAGCTCTTCAGACTTCGCGCCATTCAGAGGCCGCGTTTGATTGGCTCAATCGCAGCGCCTTTGTTTATCAACCAATCAGAATCCTCAGTTTTTTACCTTGTTTTGCACTGTATTTCCTTTTTTCTGCACCGAATTACCTTTTTTCTGCACCGGTGTTTCCTAAAAACTGCATTTCTCTTAGCCAATCAGAATCGAGAAATTTTTTCATGTATATTATTATTATAAAAAGAAAATGCAACAAGATGAGCAAATTAAAATTAATGACAATCAGCCTGTCTTGCTGATATAGGAGAAGGAATTTTATTTATTTGAACAAATATTTTAACAGGATGTTCCCTGGGACAGTTCAGCAACGGCTGGTTTAAATGGGGTCCTGTATTTACATTAATTTAATATTACAGTACAAAAGACATATAATAATGGATAACATTAGAGTTAATTGTTACTTGTGTTGTGGCAGCAAAGAAATCATTGACTGGTGTTTAAGAAATTTGCTAGGGTACATGTAGTTTTAAATTGGGTTGGGTCTGTGATCAATGTTATAGATTTAGGGAGGTTGTTCCAAGAAATACTTAAGGGATTGCAATAAATATTGAACATGCATTTTTCAAGGAAAGCCTCCTCAATTCCACCTCCAAAAGGAAATAATTATGATATTTATTTCAGTTAAAGTTCTGAATCAGTCAGTGCTTTTAGTTGTCATACCTTCAGCTAGTGAAGCTGCCATAAGAGGAAGGCTCTTCCATTCTGCAGCTTTGAACAATAACTGTGAACAGAACATCAATTACATAAAATTAGCTCACCTCAACCAAAGCTACAATAAGCTGAGAGTACAGCGAACATTGTATACAGTTGTAGCAGTGTAATTTGTTTCTTAAATTACATACACTGTAGGCTGACTCTTTTCCTTCTAATTTTTTTAGGGAACTTCCCCTGACATTTCCTTTTGCATTTTAAAGAATAAACTATGAATCAAACCTTGAGTTGTACTCACCCTACTTGGGTGGACTCTTTTTAGCACAGCAATAGCATTTTGTTTGTCTTCTTTCAAGCTTTCCTCCTCCTCATTCTCAACCTCACCATTATCTTCAGCTAACTGTCCATCATCACTGACTGTGGAATCCAACGATCCCCCTCTGTCCCTACCATCATCAAATGACAAAGACCTAACGCCACTAATAGAAGCTGTCCGTGGTCTTCCATTGCCATCAATGGATCCTGTCTGTGATGCACTCTCCTGTGTTCCTTCATCATGAGAATCACTGCTAGCTGCTTCATCATTATTACGTTCAAGAAAACTAGATGCCATTTTTTCCAGATTTTCATATTCCTTGCTGGTAAGATCTGGTAACAGCATGTTGGGAGGTGCGCTCTTTCTCTTGTCCACTTTGGATTTATGTCCCTTTAGGGCCAGTTTTCTTCTCAAGATCTTGCTCTTCTTTGAGCTACTTCTTTCCAGACCCTTTTCCTCGTGATAAACCTTCATCCTTGCCAGATTTCGTACAATTCCTTTATCAAGACTTTGACAGTTTGAAAGGAATATTTCCAGAGATACATACTTATGCTGTGAATATTTCCCTTTTATCCAAACTTCTCTTTCACTTCTGTAACAAAATAAGTTTATGATTAATTACCAGTGAGAATATTATTAATTCTTTATAAGTAACTAAAACAAGAATATTAATTAACAAAAAGTCAATATAATTGAAGGGTTAATATACTTATGGAACCATGCAAACACAGTTTGCCACTCAGCTTTCAACACACATCTCTATTGAGAGAAAAACTTTTTGCCCCGAGTCGGAATCGAACCAACGTTCCCCATTTACTAGTCAGGCGTGATAACCACTACACTACCGGAGCAACCACGCAACCACCGCCGACCGGTTAGCTAAGTGGTAGAGCACCAGACTACCGTGCGGGAGGTCGGTGGTTCAAACCCCGGTCAGACCAACACTCAGGGTCTTTAAATAATTGAGGAGATAGTGCTGCCTTTGTAATAACATCTGCAAATGGTTAGACTTTCTAGTCTTCTCGGATAAGGACGATAAACCGTAGGCCCCGTCTCACAACTCTTCATAATTGATTCTGTGGGCCACTTTAGAAAGTGAGTAGTATCGCACGTCAGCCAATCCTCGGAACATTTTTCTTTTGAGACTTTTGTGTGTTTCCTGGCTTCTAAATTCCCTGGACGGGAATTAGAAATATATGTAAATACCTTCGAAGCCATGAAAGCCATAGAACAATATACTTAATATGGAACCATGCAAATGTTTGAGTGTTGCTTGAAACCCATGATTTGTAGTTAAACCCCCTCTATTAAAATAAGCTGCCAGTCTATTGGCAGATCAATGTTTACTTTCATTTCAAACACAGTTTGCCACTCAGCTTTCAACACACATCTCTATTGAGAGAAAAACTTTTTGCCCCGAGTCGGAATCGAACCGACGTTCCCCATTTACTAGTCGGGCATGATAACCACTACACTACCGGAGCAACCATGCTGGCAATGCAACATGGCCACTTTAGAAAGTGAGTAGTATCAGTCCCGTCGGCCATTCCTCGGAACATTTTTCTTTCGAGACTTTTGTGTGTTTCCTGGCTTCTAAATTCCCTGGGAATTAGAGGGAATTAGAATTCATATGCAGCCCGTTTTAGGGATGACCTTTTTCCTTTTTTTCGCTTAGTAAGTCTGACTAACGTACTTGAATGTTCCTCTTGGTTTTCCTTTCGGTTAACGCACTTGGTTGTTTATTTCGGTCTTGTTTCCCTTGGTATTCGGTTAACGCACTTGGTTGTTCCCTAAACTGGGCATGGTATATTAGAATTAGAAATATATATGTGTAAATACCTTCAAAGTCATGAAAGCCGTAGAACAATATACTTATGGAACCATGCATGGTTCCATAAGGTATATTGTTCTTGAAGGTATTTACATATATATATATATTTCTAATTCCTGTCCAGGGAATTTAGAAGCCAGGAAACACACAAAAGTCTCCAAAGAAAAATGTTCCGAGGAATGGCCGGCATGCGATACTACTCACTTTCTAAAGTGGCCACGTTGCCAGCGTGGTTGCTCCAGTAGTGTAGTGGTTATCACGCCGACTAGTAACCGGGGAACGTCGGTTCAATTCCGACTCGGGGCAAAAAGTATTTCTCTCAATAGAGATGTGTGTCGAAAGCTGAGTGGCAAACTGTGTTTGAAATGAAAGTAAACATTGATCTGCCAATAGACTGGCAGCTTATTTTAATAGAGGGGGTTTAACTACAAATCATGGGTTTCAAGCAACACTCAAACATTTAAGCTTTTCAAACGTTCTTTGCCACAACCACAGTTTGAAACCTACAGATGTAACACTAACTGGCCATAACTGCATACTGCAATGACATGTTTAACCTACATTATGTCTTGACAATAATTACTGGTCAATCTAACTTTTGAAGTATTTTTCCAAGCGCAAATTCAACATTACTTTATTTTCTATCTTCTTAGGATGGAGGATAAGTCTTATAGAGGTTTTTACGTAACATAAGTTCAATATAATTCTTAAAAACAAAATTGTACACATGTCTTCGTCTTTAATACATTATTAATGTAATGAAAACTGCAAAGGCCTTGAAGTGAGAACATCCTTTCAAGAATGGCTATCATGGTAATTGGTAAGAGTAATCCATCAATATTACTTTCAAAGAATATGATACAGTGTATCACATTTGTAGAAGTACTGACGCATACAGCAGCATTCAATGTTCTTATGGTTTTTAAATAACACTGCAATAGAGTACCTGCTACTCTGTGGAGTAGGTTTTTTTGTATGTGCAGAGTCAACTTTGGCTTCAAGGATTCCATTGACCAACTCATTTCCTAATTCTGTCATTAGCTAAAACAAATAAACAAGATATGAACATTTATGGTGCAAATTCTAAAAGACTGCATATTAAACAAGAAATTGTCACTTTTGCAGGTATTGTTACCCCAAATTTTTAAGTATAAAAACAAAATACTTGTACACACAATCAGCACTGATAGTTCACCTTGATTTGTTCTGGCTCCCAGGCATCAAGAGTCAGTGACCGCACCTTTGACACATGAACACCCAAACTCCTATTTAAACAAACCACATAATATTATTATATTTTATTTTGTTTCATTAGCTTTGCCATAGGCAGCGTGACCACAACAGCAGGTAACCAGTTACTGAGAGCCCATTTACATGTATAAAACATCAATAAAAGAAACAAGATAGATACAGTTAATGAAAACATGTTATAGGACGAGCAAGACAACAAGCGTGGTTACATTATTATTCACGATCTCTGACTGAATACATCCAGATGACAAGAGACAGCACTGCCACTGCTGGGGGCAGAGTTAGGGATCCTGCTTAAGACATTTTATTCCACAGTTGGGGTGTGTCTATTCATAGGGTGTGCCCTTGCTATAGCAGTGTTAATTCCATTGTACATACATATCCCACAGTTGGGGTGTGTCTATTCATAGTGTGTGCCCATGTTTAATACAGCATGTGTTTCTTTGTACATAAATATCACACAGTTGTGGTGTGCTCTCCATGGAATATGTTTCCTGAGAAAGGTACACTCATTATAGCCCACACAAGGGTTGTGTCCCCTATAGAAACATTTTCTGCAAATGTTAGACCTCTGTTTCCCATAGATGGAGTGTTTCACTTTAAGGGTTGCATATCCCTTTGTAGAATTTGTATACATGTAATGGATATGTTCCCTCAAATGGGACATGTTCAGTGTCATGTCCCCTTACCAACTAGTTCCTTTATGGGACAGGGGAAGGAAAGGAGCATTAATCTGACCACACCTCATCACTGTCTTTCCTTTTAATTCACTGCTTGAAAGAATTTCAATAATATTATTGATTGTTGCATGATATACCTATGAATTCCAGAGCACTCTATGCAAAGCACAACACCCCAGTTGGTGCTTGCCCAGGTTGGCTCTGCAACATACAAAGGATTTAAAAAGTCATTTACCAGCTAGTATTACATAATTCACATCCTTTACAAACCAACAACCAGTATTCCATTTTTAATCAGTGTTAATTGTCATTTGGAAAGGGAAGGCAGAGCAGTTATTTTCTTGAACTATTAGAACTATTCCCTTTCCAGAGTTGAAAGCTAGCAGATTATGTGGATGACAAGAATGAAAATTGCAAATGAGAGAAATCATCCAAAAATCAGCAGGCATTTAATCTTTGTTATCACATGTACATGTAATAAACTGCCTATTGTAGCTATCTCTGCATATTAACAAAGTTTCAACTAATCCTTCTTATAACTAGAACTTTTAATGATCACATGTTTTATACATTTTACTTAGTGACAACATTGTTAAATTCTTATATTTCAATATTAGTTAGTTCTTATCTTAATTTATTTAAACTTATACACCTTCAAAAGGCTTTTATAATTTCTTTTTTCTCTTTTTATTTCGAGGCGTACCTGTAAACTAGCTTTTTAGCTAAGTGTACTGACCACATTAAATATATTGATTGATTGATTGATTGATTGAATACCACCAAAAACCTACCTTCAAAGGATGGAATTTAATAAAAGTACTTAAAAACGCTGGCCTGTAATAAAGGTGACATGATTGACCAGGTGACAGTCACTGAAGTAGCAATTCACTTGAGGAAAATACTGAACTGACCACTAACAGCATCTTACTTTTGTTCTTACCAGAACTACTGCAGTCAGCACACTTGTCGTTACCACTGACAGATCTGATTTGTTCCAGAACACTGAAAGGATTAAAAGCATCATCATCTGATGACAATCTGATTATTGCTATTGTTATTGTTACATATTAGACATTAAACTGAGACCTTACCAATAGCCCATTTACAGTTGTGCATTCAGTGGAAGCGAGCATTGAGGTGACCTTGTTTTTGATATAAACCTCTCTGTCTTTCTCATGCAAATGTGGACTAGTTAGCATGAGAACAACATCATTTACATTAGAAAACAAGTGAGGTCTGTATCAAAACAAGGTCACTGCCACCTTAGTTTCCATTCATAGGCCAGGTCACTGAGCATACAACTGTAAAAATGGACTACTAATCCTCTGGTTCTCTCCACTATTATTAAATTAACAAATTGGTTCATGCATCAGAGTGCGTTCATAGAGATATGAAGCCTGCGGGAAGTTGCGTAAGAGTTGCCCAAGGCATAGCTGAGGGCAACTCTAGCTGCTTGAGTGTTCTCCAAACTTTCCAAGTGCTTCATATCTCGGTGAACACACAGCTGACGCATGAACCAAATGCTTCATAACATTTTCAACATGCTAGTTTACTGTGGGAGTCATCAGCTTACACAATAGGAATATGAAGCATGCTCACACGGTTGAATTTGATTACATGAATTTGCAACTATGTATTATGATTAATAATATTTCTGCCATGTAAGCACCATTTATAAATAATCTAAGTGTGCACTATTTTTACATAGATGAAGGGATCCAGTAACATTAGGTTATAGCAAGTTCTTATGCCATTTAATTCATGCAAGGTCTTTCACATCTGGCCCCAGTTGTTCAAAGAGCAGATAAACAGTGGATCACAGGTTTGAATGATAACTGAATAGTAACTTGTCTACTCAGTAATGTTACACACTCTATGAACAACTGGTGCACCACTAAAGATAAATTTTGCATCATCATCAACAGCAACAACTTTAATTAGATACTGTGTTATATCAAACCTCCGTGGTCCTGGAATTTTATCCAAGGACTCCACACTCTTACTCTTCATGCCTGAGCCCAGTGAGTCTGACTGAAAAGGAACATTTTTATTTATTATAATATTAATATCTTAATAATATACTCATTTGAATCATTAACAATGAATATACATTGATTGGTTTGAAAAATATGGCCAGTCGACAAGTCAGGACTGTCATTAAGGGCCAGGGACGAATAATTTTACTCTGTCTAATGCCAGATGATTTTACTTGTCAAAGGGAGTCAGAGCCCTTAGGGATTAAAGGGTTAAAAAACTATCTCCCTTAAAAAACTATCTCCCATAACCCTTTCCTCCCTAAGAGTGACTTTATAGATTTTACTCTGTCTAATGCAAGATGATTTCACTCATCAAAGGAAGAGCCTTTAGGGATTAAAGGGTTAAAAAACTACCGTATTTACCCGTGTATAAGTCGATCCCGTGTATAAGTCGACCCCCTATTTTGGAGCCAAAAAATAAGCTTTTCTTATTTCTGCTTCAGAATTTTCTTGAAAAACTAATCTTATATCTCTTAGAATTTTCTTTCAGCTACAATGGTTACACGAAAAAAATCACAGCAAGTTTGGACGTAAAGTTTATTATTGCGTGTATGCGAGCGTTTAAGCGTGTTTTAGCAACACGTGTATAAGCAGCATTTTCTTCATAATTTTTTTAAAAAGCTCACAAAATCAAACATACTAATCCTTAACAAACCTTTATCGTTGTGGAGAGTTGTAAAGCAGGTTTAGAAGACAGGCTAAACGCCAAAGAAGCTCAAGAAACTTCGAAAATACCTCGATAAACAAAGTGCCTCGCTGCCTGGGAACTTGGTAACCGAGCTAGCTACTAGGTTGGTTAGGTACTGGTAACTAATAACTGTGGAAAAGCAGCGAACGTTCGAAGCTACAATAGAAATGTGGCTTTCGTCGAGCGGACTTGCCACTTTATTGGTAACAAATATCAGTTCTTTATTCCAGAATTGTGCCAGTGAGTATCTACAGCATTCAGCTTTTCTTTAGGAGAAATCTTAAAGCGTTTTAACTTGAACTGCTCAAGTGGCTCGGGGAAAAGATCTCGTCACTTGTACCGTGTAAAAGTGGATGTTTGTCGACATATGAGACAATTATTATGCTAATTTGTCCTGAACTTTTTTTATCTCAGTTTTTGACCCATGTATAAGTCGAGGGCGATTTTTCGGACCGATTTTTAGGCTGTAAAAGGCCGACTTATACACGGGTAAATACGGTATCTCCCTTAACCCTTTCCTCCCTAAGAGTGACTTTATAGATTTTACTCTGTCTAATGCAAGATGATTTCACTCATCAAAGGAAGAGCCTTTAGGGATTAAAGGGTTAAAAAACTATCTCCCTTAACCCTTTCCTCCCTAAGAGTGACTTTATAGATTTTACTCTGTCTAATGCAAGATGATTTCACTCATCAAAGGAAGAGCCCTTAGGTGTTAAAGAGTTGAACAAAAAACAAAACAAAACAAAACACGAAACTATATACCAAAATAGCTGGAATTTGAACAAAAAAAAACAAACAAACAAAAACACAAAACTATACCAAAATGGCTGGAATTTGCAGCTTCTTTTATTATATCCCCTCGTAATTCAAAAATAATAAACAACAGTCCTGGGCAGTACTCTCCAGGTGCAGTGCACTTGCAGATTGCAGTTTCTCTTGTTTGGCTATAGTACTACAACATGGAGAGCTTGAAGGATGCATGCTAAATTTATGAAAGTTATGTTGTTAACTCAAGTGTTACACAGCAAAACCATTTTTTTGTACTACATGTATGGAGCTTAAAGGATGACTAAGGTCGTGTGGAGCTGAATGCCTAAACACATGTATCTCTAGTAGACATGCCAGTCACAGAATACTTACCTCACTGCTGTCTGTTTCACCTGCAGTTGTAGCATTGAAGGCCTTGTTAATGCTGGCCTATAAGATTAAAAAATTTGTGCACAAAAATGAGACAAGCAGTATTAATAAATTTTTAAGGAAAAGGAACTTTCCTTGCATACTTATTTATTATTTATTTAGAAGCTTCCGTCACACACACATTGACTCAAAAGAAGAAAAAAAGAGAGATCGTACACGTGACGAGGGACAGGCAAATGGACACAGAGTTCCCAGCAAGGCCAACCACAACACACTTAAAATTAATACAATACATACTAATAAATAAAATACTATATGATACACATACAAATGATAAACTGTATAAATGTATAACATGTGTAGCTATGTAAATGTTGTAGTTCAATTTTATCCTTGGTTCAATTTTTATTTTCTTTTGTATGGTAATGTATGATAATGAGTACAAAACAAAGGAAAATAGAAATTGAACCAAGGATAAAATTGAACCACAACATAAATGCAGAACATATATTAAATGACTAGCAACAGTCCTGCCTCAATGATCTGCAGTGTGGGCAGATCGTTTTCCACGATTGTATGCGCTCAGAGTCAAAGTCCATTTCTAGTTTATTAAGTACAGAAATCAGAAATTGCTAGGTTTAGAGCGATTTTCAATTGAGTGTCGAAAGTAAATTGCATTTGGTTTGGTTTTGCATTGCTTTGCTCTGTGATTGGCCAACAAAACTTGCACCACTTTCTTAACCAATGAGAAGCAAAACCAAAACCAATTGCAACATGCACGCACATATTTTTCCACACGTTGCGCTGGTTACATGGAATTGCTTTGAATTCTGACTGGTTCATTGCACTGTTTCAGTCTGTTGTGATTGGCTGGAGTAATTACCTTAATTGGTTTTGGTTTTACAACACTCGAATGAAAACTGCTCTTACTATAACTTTGCATTATGCAGTTGAATGATTCCAGACTGACCTGCATGGATTCCATCCATTCAGTCCTCAAGGAATCACTGTCAGCTTGCAGAATCCATGACCTAACAAAAAAGATTGATAGTCATTTCCATTATTTTAAACAAGGGGTTTAGAAACGCCGTACAAGTAAGATTCCACAAGGGAACAAAACAGTTGAACAGAGCTGCTCTTTTTATCATTAGATATCACATTACTGAGTCATGATATCTTTCCATCCACTAAATATTACTTGCATTGTCACCCAGATGAAATTATTATTAAAATATTGAAAGAAACATTGAGCCAAAGGACACTGTTATGTGTTGTTTGGAATGTACTCCTACCCTACCCTGCAATCATTTGTCCAGGTGCTATCCATTATTTTATACACCTTGCTAAAGGGGAAAATGTGGAGCATTTTACTCTGTACCTCTTGCAAATTACTTCCAAATTGCTGCCTTACTTTGTTGGTGAAACAACTTCAAAGACGAATTGTCTTTCTATTGCCTCCTCTGCAGGCCTCACTTTACAAAGTCTTAGATCTTCAGCAAGTACAGTTTGGTCATCCTGAAAAGAAACAGATGTACACTGAAACAATCTACAAAAAATTTAAATTGAATTACCCTTCTTCAAATCTGAAATCATGTATACTGACTAAGTGAAACAAAAAAATGGACAATGTTTTCCCCCACACCACTATGTCACAAGAAACAGGTACTACCATTCTTGCTGTGTCCAACATTACCATTGCACGAGAAAAGCACAGTTTTATTCACATTTAATTACCTAAGAGAGCTTGTGAACTTTTTTGGAACTTTTTTTAGCTTACAAGTCACATGATACATTAAAATGTTCATTAGTTCACATTTTTGTGCCATGTTTTCACAAGTACATAGAATTGAATGTACCTTTAATCGCTTTTGATACATGAGCTGGTTGTTCTGCACTGTAAAATATCTCCTGAAAAAATAAAGAAAACAGTTACTTGACAGTTTCCTCAAACGAGAAGCATGACATACAGTGGCTCCCTGAGGATTCCTTTGAGCTACCTGTGTATAAATATAAAGTCCAAATGTAAGCCAAAGTACCTTTTTTGAGAGGCTCGTCATTTTCTTTTTGGTTACTACTGCATGGAAATTGCTTTAATTTCAAATTCAGTTGAGTTAGACACTTAAACTCATCAACAGATGAGCTTGGGAGTTCACAGGTGCCTTAAAGGTTGGTGGAGCAATTTAGCAATCAAGCACAGGGAAGGAGATATCCATGGCAACCCAGTGAGCAGCCACCACCAAAGGCACTCTCACACTGAATCTGTCAGTGGCATACTGACCAAAAGGGAGGGGAGAGAGGGAAAAGCAAATTAAATGACCTTCCAAACAGGCCAGCAAGCAAGCAAATGCAAATGCAAGCAATGAGGAGCCCTTGAAGAGGGCTGAAGGTCATGAAAATGCAAGCCACAAGGAGTCCCTGAAGAGGGCTGAAAGTCATGCAAATGCAAGCCACGAGGAGTCTCTGAAGAGGGCTGAAGGTCACGAAAATGCAAGCCACAAAGAGTCCCTGAAGACGGCTGAAGGTCATGCAAATGCAAGCCATGAGGAGTCCCTGAAGAGGGCTGAAGGTCATGAAAATGCAAGCCACAAGGAGTCCCTGAAGAGGGCTGATGGTCATGCAAATGCAAGCCATGAGGAGTCCCTGAAGAGGGCTGAAGGTCATGAAAATGCAAGCCACAAGGAGTCCTGAAGAGGGCTGAAGGTCATGCAAATGCAAGCCACGAGGAGTCTCTGAAGAGGGCTGAAGGTCACGAAAATGCAAGCCACAAGGAGTCCCTGAAGACGGCTGAAGGTCATGCAAATGCAAGCCACGAGGAGTCTCTGAAGAGGGCTGAAGGTCATGCAAATGCAAGCCATAAGGAGTCCCTGAAGAGGGCTGAAAGTCATGCAAATGCAAGCCATGGGAAGCCCCTGAAGAGGGCTGAAGGTCATGCAAATGCAAGCCACAAGGAGTCCCAGAAGAGTGCTGAAGGTCATGCAAATACAAGCCATGAGGAGCCCCTGAAGAGGGCTGAAGGTCATGCAAATGCAAGCCATGAGGAGTCCCTGAAGAGGGCTGAAGGTCACGAAAATGCAAGCCACAAGGAGTCCCTGAAGACGGCTGAAGGTCATGCAAATGCAAGCCACAAGGAGTCCCTGAAGAGGGCTGAAGGTCATTCAAATGCAAGCCATGAGGAGTCTCTGAAGAGGGCTGAAGGTCACGAAAATGCAAGCCACAAGGAGTCCCTGAAGATGGCTGAAGGTCATGCAAATGCAAGCCACGAGGAGTCTCTGAAGAGGGCTGAAGGTCATGCAAATGCAAGCCATAAGGAGTCCCTGAAGAGGGCTGAAAGTCATGCAAATGCAAGCCGTGGGAAGCCCCTGAAGAGGGCTGAAGGTCATGCAAATGGAAGCCATGAGGAGTCCCTGAAGAGGGCTGAAGGTCATGCAAATGCAAGCCATGAGGAGTCCCTGAAGAGGGCTGAAGGTCATGCAAATGCAAGCCACGTGGAGTCCCAGAAGAGTGCTGAAGGTCATGCAAATACAAGCCATGAGGAGCCCCTGAAGAGGGCTGAAGGTCATGCAAATGCAAGCCATGAGGAGTCCCTGAAGAGGGCTGAAGGTCATGCAAATGCAAGCCATGAGGTCAGTCCCTAAAGAGGGCTCAAGGTCACCCCTGAGCTACTCAGAGGGGCGGCTGCTGACCAGCATTGTCTCGAGTTTAAGAGCTTGAAACAAACAGTTTAAAAGACCTTACCTCAACAGTCCATCCATGGACATACATGTAAATTCATGGGATGGGAAAGGGGCTATTTATTTGAACAATATATTAAGCATTTGAGATTTGAGGGTACATATTCATAAGAGCAAGATTTGGAGAATTATCGTTTTATTACCTGTGCCAACTTCTAAAGGCATTACTGCTCCTTTTAAACAGGTAGCCTTCCATCACCAAACCACTGAGGGAAACAATAAAGTGAAAAAACAAACTTAGTGAGATCTAGGTAACGTGCACACACTCACCAGTATACAAAGTACATTGTATAGAGGAAGTGAAATAACAGGCTGATTGGCTCTTTGAAGACTCAAAAAAAAAAAAACTGGCTGCTTCACTCAGGGATTGTTCTCTTTTTCTGAAACAAATTCCTAGGATTTTTTCAGTCATCAGAAGTTGGATCTTCCCATCTGGCTTCTCTTCAATGTCTTTCAAGAAGACTGTGATATTACTTGAGTTTACAAAAGTCCAGGATTTCCAGGACCTCCTACCATTTTCAAGGACTTTCCAGTCCTGGAAAAGGCTACCCTAAACTTAAAGTATTTTCCAGGATTTCCAAAATCCACATGAACCCCATTCACTGAGATAAGAAACCACACATGAATAATCTTGAGAGTAATATTAGGTTATGATTTAAACCAAATATGGTTAGATTACCTTGGGTCATCAACTGTCCTTCTTCCAAAGCTACCACTCTCCTAAAAGAATTTATGTACATTCATTGTAAAATACTACAATAGATTTGTTAATACCCATTATGAGCAATAATCAAATTTACAGCAACATTAACAAGGATAAAAAAAAAGTCAAATATCACAATAGTCAAAAAATAAGACAAGCAATGACTGTAGGGTTGCAAGGATTGCATCTGAGGTTGTCTTAACACTTCACTTGCAAGTCTTTGCTTCGTGCTTTTATTTCAAATAGGTCAATTCTAAATTACCTTTGGCCTCTTTTTCAAAGTGAGGCCTGGTGCACAACCATTTATGAAAATGAGTTTGATTTGAATGTGTATGAAAACTTATTTTCATATGAAAAGATGAGCACCAGGGCTCGCTTTTAAAAAGAGGCCAATTTAGGTAATTCAGAAATGGCCTATTATACATAATTATTTTTTTAAAAGTATACTGTAGCACATACCATTTTCTGAACAAGTGTGTGCCTTTCCTCCATCTCCTTCTTGTCCACTGTAAACTGGACTGATACTTCTTCCAACTGCAATCATATGGATTGATTATAACAAATTTATTAATGTGATGAAACATTTTCCATGTACATTCCACATACAGCTGTAATGTTTAAGGTTGTAAAAGGTCTTACAAACCTCAAAAGATCTTTTATATAAACAACTGCTTGTATTATGAAGTCCATTGTCATGTTATTTACAGTCAGTGACAATGATACAATGTTTTGTTCCATTTGATTATAGCTTCTCCTCACCTCTTTGGATACTTTCTTCATGTATTCATCCAAATCATTCATTAAGTCGTACCCTTGATGAAAGTATGTTGACTGGGCATGCATGAACTTTAGGATCTGAAATATTCAAATTATCATACTTTTTACAAAAAATTCCGTAAGGGTGCTAGACAAGTTGACAATTTGTACACTAACAATAAAGAAATCAAAAAGGCATGAGTGTACTGTTGTGACTTAAAAAAGGGCTTCCCCACCTTGCATAATTTGTACATTTAACAGTGCAGTTGTGCACATTTAATTCAAAGGCTACGGAAGAAACCAGATACCATATTGGTCCAAAACATTGTCTTAAGCTTATATTCAAATATAATTCTACTTCTGTGATTCCACTTATTACATTCTTTCCTTGTATTAAATGAATTTTAGTAAGGTAGTATTTTACACTGTTTATAGTAGTGTCTAATAGCTAAATTTTAGTGGTGTTACATTTTATTATTATTATTTTTTTTTTAGGAATACTCTATAAGAGCATTGAGACTTCTGTATAATGCTCTAACTATATATTATATTACATATACTTTATTATCATGGATTTTCGTAATTCTTCATTAATAGATTTACTAGATGCAGACCTATGTTGTACATGTATGTCACATGCAACAATGCATGTCACATACAGGGCATGTGCATTATGAAGTCAACAACTTACAGTATCCAGAATGTCAATTCTTCTCCGTGACTGCAAAATATTTATCTGCAAGACACGTTGCATAACTTTTCTTGAACATGTGTGCATGATTCATATTAAAACTATTCCTGCCAGCTAGTGCCATATGACAGTAACCTTTACCACCTCTAATTTTCCAAGCTTGTGCTACATGTACGTTAAACATACCATTGGATATCTTGGTATAAAAAGAAACTATTTCTAATTTATGTTTTAATATTTCTTTCTTTGTCTATTCTCTTCTTCAGTAAGCATCTCTGAATAACTGTATACATACATAACAATTAGCAATCCAGTTGAGTATGACAACGATTGAGTTAACAATAATAATGATAATAATAATAATAACAACAATAATAATTTATTGACTTATATTGTGCCCTTTCCATTATTTAAATGATCTAAAGCGTATTACATGAGTAACAACTAGTTAAAAATTAAATATGAATATCAAGAATAAATTAGTAAAATATAAAATAATATGTTGAATGCTAAAAGTAGATATACTGTAAATAAATAATATAAAATAATAATAGTAAATGTCGATAAAATCCCTATCTAACAATATAGTTTGTGACAATTGAGGTTGCGATGACCATTCACATCTTCATAGCCATCCAGTTTGTTGGAGATATGATCTGTTTGGTATAAAGACCTCTTTTGATGATCACAGATGGTCATGCAATTTCCTGCAATTGTCTTGAAGAACATACAATGTACAGAAACAAGGCTTTAACTTCTTACTTGAAAGGCATAATCCAAGGCTGTGTGGTTAAAACATGAGTGCATGGCTGTCACAATATTCTTTGCCTGCCAAATAAACAAGGAAAAATTGCCAATTAAATCATACTGGTCTCATAAGAAACTATATTTGGCAAAAAGGAAGCAAACATTCTTCAATAAATGAGACAAAACATTATACCTCCTCTGCCTCAGCTGGTCGACAGTTGCGCTGAAGTTGGGCATTTTTGTTCAAAGCACTGGAGGAGAAAAATCCTTTGATTACCTATATGGCTTAGTTTGACTGTTATTATTTATAATTAATTTTATTATAATCATAATCACACAGTTATAACAGTCACAACATATTAATTCCATTCATTATTATCACTATTATGGTCTTCACTAAAACCAAATACAGGTATAGCCAAACCTCAATTATCTGGACTTGTTAGAACTGGATTAAATAGTCTGGATAATCGAGAGTCCGGATAATAGAAAATAAATGAATATTAATGAGACAAACAAAAAGGAAATATTTGGACATGCGATAGTGTACACTGTATTGTATAATTGAACTTGCTGCACAAAAACTGAAAGGAAACAAACATTTTATATATAACAATAACCTAAACCTAATAAACTACATTAAAAATATAATATTCATAATGATAGTTTCTAGAAATCTTTATCATGCCTTGTTAATATGCACGAAAACTCTGGGACCAGGGGCCCTTTTCTCAAAGCGCCCGTTTATTACCAGTTGGGCCCATTAAGGTGTTTTGTTTTCCATTCCAGATGGGAGTTTCAAAAGTTTTGAAAATTATACAATAAAGTTATCAGCTAAAGTAACAAAATGGACTTCATTAGAGGTCAGAACACACCTCTTGAGAATTTGATTTAAAAATATGGTTTCAGGCCCATTAAGTTACCAGGATTTTTGAGAAACAGGTCCCAGAGGAAACAGTCCGGATAATTGAGATGTCCGGATAATTAGAGATTCAGATAAACAAGGTTCAGCTCTACATGCACAGTGTAAAATTAGTGGGATCCAGTAACTGAACAGAAGGTCACATTTTACTTTTGCTCAAAACATTTTAAAATTATGCGCAGTCCACTCACTTATCCAAATCATCACTGATCCGATCAAATAGTTTTTTGGTTTCCTTGACCTTCTTAACCTCTCTGAAATAAAAAATATATATATTAATATATCTTACAAAATGACTACTTTTCAAGTCATCTTCAAGTTCTTTCAAGTAAAATTACATTGTATACTCTGACTAAAGACTTGAATGCAGTGCACAACTTAATTTTTAGCAAATCTCTCAGCCTCAAAAATGGTCAGTGAAATATTTTAATTACTGATTTTGGCATAAAAAATTAAAGACACTTTTACTGAGAATTTTGGTCATGTTTCAGTACATTTTCACAGAGACAGGATGGCAAAACATAGGTACATGTAAATTAAGATCCATGCACCAAATAAACAGTTCTGACTTACTCTTTGATGAAGGTTTGCAGAGTATGGGATATGGATCTCTGGGCTTGGTCTAAAAGAATCTGTCACAAATTAAAGACAAGTGAGCACTGGACTAAGAAAAGTTCATTAAAAAATAAAAAATAAATGGGCAAAACAAAGTTTGACCTTCACAGAC
Source organism: Pachyseris speciosa (assembly GCA_016490735.1). Taxonomy (NCBI): domain Eukaryota; kingdom Metazoa; phylum Cnidaria; class Anthozoa; order Scleractinia; family Pachyseridae; genus Pachyseris; species Pachyseris speciosa. The sequence goes on from JAEMWC010000022.1 coordinate 1,046,587, forward strand.
AAAGTAGAATAAATTAGTACATACATGTATACAGCTCTACATCAGTACAAGCACTTATTTATAATCTTGAAAATGGTTAACCCAGTTCTGACTTACTTTCAAGTAGGTTTGCAGCTCGGACAAGGCCCAAGAGAATTTGTGGAGTGTTGAGGACACAAGTTCATCTCCTTCAAATAACTTTGTCAGACTGTCAATACCACTTACTAAGCCACTGCAAAGATAAAGGAGCACACTTTTTAACACTACCATTACCATTATTAAAATTACCATTATTAAAATGAAAATCCTCCCCACTTATAAAGATACAAACGATTGCCAGAGTTATGAATGCTACTAAAGCAGCAGCAAAAAGAAATCCTGAAAAATAATCTTCATATATTCATTCCCTTACAGTAATAGTTAAGAGAAATATAGTAATATTGCATAAAAACACCAATACAAACAACTACTTTAGGCAGCTTAACAAACCGCTATATTTTCACAAGAAAAATACACAAATTAGACATTCCTGTAAGTTACCTTGTAGATGAATTGAACGATTTCCCTGTCTCCACCATTCCATTGCAAAGCTTTATGAGCTGAGAACAATTCAATAAATAAAAGGTCAGTTCATTGGCCAGCCATGTGGATCACAAAAAGCTTCAACATTGTTCCAATTAAGTAAACTTACCACATACACAGATTTCAAGAATAATAACTATAGGCTGTACTTGTATTATTATTATTATTATTATTATTATTATTATTATTATTATTATTATAAATGTTACTGTAAATATTTTGAAGTAGAAATAAAGTCTGTTTTTTTATTATTATTAAATAATATTATTATTAGTAATGGTAATAGGACTGAGTGGAGTACAATTGAGGGAGTAATTGGGTGAGTGATTTAAAAATTGGCCGAGGGCGTAGCACAAGGCTGATTTGAAATCACAAGCATGATTACCCCTGAATTGTACGACACGAAGTCCGATTACCAATTAATTGTGTCAAAAACAAAATGCAAGAAACTCTAGAGGTCAACTTTCTAAATTGTAAAACGTATTGTATATCGACAACTGACACGACATGGAAGCTACTGCTCAACATACCCAAATAAGGTAATTGTCCGATTTGGCCTGTCCGATTACAAGTGTTTGTAATCGGACAACTCAAATCGGACAGTTTGGACCTGAAGCAGTCAATTAAGCCACAAATAAAGGCTTTTAAGAACCAATCATATTCGAGCATTTTGTGACACAATTATTATTATTATTAATTCTATAGTTCACCTTTTCCAGAGCACCCTCCAGCACATTGATATCATGTTCATTTTGATCAACCTGTAGTCTACAGGTAGAATTAACAAATACAGAAAATTAGAGCACAAGATGACCAACAACTTAATCAATGATTCATACCACACCTGAAAACAGTACATTACATTGGACAACTAGATAGGTAAAGCATTGAACAAGAACAGTGACATGTATAAAGGATGGGATCTGTGGGGCACAGCCATGTTGCCTCACAGGGTCACAATTTCTTAAACCCTTAAGTTCAACAGTGACAAGCATCTGATTTCTTCGCATAGTACTTTTAGTTAATCATCATCCTCGAGTAATATGATGGCAAAATAGTCAACTTTTGTGAACTACAATCATTGCTCAAGACATAATAATCTTGACTGTTATTGAAAAACATCATGTTTCAGAACTTTGAATGGAAACCACTAAAAGAAACAAAAATTTGGAAGGTCAAAAATAATCTTATTTATTATACGCTCGTAAAGGTAAAAAATGTTGGTTTCCACTAGAAGCAACTTCGCACCAAGCGATTTACAAAGAAAACTACACTCGATCAGCTGGAATAAATTTACAAAATGTTAAAAGAAGACAAATGCTCAGGTTCTCAGCAGTTGTTCAATCTTTAAGCCGATGCTGCATTATAATTAAAATTTCTCTCTTTGAAATCAAGCGCAAAACTCGCCACGCTAAGTCTTCGATCGGATTCCTTTACATAAGTCTTAAGTCAATTTACACTGACGAAATTTGGGTGATAGCTCACCTAATAAATTCAAATCAAAGTGTAGCTACAAGTTTTCGCACCTGTGTGTTATTTAAGCTTAAGTTTATATCACATGCTATCATTCAAGATTACTTGAAATACAAATAGAAAAAAAAGCAAAAGTCATCTAAAAAAGATATTGCCTTACAAAACAACACGGTCTAGAACTAGAACGGTAAAGACATTTACTCAATCTGCGCACAAAATCCGATGGACTGGCAATTTTAATCAACGATCACAAAAAATTTGAGCTTACAAATCATAATTCGCGAAGTAAATTAGTTTCCCACTAATTCCCAGATCGAGAAAAATTTCAAGTCAGTGAGGAATTTGACTTTCAGGCATAAAATGCAATACTTGTAAGAGGACGCTATTTCAGTTTGCGACTCAAAACAACTGAACAGTGCGTAAACGTGAACGCCTCGCCTGAAATGGAGTCACTCTGCCCCCTCGCGTCATACAACTCAAACTGCAAACCCGTCTTTTCGTACCTGAAGCGAGGAGAGTCCTTTAAACACTCTTCGAATTCTACTGCCTGCTTCATTGTGGAGTACTCCGGTTGAATTTAAAAGAACGAAACCCTTCACATTACGCAAATCATCTGAAAATGTTTTGTTGTATTTTCGATTCGACCGCCATGTTTTGTTTCCCGAAGTGTGTAGCTACTTGTTGCCAGATTCCCGACCTACAGCCTTTCCTCCCGGTCAAGAAAACGCGCCTCGAGGGCGCGGGATACAGGACAGATAGGACAGACGGGACAAAGGGAGAGCCGAAACAAGGTAGCGCGGAGCATTGCTTGTCCAGGAGCTGATGCCAATATTTTTCGTATCCCTTGTCCCGGCTGTGCTTTCTACCAGTGAGTCTTAAGGTTTATACGTAGCTCTATTTTCGGCAGCCCACCTTGAAACAAAAGGCAAAGATCAGTCTCAACAGATCTCAAGAGATTAGAGAACACAGGACTAAAGTTCAGCCGCATAACAAAGCTTTCAATGATCTCATGACTGAATTATATCACATATAGATTAAATTTATTCCATACATTTACTCAAACATAAAAATTCTCTAATCAAAGCAAAGATAAAGAATATGTACATCTTGAACTTCGCTAGGAAGGCATTCTGATAATCATATCCAAACAACTGGCCCTGTACAAAAAAACTAGTAATTTGGGTATAATAATGCGTTGTTTTTGTTTTTTGCATTACTAAATTGGTGACAAAATACCACGCTACCATTTTGCGTGAACTAACTCGATATTAACAATTCTGTTGTATTTTGAGCTTACAAGTCAAGCTTTGAATCTGTGACGACGTTGGAATATATTCCCGCCTCTTTTGATTCTTCTTGTCGACTTACTGGAATCTGTGGACCTTACACATGTAACTTATACAAGGCTAGTTTATCTATAAATAAAGCCAACATCATGCTTAAATAAAATTTTCAAGAAACGAATGAGCTGGTAATAACTTTATACTACTCAATATCGACGAAACATGAAAAAAATGGCGATCAAACATTTTGAAAATCATCACGTTTGCCGCTTTTTGGCCAATTTTCTGCTTAGTCTACCTAGCGGGAATTTTGCTTTATCTCACCCTCTGGCTATTTAAGATTCTATGAAGGTTGCTTCCAATCCAAAAAAAGATTTTTCACGCTATCTAGCCGGACTGTAATTAAGCCTAAGTGTTTCTTCATCTTAGCGCCTCTTTGTTTTGCGACGGATGTTGTTTCTCTCTTTTGAAACACTCGGTGGCTTAGGAACAGTCCTTGTCTCCAGAACGTCCTCGGTTGAATTACTCTTGTCTGGTTGACAAAGCTGTGGCGATAAATTTCCTGTGCATGTTATATTTCCGTTGCGAACTTTGGCAGGTGGAAGTTTAATGGTTTCTGTGCTTGTTTGGGAGCTTCGCTTGAGAGTATAATCACAAACAACAACATTTGGGAAAGACCCCGAATTAGTCTTTGAATTTCCATCAATTCTTGGAAGAAACGAAGCTCGTCTAGTAGTCTTTAGTTCTTCGTTGGACAGCCTTAAAGGCGACTTTTTCTCCACCACTGGAAAGCTATTAAGAGCCACTTCACCTTTTGAAGTTCTGTAAATTTCTGCCATTTTTGACGGCTTCGCCAACTGAGATTGGTTTGCAGTCGGCCAAGAAGCAGACGGCACGGCTCTCGCATACTGCATATAACTTTGACTGCCGTTCATGAATTTGTTAGGCACGTAGACAGGACCAAGAAATTGCTCGTTTGCTCTGCCATTTTCGACTTCGCTGAAAGGTGTTGGCGGTCGATCCATGGTTGAAACTCTTTGCAGAGCTAAAACTGCCGGGTCGATGCATCTGGTCACATTATCCGCCTCATGACTGCCCCTTTGAGTCTTTGGGATTTGATTTTCTCTCGAAGATTTTTTGGGCGAAAGTTTCTTATTCATTCAGAAGTATTTTAGCAAATTGACTGCTGAGCTATGAACAAAATTACAAGAAGCGCTGCTTGTTGTTCATTGACAAATGGCGCCCAAGAAACGTCATAATAGCGCGCGCTTACCGCTAATTGGCCCACTTTAGTGCTAAATAGCCAATCAGATCACACAAGTGACCCCTCTATATAAACTGTAAAAGTTTCTTTCACTCAGCTTCCCTTTGTAGTCGCCTTTAATTTTAGTGGATTCTCTTCCCCTTGACTGGGTCATTTGTATGACCTCATTTTTACATATTTTTCAAATCTTGCTGGTACTCTAATGTTGGCAAAATTTGTAGCAAAATACTACAGCTCGAACATCAAACTTTCCCAAAACTTCGGATGTTAAAAGTTTGGAAGTTTTCTTTCGGACGTTTAATTTTTGGACCTTTTTATCATTCTAATTTCGGACACTGTTTCGGACAAAAGTTTCGGACAGTTTGCTGGCACATAGTTAAAGTAAATTTATGCCTATAAAAGAGGAATAAGACTGAGCCAACGTCTGTGAAAATGGTAGCTTTACAACACCCTCAAGGTTTTACAGATACACCGTCGAGAAAAATTAACGCACATAGTCCTCCGAACTACTTTTAAAACTTAACGACAAAAAGCGGAAATGGAATTTACCTACATTATGTTTTTCGTAAAAGAAACAAAAATTTTCCTTTCCATTGATAGAAAGAACGAGCAAAGCCGATAAATTCGAGTTCTAGCTAAATCATGTAAATTTGTCTTGAATACATGTAATGGCGTAGCCCAAGAAAGTACTGTAAAAATTTAGGCCGCTTAAAAATTTCTGACGGTAATATTTTCAGACACTTTTTTGTCCGAAATTAAAATCGTCCGAAATTTTTGGCAAGTAAGGTAATAGTTCTGTTTTGCCATACTGAAAGCCATTTTTGAACCATATTCTCGAACTTTTGTTTGTGGCACGTGGGCGTGCGGATAACGTGTCAAATTCATCCCTACAGGGCTACTTCAGTGTCGTCATGTCCTTTGCAATCTTCCAAGATGGAATGCTGTGTTTAACAGGCCGCAAACAAGAGCAAGGGATGGGAGAAAATTGGCATGTTTATTCATCCAATTCTGTTTTGCTTGGCTCAATTTTGCCTATTCTCAGTGGAAGAGATTGTTTTTCAATGAAATATTCATTCGAACAACGTAACTGATTTATTTTCAGGGTTCCGTAAGGATTATTCAGCTAATGAAAATTCCAGGACAAGAACAAGTAAACTTTTTCCCCAACGAAGCTTGCCTAAAAACACAAAATTATGAAAGGTTTTAGCAAAAACTCAATGACGCTGTCAGGGAAAAACCAGCCCTTATCTATGGAATTCCCTCAGGAATGATATTAAAACGGAAAAATACGGGGCTGATTTGTGCAAATGACGTAAACACCAGCACAAAACATCAAAGCCGCATTTATTAAATTTATGTTCTTGTGCAAGCGATTAAAATAAACTCGAAGTTATCAACAACAACTCAGTGCATTTGTCACTGTCCACAATAACAGGACACTGAAATACAATATATTCAACATGCATACAGTGACCTTGCAACTATAATTAACAAGTTTGAACGCGTTTACAATTTTAAGGTCGGACATCCCCAGGCTTTGTTTTCTGCGAGAACTCAATAAACCTGCACGTTCGACGGTCAACAGAGGGATAAATGTGCTTTTTTTACACCTCTTCAAGTTTTTTTGAATCTGTGTCCTTGGATGATGGGCATTCAAGAGATTGCGGAAACGCACATAAAGCCGAAGCGTCTTCTCTCATATGATCCAACGCGTTTGAAGTGACACATAAAGGAGTGAAAAACCGAGGTGTGGGCCGTAATATCGGCGGGTAAACTCTAGCTTGGTGTATCTCCCTCATGTAAGGCGTTGGAGGATCGTAATCTTGTGGAAGATCACAGCAGCTCGGGAATTTGCCCGGCAATACTGCGGGACCAGAGGAAAATGTGCTTCCGTTTATAAATGGAGGGCGTTCCTCGCCGAACCCAACAGAAGTGGAAGATCCTGAGAGAAAAAGGAGAGCATAGACGACAAATCAATAAGGGTAAAAGTAAAATGGGAGTTATTTATGAACAATCGAGAAATTAAGCTAAACAGCATGAAGGACAATATTCATTCAGTTGGTAATCGTGCGAAAATAAAGAATTTGAATCTGAACTGAAAATATGAACGCGTTTGAAACTTTGATTGATTTGCTAAGAAGAATAGTAAGATTAACGATTTTTCTGTTAGTGAATACTCCAGGATTTGAAAGAATAACAATTCTCTGTCTTAACTGTTCTTGTTTAAAATTAAGCTTAAGCTTTTGTTAGCTTAGTTCATTAGATTTTCTACACTAAAAGGCGAAAAAAATCGAAATTAGTCTGAAAATAATCTAGTTTGCATTCACAAACTCGTGATCTCGCAGATTCTCCACAAGAAGCGAAAGCGTCCATTTTTTCCAATCTTCCTTATCGGGAATATCAAAGTAAAAGCTTATTGCCATAAATTTATTACCTCGAGCAATTTAATGCTGAACCTAACCAAGAAAATAAGAAGAAAGAGAAAATATTTGGAAGCAATTGCCTCTTGAAGAGAAATGGTAAGCATGAAACTGAAATTTACCCGGACACTTCGTCATTGGTTGCATCATCTTGTCGGCAGACTCACTGTTGAGTTTCTTGTTCATTTTGCGAATGAAATCAACGGTGATCTCTAGGATTTCTGCTTTTTCAAGTCTGCAACCCTTTTTAATCTATATAGCAAAGGGAAGAACAACACAATATAGTTAAAAAATGGTCTCTGTTAGTCTTCCGGTGTAAAACACTTCTTCTGAACGACACACGCACACATCTTGTTGTTTGAGAACCGCGTAAGCGTACGTGTCTTCTGCAAAATGGATTCAAAGCTTTTTGCAAAACCTAAATGAGCTTACCTCCAACTCCTTGGCCTCGGGAATGAGCAGTTTAATTTGAGACAGGCAATCATTGATTCTCCTCCGTCTTTTGCGCTCCATTTCTGGTTTTCTAGGAGACTTAATAAAAAGTTTCATGGAAATTATTTGACATCTTTACAAACATACGGTGGCCTTCGCCAGTGAGCTTATTGTTAGCTGAAAGCAAGTTAATTAAGCAAAATAATTGCTACATACTTGGCGCTTAGCATTTGAATGTCTCGGCATTCCGAAGATTCTTCAAAGTGACAATTTTGAAGCACGATTGCACCAGCTAAAGTAAGCAAACTTTTATAACAGAGCGAAAAGAACGTGTGAGAGATTTTATGAGTCGTGTGTCAAACTCGTGTCTTGTGAAGTTGTAAGTTTGGCGCTCTTTCTGCGCGTGGTGAGCAATTTCTACCTGGAGGGGTGGGGTCGGTTAGCTTAGAAAGAGTTGACAAGGAATCTTAAAACCGTAGTTATGAGGTCCAATATTTTATCTGGGCCGGGTTGTTCGAAAGCCGATTAACCCTAATCCAAGATTAAAACTTAACCAAGGAGTTAATTTCTCTATTCACGAACGTTGTTCAACGCTGATATTCTGCAAAATTTTAGATTAGAGGACGTCAATCTTGAAAAGCAAAAAGCAGCAAAAGAAACTTCCATCCAAAAGTTAAAAACTGCAACCAAAGTTTACGCTAATCCTGGATTAAGTTAATCGACTTTCCAACAACCGGGCCCTGGTCTTTTTTTTTATATATTTACTGTTAACTTAAAGTAACCTTCAAAAGTATTTACAAAACCAACAACGTCGATTGTTAGCAGTTATGAAACAAAAACCTAATCATGTAAGCATTTCAGCGAAACGGAGTTTCTAATAACACGAATCTTCTTATTCTTTGTCAATTCTTACAGTGAATTTGCTCTTACTCTGGTTGTCTTAAAAGCATACAGCATGGATACGTGGAAAGTGAAATTTGTTTCTCAAGCTTTTCAAAGGGACCTAAAAGGTACTAGCCTCCTTCGCAGACGTCTTTGGGCTCGTCACGAGTTCCTTGCCCACGAACGTCTGCTGAACTGAACTGCCACTTCCGTTCGTCGGCGGTTAGCCTTTGTTTTGAAGAAACCAGTAACGAGCTGCGTAAGAATGGAAATCGACACCCGATTCACGTGCATCGTCTGTGAAAATAATCCAGGGGTCGAAGTCCTACTTTCCATTAATTGGAAAACGAACTATGATTGGCTAGCCGCTGCGAACGGAAGTGGTAGTTCAGTTCAGCAGACGTTCGTGGGCAAGGAACGCGTGACGAGCCCAAAGACGTCTGCGAAGGAGGCTAAAAAGGTACAGTTTTTCCCCAGTTAGTGTTATCCTGTGCTGTCTTCCTAACTTCGTTCCAGGACAGAGTAGGGAAGGCTTGTAAAGAAAGCCAAAAAGCCGGGCCAACTCAGAAAAGCTAGGGCCAGTTGTGAAGAACCGTTTTAGCGGAGACTGTGTTGGTATGTCCGGTATCAGCCGAAAATATACCAGAACAGTCAAATACGGGTGAGATCAGTAGGAAATCGTTATCCCAGCTGCAGATATGTAAAGAATAAACAAAAACCTCAGGATTGGTATAAAACTTTATTTTGTTTTTTAGATTTTCTAGACTTAACGTGTGATGTATACAAACTCAACTCATAGGAATGTTAGCATTCCCTTATAACGAGGTATTCAACTGAGCTTATTGCGTTTATACGCATCCATAATTTTTACGGTAATATCAAATGTTAGACCAAAAAAACATTAGCAAAACCACGCGGGAAAGAAACAGAAACACGTTAAAACGGTCTCAGTTTATTATGCCAGGAACCGCTTTCAGATCCTATGTTTGTAGACGGGTATACTGAGAACTTTTCCATTCCTTTTATTAATTTACGCTTCACTTTCATAAACCCACGGGCTCCAAACACCTTGGGACTCTGGCACAAAAGGCAAAGGCACATCACTGAAAATAAGAGGTGCTGATGAAAGGATCCTGTGGGGAAATGATCTCTGGCATATCGAAGCCGTCACAAATGGAGATGTTTGTGCGCGTTTGCCATGATATTCCGTGGATAAAGTGTTTCCCGAGGCTTGTGCAGTTAAGTCATCTGAGGAACTGATTGAGTAGCACAAAGACTGAAGAGCTTGCAGAGGCCGTGTACGTGACACGGCAGTCTCCATAGCAACATCGCTTTGGGATTGTACTTGATTACTTGAAATCCACATGTCAGTTTCACTGGACGCCATACTGGATTGGAAAGACCGCTCCGGAAGAGACCCCAAACATGATGTTGGTTTTAAAGAAGCTGAAAAGCTAGGGAACGATAAGATCAAATCTTGTTGACTGGCAGGTGTTGAATCTTGAAATACTGTTACCGGGCTGAGTTGTCTGCCTTGATTGCCGGGCGATAACCCTTGGTTGTAATCATTTCTTTCTGAGGATTGTTTAAAATGATACGTGAAGAGATGATATGGGCAGCAGTACTGGCAAGGGACCACTTCGTGTATCAGACTGGGATTCCAAGGTGGAAATATATTGTTTTCTGTGCAAAAAATAATATTAAATTTAATAAACCACCTACCACACACAAAAAAATTAATGAACGGACGAACGAACGAACGAAAAAACGAACGAATGAATGAACGAACGAACGGACGGACGGACGGACGGACGGATGGATGAACGAAATGAATCAATGAATAGCGATAACTGTGATCCAATAACATAATGAAAATTTTAATCAGTTGTCATTTTTTTTTCATACAGGGAGCCTTCAAATCTGTTAGAAATACAACGTGATTAAGGTGAGTTTTATTTCCTTTGTTGTTGCTTGTGCCATTTTCTACTAGGGTCAGGTCATTTTGAAGTAGTTTAACGAGAGGACTCAGGGGATCCAGTTCGCAATTTTTCACAACGTTGATATATCGGCGACCAGAGGCTTAGTGATGGTGCCAAGCTTCATCGGATTTGAAACAAGGATAAAAAGACAACAAACGCGAGCCATTTAAATCATTCTTTTTCCTTTTCCCCATATTGTTCTTGCGTGCTTTACCAACTACCGTAAAAGCTCTATTAAGCTCCCGAGGAGCTTATTTAATTTTAGGCCACAGGCTTAATAGAGAGGAGGGGCTTATTTCAAATCTTAACCCTTCGTTTTCGTCTTTAAATAGTTTTTGTACTAAATTCAAACAATTGCAGTGAAACCGTTTATTATTTAACACAGAGCAGCAAACAGTATTGTCAGTATTATGTGTTTGAGTGTGGTGTGTATTTGTTTAAAAACAAACCAACTGGGCGTCATCAAGTGGATTTCCCAAAGGGGAGGGGGGCTTATTACAGAGGAGGGGGGGGGGGGGGGCTTATTTCAAAAATGGACTTCCAAACGGGGGACTTATCAGAGAGGGGGTTTAATAGAGACGGGGGTCTTAATAGAGCTTTTACGGTATTTTATTTTATTTTATTTTATTTTATTTTATTTTCGTGCTCCCTCCAAGACCGACAAATTTATCAGAATCGCATCTACACGTGTTGCGTACCTGTTTTTGACAGCAAAGGAGGTGTGCAAAAGGCAAGTACTTACCTTCGTTTTTAAGAAGATGTCCTGAACGAATGTAATCTATAGTGAGCTGCAAAATCGTGGTTTGCTGTAACCGTTTGCCTTTTGCCATCTGCAGCAACAAAAATGTCTTATTTCGCGCATTCATTAACCGTTAAAATGAATGAACATGAGGTGAAGAGGCCTTTATCCCTCCCAAGATCCAAGATTTAGTACATATTTCCCTGCCTATTATTTATTATTACCTAGGATTGGAGGAGTGGGAAGATGCGGTCGAAAGCAATTTCGCACCCAGTGTTCAATGCTTCCCTGATCTTGGGCAGCGCTTACCATTCGGTTGATGTATAGGATGGATTGGCGCGGACTGTCACGCGAGCGAGTGCAAAATTGTAATACATATCGATATCCTTGCGACAAACTGGATATAATTCGCACGTTACACCAAGTATAGTTAATTTTAAAGAAGAGTATCATTCAGAGAAATTACAGATGACGACCTCTTGTTTAATCATTTGCGAACACCAACAAAATATATATAAAAAAAATACTCAGTTATTGCTACCACTGTTAGCCGGGCTTGTGCCTTTGCCAAAAACAAAGCTTTTCAGCCTTACAGGTCTTAATAGCGGGGAAAAGAGGAAAACAAGAAAATACAGAATTTAACACCATCGCATTCAGTGACAAATATCTTTTTTCGAGTGTACATAATTTACCGTCAATAAAATTTGATGAAGTGAAGACGTCTTCCTTCTCACAAAACTATGCAAAGAAATAATAAAACTGATAGAATCAAATGAAGAATGATCCTCGCAGTTGTGGACGCAATTAATTTATGGAGGTCTTTATGCAATTGCGAAAAGAATCCTGTAAAAAAATCAGGACTTTAACGGGGTTGAACTCGTGACCTCGCGATACCGGTGCGATGCTCTAACAAACTGAGCTATGAAGCCACTGCCGTTGGGAGCAGGTCAATTGTGGGTTCATATGATCCCGTGAAAGAAATGAGTGTGAATGATGATTATTTCATATACACCATTCCCACAAAACTGATACAGCTAAATGAAATAACACGAAAAAATCGGAGGAATAAGCGGAGGAATAAGGAAAATACTGTTACCTGTCGTTTGGCTTCTGGAACAAGTGAAGCTAGTTCTTCCAAACTTTTCTTGATCTTTTCCCTGCGCTGTTTTTCGATTAATTTCTTTTTCACTCTTTGTTTGCTAACCTGCGTCACGAACACAGAACAAGGTAAAACAGTAAAAAAGAGTTTATGAATAACATTTTCACCGTTAAAATGGATGAATTAGTAGGGGTACAGAATCGTAAATTCGATACTTTGCGTGACCGGGAGACCCTTTTATGAAAATTCGAGAACGAAACTTTTGCATTTCTTTCACTGAAGTCCAAGCCCGAAACTTTACCGGCTCTAAAAAGGACGAGAGTCCAAGAGCGGGAAAATGACAGGTCGACAGTAGTAAACCGCGGGTGACTGAAAAGTACTGAAATCTCCAACGGAAGCTGAAATTGTTCCAGATCTGAGTCATTTAAAGTAGCTCACGTACTTGCAATTGCACTACGTATTTGTTGGTAGTAGCAGAAACTAAACCAGTTGCTTTTCTTGCTCGTTGAATTATGAGCTTCGAGCTATAATTACCGCCGCATACAATTTCCATGAATTCGAGATTTCGTGACTCTAATTTCAAGTGCCGAATCATTTTATACCCCTATTAGTTTGTCCTACCTTGGGCAAATTTTCCATGACAAATGCTCTCCAGATGAAGTTTTTCCTCGGTTTTAACGGAACTTGTCAACTTCTGCAAGAGCTCACTGAAAACCGAGTAAAACTGAAAAGTGCCCAAGAAATGACAATAGGTGATTGACAGTTGAAAAGGCAGGCTGGTGTATGGAGAAATACCCACGTGAGATATTTTGCAGGGCTTCACCTTGTTTTAAATATTTTAGGAAGTCAAGTAATCTTCGTGACAACATGTGTCACAAAATCCAAAAGCCAATATTTTATACACGGACAGGTGAGAAAAAATACGAATGAAAAAGAAAGATTTGTGAATGCATAATACTCCATCAATTAATTCGAAACCTTCACATCTGTCAGGATAATTCACCATTCACAAAGACGCACGGGCTGATATCTGGGGAAGGTCACACACAAACTTGACACAAGTTTACAAAAGAAAACGAGGCAAATGTTCTTTAATTTCTTCACGAAAAATTTTCATTCACACCCTGCACGCGTGCTATTAAACGTCAACCATCGCAAACCCAATAGAAGTTTGCAAAAGAAAATGAAACAGGAATTCATTAATTTCTCCACCGGTGAAAATTTCATTCACGCCTTTGCGAAGTCATGCTGCATTTGTCTTGATATCAAGGGCGCGCGAACTTCAACCGGATAGCAAACTTGATAGAGGTTTTCAAAAGAAAACGAAAAAGTATTCTTAAATTTCTTCATCGGTAAAAAATTTTCATTCACGCCTTTGCGAATCACTCACGTGTTTTATCTTGAAATCAAGGACGGGCGATCTTCAACGATCGCAAACTTGATAGAAGTTTACAAAAGACAACGAAACCGTATTCTTTAATTTCATCATCAGTGAAAATTTTTCATTCAGCTGGCCTTTGCGAATCAAACATGCACTAACTGCATTTCGTCCCCTATTCTGAACCGTAGAAGTGAATATTATCCTCATCGGGCGGGTACCCTTTTATCTGGCCTTTATTTGTTTCGGGAAAAACTAAAGAACGTCTTTTTACAATAACCAAAGGTTGCCAGAAAAGCCTACTTGGTTAGGTAAAAATCTCCAATTCATATTTTCACTCTAGGTCTCTAAAAAGCTGTTTGGAATTGCAGATTGACGTTTTTGAAACTGTTTCAGTGTTTGAAAATAATACCAGTCAGCGCCAGGCTAAAACACGTTGCGTTGCGGTCAAACTGGAAGCACCAAAAGCAACTGGTCTGGGGAACTTTCTTAATAAGTAGAGTTCCCAAAGTTGTTTTCGACAAGTAAACTTTTGCCAAACAGATTGATTACTTTTTTAAACGCCATAGATGTCATGGAGATAAATCCCATTTTCATGGAGCAAGTATGATGTAGAAACCAGTCAGTTAAGATTAGCGTCTGGTAACCTGAATGAACTAGTTTGTCAAGGTTGCCGAGTAAAAAAAAGCTGCGCCTGATAGTGTTAAGCCTGGTTTCCATATGATCTTAATGGTCTGCGATCGGTCTGCGACATGATCATCGGCGATCGGTCTGCGTCACGTTAAGATCATATGGAAACATGTGTCCCCGGCTTCTGCGGCGGTCTGCGACACACGGTCGGGGTGAACTAGTTTCTACTTTACGGATCACCGATCGCAGACGCCGCAGTCGCTGAGGACACATGTTTCCATATGTCTGCAACGTGTCGCAGACCGATCGCCGATCATGGCGCCGATCATGTCGCAGACCGATCGCAGACCATTAAGATCATATGGAAACTAGGCTTTAAGATCATATGGAAACCAGGCTTTAAAGTGGTCTGTGGTTTGAGCACAGGAAAGATTTCAACATGTGTTAGGAAGCACGCGCCGAGAAAACGAAATGTTAACAATTTATGCACATGTCATCGGCTTCCCCGCGGGGTCGACCCCCGGGCCTACCAGGGAGATATGTGGGAGAATACAAAGAGATGGACGGGATTCTTTGCCCGAGGGTAGGGGAAAATCGTGACATTGTTCTACGATCAAAGATTAGAGGGTGGGGGAATTCACTAGTTTGAAAAGGATATCACGGGAATTTTCAGCTGAGAGACAACTTGCCCAGGGGACTTTGTCTTCAGAGATTCCCCGACCCCCCGGGGAAATTCCTCAAGTTTGCTTGACTGATTTTACAATCCCCCTGGTTAGCCCGGGGGTCGACCCCACGGGGAAGCCGATGACATGTGCATTACAATCTATTACACATTGCCGCCAAGGCTGATCAGTCCTATGGAGAAGTACAAATTGACATAACATGTTAAAAAGGGAAAAATCCAAATCACGTTTTTCATTTTACCTCGAGTTGGTCTCTTGCAGAGCAGACTGCGATTCGACGATGGATTATGTGTGGTGGGAGAAATACACGCGCGCGCTCGCGAAATTGCGAGGAGTCACTTTTAGCGTCCCCTCGCGTCGCGTCTTCTCGCAATTTCACATACGTGCAGGTGAATCTCTCGTCGAAATTAGGGACTACTCGTAGTCTACTTGCAGTGTAAAAAATAGGTCGTGACTAGAATGGATACTCCAAAGTCACGTCACACACTTAGTTTTGTGTATATAAAGTGCCAAACAATCTTAGTAAATTTTCACTAAGTTTAAAAAATATCTTTGAAGAGAGCATACAAAGGGTCGAACCCGGGAATTAGTGATCACAGCGTCATGTCCATATCCACGACACCAGCGGTTGGTAGCTTTCGAGGAAGGCAAGTCTTAACAAATTTATATGGTGTCACCATAACAATATATGAAAGCTAACCATTTCGACTCAGTGCTTAGGCCTAATCACTAGAGATCAGTGCCTAACCCAGCAGTTCTTCTCTGCCTTTAAACAGAGTGTTGTTTCGGGTTAACACTGAGGTTGTCGGTTATTGCCATATAACGTCACCAAACGTTCCACCTTATTTTGAGATGTTATATTGTGTATGCATCACGAAATATCCCACGTTATTTTGGAGTATCCATTCTAGTCATAACCGTAAAAAATAGGCCATTTCCGAATTACCTTTGCCCTCTTTTTCAAAGCAAGTCCTAGTCCTCGTCTTTTCATATGAAAATTAGTTGCGATTCACGTGCAATTTAACTCATTTTCATATGAATGGAAACTAATTTTCATATGAAAAGATGAGCACTCAGACTCGCTTTGAAAAAGAAGCCAAAGGTAATTCGGAAATGGCCTATTGATCTAGAAAAACTGACGAAAAACAAACAAAAAATAACAAAACAAAATAAAAGAGAGAGAATAAACACAAAGCGCACAATTCGAGTGAGAGATTGCATTTTAAAATGGGTGGAGTGGGAGTGCTGTTAAGGCGGGAAGTCGCTTAACATGGAGTTAATAATTTTGTTCGCGTTTCAAGCTATGTTGTGGGTTATTTTGTGATTTTATTGGGGGTGATTTTTGGGTATATTTCGGAAGAGATAATTTTTCTCAAAGGATTATTTAAATTGAGGGAAATAGGAATTTTGCAGATTTAACCCATTGACTACCGAGCCTTTTGCGGAAAACACCTTTTGAAGCTCTTCGAGCCGTTTTCTGGCCAGAATCTGCCCAAAAAGAGCCAAAATCCAAGTTCGGGCATGGGCAGAAAACAAAGTACCTTTTGCTTTCTCTCATCCCCTTTTCTTTTGCTTATCTTGCCTCGCTTTCTTTTTCTCTTGCTGGGCATTTTCTGGGCTTCCTTTTGGTGGGAAAAGATTTGTGGAAAACTTTTAGGATCATAGGGTTAGATGGAAGGAAGTGCAGGTGGGTAGTGGAACAAGATTTTCATTCAAATTTTCGGCTCAACTTTTTCGCGGCCTGTATGACGGAATCGTGCTCATTCGGGTATGGTTTGAAAGATCGCTTGACCAACTTTCCACAAAAGTGAGACCAAACGTTTGGTACAAAACCGACAGGAAAGACCTGGATGGCCGAGGATGGCCATCCAGGATGAACCTGGATGGCCTGTTCACGCATGCTACATGCAAAAGTTGTCCATGAGCATTAAAACTGATGACGTCACAAGCGGTACAAGGGACGTGGTTCTGCGCGGCCGGTTTTGGCCGGTGTGGTAGTCGATGGGTTAATGGTTTTAAATTGGAATTTGAAGTTAGAAATTTGTAGACGGACAGTTCCCCAGCACGCTGCAGTGCCCTTGTTGGGTGTCAACTGTCTGGTGGTGTCTCAAAACATTTTTTAAACATTTCAATCCCTTCTTTAACCTCCTTTAAATTTCACTCCAATTCACTTTAAGTCTCCCCTTAAGGGTAACAAGGAGGGGCTGGGAAGAGGAAAACAATCCCTTCCCTCTCCTTCACGTTCAAAACATGACTAGACTTAGCAAGTGTTCAGACCTGTTCACATGGAGGTGGGGGACCCCAGCTAAGCGGGTTACCGCCCTGGCTGACCGGGTAACCCGCTCGGTTAGGTACCCCACCTCACATGTGAACGCTATCGAGAAAAAAAGAGAGATTGTATGGAGAGATTGGTAACCCCACCTAGGTGGGGGACCTCACCTGCCTGTGGTTCCCCACCTCCATGTGAACAGGCCCTTACAGAAGAGGTATTACTGAGCAAATGGATCGCTTACGATGGCGCCTGGGTTTGCCCACTGTCTAAATCGAGTCCCTCCCGATTGCATACCCAGTCGATAAGTCGGTCTGAGGTGACTTGTTCGTGCGAAAACACTGATCGTCTCCTATTCTAGGGTGAAAATGGACTCTGGTGGGGTCAATACGGCTTGCTTCACCATCCTACGTGAAAAGTAATTCCAGGATACTCCCAGATTTTCAAGGGATCTCAGTCATCATTTTCACGCGGAGGGGAGATTTTCCCCCATGTTGGCATCTGCGCATGCCTCACCACATTTGTGGCACACGTACTCTAGTTCAACTTAGATTTCCTTAGACTTTGTAACAAAGTTAATTACTAAGATCATTTTAAATTATTAGAAGAGATCCCTACTAAAAATGTTTCAATTCAATAAAAGACTTTATATAGACTCAAATTTGATAGCCGCCTTCTGCAACCCAACGATGCAAAGCAATATTACTCAATACCTTTGCAGGCCATGACACCATAGCCTGCGTAGCTGGCGGTTTTGTCGGGGAGCGCGCGCGCAGAATGGGGCGGACGAGCGCGAGAGGGGCAAGATTCCACGCAAGGTTTGTAGAGAGCAAGGACAAGAACAAAAAAACACGGAAGAAGTTAACCCTGGAATATTTCTCACTGGAATGTTAATTGTCCATAACTCTTTATTTCTCTCTATACTCAATTTCCTGAGCAAAGAATTTTACATATTATGGATTACACTCGGTCAATACGATAAGAGTAACGGATGACATGCCTTCGTCTCCTTCTAGTCCCACAGAAAACAGCCAAACATTTAAGGGGTAGCGGTTGTGAATTTCCATGTTTCCTTAATGTCCTTAAAAACTCGTTGCTTTTCACCACGAGTATAATCACTAAACTAGATTGGTCTGCAATGTGTTTTTGCACAGCGATGCGGTAAGTCTTGTAGACTCGCCCAAATGACAGGCGTGGAATGGCCAGAGGTAGAAAGAAACACGGAAAAATGGAAGTCCAAGGTACGTTAATAAGCTTGGTTAGTTGTTCTCATCAATACTGCTCTCTGCCGGCTTGCTACTTTTCGCTGTTAAGAGCCTCGATGAATTGTTCCAAACTTTCTTGAATATGTCTGACACGTTCTGAAAACAAGAAAACAATTAACAAAAGACACAGAAGACAGAAGGATGAAAACGGCGCTGCATGGGGTTGTTAACAAGTGCCACATTATCTGATCATTAACGAATTAACATTAAATATATTGAGCTGATAATACTGACACAGCTGTAAAGCGAGGACATGTATTTATCATGGGTTACGTAACCCATTCTCTGGGGTGTTGCATGATATGTTGTACAATTGCTTCATGCTTTCATTCATATTCATTCGCGTCATACGAACGGCGTCTCTACGCCCTCAAAATTAAATACCCAGTGAAGGAGGACTGTCAGTTTATCATACGCATATTTACAGAGTATACATAAGAGTCAGTGCGTTTATTGTATTATTGGTATTCGATCGGCTCCTGTATACGTATATTTCTTGTTGTATTTTGAGCCTTTCAGAGTTTCTTGTAAGCGTTTAAGATATAATAAAGAGGGTCGCACACGGCTCGTGTTCACACGCCCCAACTATGGTTGCTTATTACATTTTATATTCTCTTTTGAGCGGGGTAGCGAATTAGAATAAAAATTCATTTTGTCTGGTAGCAGAAGAATACATTTAATCCATGTTTTTCCCTAGATTTTTCGAATTTAGGTTTTAATAATACAGCCAACAATGACGACTCAGACTCATATTTCCCAAGCCAATCAATCAATAAATCGATTGATCAATCAATCGGGATTGATCGATCGATCGATCAATCATTCAATCAATCAATCAATCAATAGCATACACCTTTTAGCAAGAAGTAGATAAATGAAAACAAACAAATAAAATGATAAACCAATAAGTAAATAAAAGAAGAGGACAACTGAAAAGGAGATCAATGCCCCTGCCTGTACCATCGCTTCTACTTACTCAATTCTTCCGCTAGATCAACTTGTCTGCCTCGAATAAGCCTTTCTTTGGCTCCCTGGTCATAGCTTATTTCGTCCAGAACTTGTTTAACTTCTTTTTCTAGTCGGCGAGCTGTACAAACGACAGACAACATTGAAAGATCAAAACAAGATACCCATGGCAAACTAAACAGCTAATTGGAGACTAGACAATATGGTAAGCCATTCTCAGATTTTCACTTTCGCGGCACAAGTTAAGTTTTGTGTTACTTCCCACCACTCGAAAGTCAGAGTTAATTGGGAGTTAATAAATAGTAAATTCAGTCGTTATTCATATAATTTAATGTTTTACCCTCGTGGTTCATGACTTGCTGTCTGATAGCGTTACTTGTCGTTTGAAGCATCTTCTGAATTCGCCAAAAAAGCACCACATCATTACAGCCCAGCTGAACAGAAAGAGAGAGAAGAACAGATCATCAATGTCTAGAATACGTAGCTGCAGGCTGAAATCAAGAATTGTAATATGATGTCTCTAGTTTGATAATTTACCTCGTTTTTAACCAAATCTCTTCTGTAGAAAGCATTTCTGCACTCCTGAACGTTGCCCAAGGATTGTTTGAGAAAATGCTCACGGTACAATTGTCTCCACGTTTCGTTTACCTAAATAACAAAACAAACAACAACCATTAAGGCGCACAAAACGACAATGTAAAATAAACGTTAAAGTGTTAGTAGCTGTTGGAATACAATTATCATTCTGATTTCCAAAGGAAATCGAGAATTTTGTGGGAAGCCTTTCCGAGACCGACGCTCAGAAGTAGTTGATATATCATGAAACAGCCGGGAATATCCTATTCCTGGTAGATTGGATTGCTCCGAAAAGCGCGGACGGCAGAATGATCTGGACCGAGTGCCTGCAGCTGACTTTCGGGACGCTTTCCATTTGAATGGAAAAGTCTGGGAGATTTTTCTGTTAAAAGAAACAGGACAGTTTTATCCAATCAAAATGGAAAGACGAGCGTGTTCCTTTTGCACTGAGTTACTCTTTAAGAGACTGGGTACTAATAAAAATGGCACTAAACTGCGCGTTTATTCATCAAGGAGCGTGGACCTAGTGGGACGCTGCAGATGGTACAGGATTCTTCATTCATTCCAGAAAAAACGAGAAAAGAGGAATACCTCAGAAGGTATTCCTTTTTCTTTCGAAACATTTCCAGTGGAAAAGTCTGTTCCATTTGATTTACCACCCGAACAACCGGGTTTTCCACGCAAAAGGAAAGCGTCCCCGGTGACACGTCACGGGTTTGGCGGGCGGCGTTTGATTTCCCGCCAAAATTTTCCAAAGGCAACGCATATTCTATGCCGAGTAAACTGCATTCCGTTCATTTCTGCCATTGAGAGCAGAATGAACTAAATCATAATCTGTTGATTCCGAAAACGGAATAGATCCCAAAAGAACGCGAATATCGTCTATTCCGAGTATACCTACCCCTGATTAGTATCAATCTACTAGCGTTCTATCTCAAATGCCGTTCTCTTACTGGCTACGCTAATTAGATTACGAGCTCGAATCAGCTATCACGCGTAGAAATCGAGAGCGAAAAATCTAACTGGTTTAGTATACTACTAGACGTTTAAAAGTAAACAAGCAAATTATCTAAATCCTCCTCATAGACACTTCGTAAACGTCAGAAGCGGCCAACATTTTGCTGATAACCGCTACTCACTATCTATCACAGAATAGATAGTGAGTACCGTAGCCGTAGCCAGAACGGCATTCGTGATAGAGCGCTAATAGATTTATACTAACATGCGATAGAAATCTCGAGCTTATAATCCAATTGTTAAATAGTCGCCAGGGAACTTGGTAAGAACAACGCAACGATAGAAACCAGGATCCATTTAATTTGCTGGCCACCAGATTACACATTAGACTTTTGAACTTAATTAAACCACACACCAGATCAGGAGAGACTTCCACATTAGTGGTTTCTAGATTTTTTCTCACTGTTGTTAATTCATCATCCGCGAGGGCAGGTCCGTGACGCTGTGGGAAGAATAAAGAAAAGGAAAACCGTGAGTCAGAAAAACATCTTTTTTCACCATTTGTTAACAGATGAATCTTTATAGACTACTTTTACCTCGTTTGCTTGAAGCAATCTTTGCAGTTCGTCTTTGATGTGGCAGCGACATTGCTTAAGATCAAGGCAAAATTAAAATAGCATAAGTTAGTGTCCTTTCATAGTCCAACACGACAGGGTATCCAGGGAATGAGGTGAGGAATTTTACCTCAAGAAATCAAAACAAAATTCTTTTAGGATCTAACACTATGTCTACTTAAG
The DNA here is from genome assembly GCA_016490735.1 of Pachyseris speciosa. Classification (NCBI taxonomy): domain Eukaryota; kingdom Metazoa; phylum Cnidaria; class Anthozoa; order Scleractinia; family Pachyseridae; genus Pachyseris; species Pachyseris speciosa. Next base: position 1,068,240 of record JAEMWC010000022.1, read on the forward strand.
AAGTAAATCAGCGGTCCCCAAGCCAGGATGAAAGCACAAATTCGCGCGAACTTTGTTTAAGCTAAGAATAGTTGTCGCTCGAGAAGCAAAACAAGCGTGGGCGAAGGATTCGCGTGGTACTTCTTCACCCATGCGCACAATTGTTTTCCTCCCCGGCATTTCTTTAGCCGCGCACCCGCGCATTACAAAGGAAAGGGCTGTTTGATCTGTACAGTAACCTACTTGTTCTCTGGTTCTAGATTTCCAATACAGCCACCTTTCAGTCGCCCCGGGACCAAGCAACTCGTACATTTTCTGGGAAGCTGAAAAAGCATATGCAAACCATCAGCATATAGAAGGACATGAAAGCAGAAAACGTTCACGGCAAATCAGAAAGATTTCATTTCGACAATCTTTATGGTACAAAGTAAACATATTTTGGAATTAACAAGGTGAGACTATGTCGTGTACGATCTAACAGAACACCTCTGCTCCCTGTGATAATATGTCGTGTTTAATGGTGACTTAATCGAAAATTTTCCATGTTAAGTTTCTTTTTTTCTCAATGGTGGGTTATAAAAGACGTTATGAAAAGTCCTCTCCTCCGTTAAATACCTTTGTCCAACTCATTGTGTAAGGTGCTTTCCATGAACTTCACTGCAGAGTCCCACTGCTGTTTCTCACTTACGGACCAATCTTCAAGCGCAGTCAGTTGAATGACACGCTGAAGGAACAGCAGAATTAAGTCAGAAATCTCATTCGGGTCACAGGCAACCCAAAAGCCTAAGGCCACAGGTCAATTACATGTAATTTGGCCAGTTACCAGAGACAACTAAGGATATTGCTACTCCTCCTGTTGTTTGGATGCTAGTCCATCGTTGGCTCACGTTAAGATTTTTGTGAGAGTACGGTCAACTTGTACTCTCACACGGGCAAGCTCCACAAACTAAAATCGCAGCCCCCAAACAGTTCTCTTCACAACCACCAAAACTAACAACAATCGTTTGATAAGTTGCTCAAAAAGTCGACACGAAAAGACCCGTTCGGCTTCTGGCAATGTTCAGCAACGGTTGTTTGGACGTTCTTCATACAAAACACTGAACTTTCACAATTAGCTTCCAAGAGTTACTTAGTTAGTTTTTAGGGAACTCTACTCTTCCCACTTTTTTTCTCTTACCAGACTGTCAATAGCTTTGGTCTGCCATACATGACTCCGCTTACACTCATCTGATAATTCCGATTTAAGTTCTTCAAACAAATGACTGTGCCCATTCTCATTCTTCTGTTCCTGAAGACAAACAAAACACTGGGATGTTAAAAATACTACACACGCTCAAGGTCTTCCTTGACAAGAGGCTGTACTTGCCACCCTGGGCTCAGTTGCTCAAAGCATGGTTAGTGCTAACCCGGGTTAAATACCATGACAACCTACAGGTTTAAATACATCTTAACCAATGGTTAGTGCTAACCATGCTTCGAGCAACTCAGCCCTGGAGGCAAAGGTTCTTAGACTTAAAATTACTGTAATTGTAGTCAGGGGATGAGATGCTCTGTTTCTTCGACTTGTCGCTGTATTCGCCGGTTCGTAGACCGACCAACGAACGTCTGCTCGTGAGATCTTTATTATTTTGCTTCTGTATGTGAAAATATTCAATGCCTTCCTCGTCTTGTCACGCGTATCGTAAAGAATCGATCAACAACTTACTTGCATCGCTTTGTAGAATTCCTCAAACAACGTTTCCCAGCCGACCTGCATGAAAAGAGCAACAACGAGTTACCACTGCATGGTATCATATCAGGTCGCTAAATGATTTTCGTGTACTCACATTAATTTGCGTACCCAAGGGTGAAAGTTTTCTGTATCTCAAAACATTAGAAATACCTTGACGGAAATATCTGGCAGAGTTCTTTCTGCCCACTGTTTCAGCTTGATGTCAACTGAAGTGTTAAAGTTGCTCGGGTTGTCCGCCTGAGCTGCAGGAAGATATATAACTTCTATGAAGTGTGGAGCGATCGCTGACCACAGGTGTTTGGTAACAGCGTCCTCCCACATCTGAGGTGTGATCTCGCTTAAGGTGAGAACTTCATCCAGGATTTCGTTGCGAGCTTTGTCAAACAGCTCATTCTGCGAAGACAACACAAACACAGTGACACACAAAAAAGGCGTAAATTGAGGATTCAAATGAAAGTCACGGCACAGTACTTTCCACTGGTGCCGTTTGTTATGCTGTAGAAGGTTTTTGATTATGTGGATGAAAGCGGACTAAAGTGGTACAGCCGTCCGGTCAGCTCAGTTCGTAGAGCACCGGACTCCTGAGCGGGTGGACGCCGGTTCAGACCACAGACCCGACCACAAATCAGGGGCTTAAAATAATTGAAGGGGTGCCTGGAAAAAAGCCCTAAGTGACTACTGATAAAATGCCAGATTCTCCTCCCAAATTACCTTTTATTCACTTGTAAATCACGAGGAGAATTTGACATCACATCTAAAGTCACTTAAAGCTTTATTCCGTGCACCCCTTCAATTGGTAAGATCACGCTGGCTGTGTGCTCAACCTGTCTCAGTTCAGATGATCACGTGATTGGGCAGTGACGTAAACCGTTGACGCGGCTTGCCTCCTTTACCTCCACACGTAAAACTTAAAGAGGAAGTAAAATAGCCTGCGTGGCAGGCGCTAGAAAGGGAAAAGGAAGGGAGAACTCGGGCGTGCGCGCTAAGTGACGGGAGCGTGCGTCCGCTTTCCCTGCCCTCTTGTCCTTCCCTTTCCACGCAGGCTAGAAATAAAAGAACCAGATCCACTGGGTGGCTCTTCCCTGTTAAGTTTTAAAATAATCAGCTAAAGAAACAAAATGGACTTCATTAGAGGTCGGAACACACCCTACTTTTCTTGACATTTGTGATTTCAAAATATGGTTTCGGGCCCGTTAAGTTACCGGGACTTTCCGGCGAGAAACGGGCTCCAGCAAACTAATCGAAGGGAGTAGGAACGTAGTTCCCGGTGCTGTGGTTTGCACTCGCACACATCAGGGTTGGGTGGAGACTGGGCGAGAGTCCGACCACCTGTTCCCAAAGCCTGTGTTGGTCATGGAAGCCTGAGGCCTTATGCGTGCCTCCCCGTGTCGAAATTGTGGAGCGCTGAGTCTTTTTTTTTTTTTTTTTCAAATGACACTGCTCACTTATTAATTTGTTAACTTAACCTACCCTGTCCAATTCTCGCAGCTTTGGAAAAAAGTTTTTCCACTCAGTTTCAAGATTAAACCGCTTGGCTAAAACAAACAAAAACCAGATGACATAAAGTTGACACAAACAAAACTAAGAATCAAGCAAACCACATCTACACAACAACAATTTTATTTCACAAATAGCAACAAATATCTCAAGAGCAAACGCCCAAATATTAAACAATAGGGCTTCGAAACTAATATGATCAGCTTTTGACACTAACTTTTAACACAGAGAAAAGCAGCCCACAACAGACGGTTATTACCACCGGTGTAACACCCTGTCGGGGTAGCAGACTGTGCTGTTGAATGGCCGTATCAGTCATAAAGTTAGACCGTTCAATTGCCATATTTAGCACTTTTAAACACATTAACATAATGGAAAACCAATCAAAAATAAGAAGAGGGTGTCGAACATTGTTGCTTCGCGTTTCTTGTTCATCTGCAGCTTCCAACTGCGTTCCTGCAAACTTAAGTCTCTTGGTGATTCTGAGTGATTCAAACTTGCACAGAGCGGTTCGTCTGTATTCTCGGTTAAACATTGTCCAACTGTGGGAAAACGTGTGTACATGGAAGCCACCAAAGCCACAGCTGATGTTGGTTTGACTCTAGAAGACAGCATGTTTGTGCCCGGTATCATTGTAATACATTGCATCAAACCAATCACGGACTGAATGCAATAAAAAGAAGTTTGTTGCACTTACCTTTGTAGGAATCTGCCTGCTGCTCAATTGATTCTCGAACCATTTTCCAGAAACAGTGAGAAACGGCAAAGCTCAAGTTCTGAGTTGTCATCTGACTGGCTTTAAACACTCCAGATCTGAAGGAACAAGTGTTAAACGGGAAACATCAGTGGCTTTTTACTTTCACAGTGAGGGAATAAATGCAACTGGCACTACAGAAAATAGTTTGCTGATCCTCTGATAAGTCAAAACGTGCTGCTTTGAACTTACTTGAAAAGTCTTGACTTTCTGAAAAAGTCTTCTTCGTAGCCGCGGATCGTATCAATGCCTTCATTCGTATTACCTGACAATACACAACACACGAAGTTAGTCTCATTGTTTTCTTCATTTAGCAACTTTAACACAAGAAAGAAGATGAGAAAATCGCTGGGATGAACGCAGCTCAGTGGACTCAATTACTAGCCGCTGTTTTGGGGAATGAACCCGCGCGCATCCTCGGAAAAGACTCTTCTCGGGTAGTCCGCGTGGCAGGCGAAGAAAGGGGGGGGGGGGGGGGGGGGGAGGGGGAGGGCCTTTTCTCCTCCCCCTCCCCTCTCTACGCCCGTCACGCAGGCTACTTCGCGGGGAGGATGCCCCAGACTCGAGTTAGTGGTGGAAATTGACCCTAGAACGCAACCTTCCCTTTAAAAAATTAAATTTGGTCATGGTTTTGGAGAATAATAAATAGATGTGCCACAATTTAAAAGGCATGTGTACAGGCATCAGGTGCACATAGCTGTTTCACCGACTATTAGCCGACCTTTACCACCAGTTCAATTAACACGTACCCGTCCCAGTCACCACAGCGAAGTATCCTAAGGCTTTCATTGGAAACAACTTGCCTTCCAAAATCTGCTTGATCTATTAGCAAAATGATAAAAAAGAAATAAACTAATTAAGAGGGTAAAGATTGGTAGCAAATTAATAGGAATGATAAAACAACATGTCTTGGGTAAAAAGAAGGGGAAGATCTTTACCTGACCTGTAACACTTACACGTTTTTGCATGTGATGGAAAGCTAATCGATGACACCAACAGTGTGGAAAATCGAGTAGAGTAGTTTAGAAAATCAGAAATCAGGGAGTAGTTTGCCTGTTAATTAGACTGCGAGCAGTAGGTTTTTGTTGCTGAATTCATACGCGCGAACACGAAAGTTAATATCATGCATATGGTGGGGGAAAGATGAGAAGAGAATGGGGAGAGAATGTGCTCGTGGGTACGCCACTATCGCGGCCCTTCTGTAGGGAAAGAAAGAGACTGCTCGCAGTCTAGTGACCGGTGTACTGTTGACTCTTGGTTGATAGTGTCAGATCTTAGGTTTATGAACATAATCATGAGTTTTATGTAGTATTTCAAATTATAACTGTGGAGGTTTCAAAGGCTTTGATAACTTTCCCAGACTGCTGCAGAGTATCATTCAATTACTGAACTACAACAATACTGATCATGAATTCTTAAGGATGTCAGCATAAAAAGGAAAGTCAAGGTCATTGGCTGTTAAAGTAAGTGTCACCCTCGTTAAACAAAGTTGATTTTAAGGATAATGTCAAGAAACAGTTTGTACTGTACTCCTACCCGGCTTGGATTTGCATCATTCTGTTCAGCTAAGTCAACTTTAGTCAGCACAAAAATAGTCCTCTTTCCTTCAAAACAGTAACAAAATTTTCCTGTTAAGGCACAAGGTTTTCACTGAACACAAGGACCCAAGATCAGAATAATTATATTTTAAAAAAGTAGCCAAATATGAGAAAATCACAGACCTGTAACTAGGATTCATGACATAAAAAATTAATAATGATGTTCAATTGTCGACAGCACTGTTTTCAACAAACCTGCCGGGTCCATGCTGCTCACTAAATCAGTAACATTGCTTCTTTCAGCATCAATAGCACCATCTGTTGAATCAAGATTCGTTATACTTTAGAGGTAGGAAAACTTGTCAAGATGTGATGGCATATGCAACATTATCAATCTCCAAATCTGTAGATCTCATGCACTGAAGGCTTCACGATGAAACATTTAAGAGAGACTTCAAGTGTTGAGGCACTTTCCAAGTCATCTTATGTCAATGCAGTATCGGATTTAACTCACATTGTGAAAACAAAATTAACTGCAACATATCAGGTACATTTAACATGAAGGCTGAGAAAGAAAGAAAATGATATTTGGCTGTTAAGTCCTACAACTGCATTCTCTCACCTTGAATGCACAAGATGATTGCATTTGGATTCCTCATGTAGTTTCTAAAAGGAGTTTTTGTAAATGCATTTATCAATAATCAAGTTGAACAAGGCACAGAGTATTATAATAATAATAATAATAATAATAATCACTTTATTTAAGTCTCAAATGTATTTAGCCCAGCACAGATGCTCTACTAATTGGGGAGACTAAATCAAATCAACTCTCAATAAATCAAATGAAATCCAATCAAATGTTTGTTTTTGGGGAGAGGGGAAAACTGGAGTACCCGGAGAAAAACCTCTCGGAGCAGAGTAGAGAACCAACAAACTCAGCCCACTTATGACGCCGAGTCCGGGAATCGAACCCGGGACACATTGGTGGAAGACGAGCGCTCTCACCGCTGCGCCAACTCTGCACCCCTGTATTAATAATAATGAGAGTAAATTCTGTCTCAAGTGACACTAATCTTAGTAAATAACTGAAGAGCCAGGTACAAGACATATTGGATACATGTATGTGCATGTTAGTGTCTTATTTTTCATTTTTATTTCTCAAAAGTGCAATGTCTCCACACACTTACAGTTAGTCACAGGAATTGTTATGGCCAACTTGCTACTTTAGTTCTTTTGACAAAAGAGGTCAAAAGATTGAGAGCTGGCATCTGTTATAAGTTAAGGAGTTTCTGCTTTAACTCACCTGCTCATTTCCACTATATCATCTCTTGTGTTTTCTGCCATTCCAGCTGTGATTGTCTGCGAGAAGAGAGTCACCAAATGGCATGAAACTTTAATTTTCTCATGCATTTATTTTGTTGGGAGGTGGGGAAGTTCCGTTCAAAAAGTGAAGGGCTCTGGGAAAGAATTCCATCTTGGTTTTTTGGTTATTTTTTGGTAATTGTTTAGTTTGCTCAAAAGGAACTGAATTTTTTCATGTGATTTTTGTCTGTTCTATTACTAACATAAATTTGCAATCTCGAAAATTGAAAACTAATCATTAATCTCATTAATTGCTCTTTGCAAATACATCTCTCTTGAAATAACATAGATACTTTTGATATCACCACCCTAACAGTATGTACAAAGGATGCTGGCTATATGTGACCCATATAAATACACTGCTGTAACACAACCCCCCACAAGCTTTGAAGTACCTCAATGGTTAGAGCAGCCTTTCCAATTTACCAAAGGTCATGCATTTGATTATATTTCCATCATGGACTCAGAGTCCCATACTAATGACTTGCTGAACATTTAATTTTTCTTGAACGTTATTCTTAAATTGATTTTGTGTCAGTCCTAATTTGTTTAAACTGTGACACTTTTGAATAAGTTAGAATGATTGACATACCCCAATAATTCCAGGAAGGTCAACAAGTACCATCCGATGGAGGCCTGGTCCTTTCACACTGAGAGATATCACCTGAAGCAAATAACAGTAAAATAATAATCAGAGCTCTTCTTGAAGGAATAAAAAATGCCAGATTTACTGCATGACAACAAATGAAAAAACAGTAGTTCAATATCTGTAAATCTGGTACCTCACGGCTAACTGTTTGCCCATGCTTAACACTGTTCCTCATTCGAATTTCAATTTCCTGTCTGAGAGCTTTAAGCTGTGAATCAAAAAGTTCAAAACTTCATGATTAGTGGTATATCAGTGCATGAAAGTTTACTAGACTGTGTCTTAAATTGTACACCTTGGCATTATTTATGTTCTGGTTTAAGTAACCAAGTCATATAAGTCATGTTAAGTCATCAGTACTTAAAATAGTCAAATACAATTTAACACAGTTAACCCATTGGCACCCGTGCCGGCCAAAACCGGCCGTAAAAAACTCCCATGCTTCAAAACATTGCAACTTTCTCAATCGCACGAATATTGCCTTAACTGTTAGTTGTGAGCACGAAATGGAATGCCCTTTAAATTTGGATATCCAATAAATGCAAGAAATGTAGCGATTTTTACCAAATATGGCCTTTTGAGTTTGGACAAGAACGAAACTGGCCATTTTTAACGTCAAAGAGAAACAACAAAAATGCCCCTTTTTGCCTTCATGTTTTTTAGGGAAATCATCGTCCAAAAACCAAAATTCAACCATCATAACGAAATTCAGTCCTTTTTCTAGCTTAGAAATGACTTTTTTGTTCATATTCTTCTCCCGAGCGTAGATACAACCTTTTGTTCCAGTGCATTCGGGCCTTCCCAACATTTTCAACATCTTGAGCGCATTGCATGCTGGGAACTAACGAGAATTTTTGACAGCACCCGTTCCTTCCCCCAATTCTTTCACATATAAACTAAGTCTACAGCCAATCCGACCTACCGCCAAAATTTCCTGCTCCTGGTCATCTTCAGTACACAGAAATTCCAAAATATGTGGCGGTAGGTCGAGAAATTCATCAATAGTCGAGTCCCAAAGGTACTAAGTGTTCGACCGGCCAAATTCCCAGTTCGTCGAGTAACAAGCCAAATTCAACAACAAAGTACATCACCTTGCTCGATTCTTTGAGAAAGTGGACTCTTAGCTACCGTCACGCTTAATGATGCTCATCAGGCAGCCGCTAAAGATGAAAAATGGCTGTAAATTTAGCAGAAATCGCAAGCAAACCCAACTTGGGCCATTGTTGTCGCTTCACGGATAAAAAACAGCTACGTCAAAATGACGTTTTCAGAAACCTTGAGCCTCCAGTGGCTTAGGACAGCATCACTTTTCCCTGGTAGTTCAAATAAAGAGTCACGAATTGCTATTCATCGTTTATAGGTGGAAAATCACTCCGAAAATGTAAAAGCCTGCGGTAGTCAATGGGTTAAACTAACTATGAGGAGTCGGCATTATTGTTGGTGTCACAGCCCCATCAAACTGTGCCGGCAGTCAGCAAATTTGCGACCTACAGTCAATCATTTGCCATTATTTTACTTCACACTCAGACCTCACTGTGAGTTCTCTAGCAGGCAAGGGTCGCTGGCAGCTGCTGCCTACTACTCCACCTATTCTGCCCATTACTACAATTAAACATTTTGACGGGGCTGGTGTAGGTCTCCCCTCACCCACACTATGGATAAGTGTAGACCTCTTTTGTACTTGGCATTCACTAGCAGTAAGTGACTAGCATGTTAACCTTTCCCACTATGTCAGCCTTTGCACTTAGTGGCAGTAGCTGGTCACCTCCTCAGCTACTACTCAGTTGCATAGCATTTGGAAGTCGTGCAGGACTGTGGGCCACGCCCCAACTACATGGTTGGTCTCTCATTGTGAGACAGGATTGGCATCCAACCTCAACGTTTAACAAATGAAGGGCTGGGGGCATAAACTGCCTATGTGTAGTTTTAGGTGTTTTTTCTGCATACGTTATTTCTCGAAAACGAAAAAGAAATCGGTGAAAAAAAATACGGGACAATGTTTTTGAATCAAAATGCAGTTCACATGCAAAAATTTGGACAAATCCAAGCGAACTAAAAAAACGGCCGAAAATTACACATAGGCAGTTTATGCCCTCAGCCCTTCAAATATTATCCACCTACAAAAATGAGGTTGCTAGGTAATACTAACCTCGTCCTCCTGAGTGAGGTCATACTGATGAGTGCTCCCTTTGAACTGCGCCATGTGATTTGGACCTTCACTCAAGGTCACCTAAATATACAAAAATCATAAAGCATAGTAAAAATTATTTTGCAAATAAAAATTTATACTGTGTCAAACAAAGGAGCTGGCAGGTGTTTATAGGAAAGCATTTCCAGAGGTGTAAATGCCAATTTTGCGACTTTACTATAATAGGGGAGTAAGGTTATTGAAACAATGGTTACTGCAAGTTCTAGCCACCTACAAATACATGTATGAACTTGGTCTGGTTCTTGATGAACACAGGCAGAAGGAGCTGTATTTGTAATGCTACTTTTTGCTTGCTCCAAAGCATCTACCTACCAGTAGCTATGGTTCCTCTGGTTCCTCTCTTAACAAAAGCTGTTCTCAAATAAATTTATTTTTACAGTAACAACAACTTGAATGTTTTTCAAGCAACATGCTCTACCAATTAATTTTCACTTAACATATCTTTGCACACATTAATTTTTGCAGAAACATTTAATTGCACATTTGCATTATCAGAGATTTCATTGTAAGCCGTCAACAGACGAACTCCAATGGCTTCTTTCAATACGAGTGCCACCTACTTTTCTCATTCCATTGCTCAATTCACCTGTAAATTTGAAGGCTTTTTAAGTTTTACTTGGGGTGATGGGCAAAGTCAATTGTCAATGAAAGTGCTCCTTTGATGTTGTCTCTTATTTGGTTGTTGGATGATTGTATGTAACACTTAATATGAACAATGTGATTGACACTTTTCATTATTCGCTGTCCACGATGTTATATGGAGAGAATGGACTGGTGATGAGTATGCCTCGATTACACGCTCTACTCTCTTCTGGTTTTCCACATGCTAAGAGAATATGACAGGGAGAAAGCTCACTTCAAAGGCTGGGAATATAAATTACAGGTGTATTAGCATCAGATGGTCTTAAATTACAGTGTAATGCATGCAATCTGTAATTTTCACCTCAAAAGTCATGAAAACAATTTTAAAAAAATTGCTGTAAGTTGTTATTGATGATGATGTTGTTGTTGTAAGAAATCTGCCTTTTGTCCATTGTACCCAATTTAGTGCACACATTGTTGGAAATTGCATTTTTCAAAATTTCATAGGGGACCATGTACGGATACCCTACCCCCCCATTCACCAGATGGAAATAATCTTCATGAATTAGCATATATTTGGAATGCATGCAAACGTTGTGAATGCAGCCCACAGTATAGCTCAAGGGGTCTTCTCAAAAACCAACGTGTCCCAAATATTTACCATTACTGGAGCTCTTGTCATCATCTGCCCAGAACCTCTGCAACAAATCAAAAAGAAACAAATCAAACCATTTTCTAGCAATTTTGTAAGTAGGGTATTGATGTTGTGGTTCAATTGTATCCTCAGTTCAAATTTTATTTTCTTTTGTTTTGGGGTATGGTAATTATAAGACTACATAATGACTTTGAAACAAAGGAAAATAAAATTAGAACCAAGGTTAAAACTGAACCACAATATAGACCCCTTCCTCCCCAATTCAAGTTGGCAAAGCTTATTTTGCACAACTAATGAAACAACTGTAAACTAACACCATTTTGTCCTTCACTCATGCTAACCTTGGAAAAATCCTGGCCTGTGCGATCATCTCCAGTACACTTGTTTTCCCAGCACTTTGATCACCAACTACTACAACCTGTGGATGGCCACATATATGCGGGTTAACTTGTAACTCCCTATCAATAATTTTTATTAAAATCTTGGCAGACATTTTAGACAGACAATATGTTGGAAATAAAATAATTATTAATATTTTCTTGACCATACCTACTCAAACACGTAGCTACAGAGGTACTTCACTAAGGGTGAGTGATGTACAAGGAAGTAAATGGTACATTTTTGTATAATTCCTTGTAATAAACTTACCCTTGGCAGATGATCTGTAGTGTTATAGCTCACGTCATATTCAGATAGAAGGTCCAGTACATCAGAGTACATATCAATCAATGATTTCTAAAAATAAATAGTCATTATCAACATTAGAAATTAGTTCCAGAACTGCCCCCCCCCCCACCCCCCACCACATAGAAGTACTAGTCTATCCAGGGGGGGGGGGGGAGTAGGCATAGCTATAAATGAATGATAAATCACAAAATTGCACTCCTTTATACATCCATAAGGCAATAAGCCCCAAATTACCTTTGAGCCACATCACAACACATGCTAGCCAAAATAAGAATTCATTATTACATAATTTGGGAAGGGGTTACCTTTTCATAAGCAATGAACTCTCTTTACCTTAATCTTCCGAGGTGCTGGCATGCTGTCGCCCTTAAGAATAATGACCTGTTTTCTCAATTCACGGTTGTCTCGTTCAAGCTTGTCAATCTCTCTTTGGTATCTTTGCTGCAAGGAAAGCATGAGGTAGAAAACACAGAGGCACATAAAAAAGCTATCATCCTTTGAAATGGTTAGCAATGGTTATCAATGATTACCAAACTTTTGTCAATGCATGTTAAGTACTTTACTTCTAAAGGAGCCTTTGATCAATAAATTTATTTTTTGAAGGGAAAAAAATGATCTTACCTGCATGTCTATCAGTTCTTCTTGTGATTTCTCTAATCGCTCTTGCATCTATACAGAAAAAAAATGCAAAGACTGTGTCAACTTATGACACACATAGTTCGGTACCAAAGTTTAACAACTAAAAATACATGGAAAAGAAAAATGTTGTACCTTTTCCATCGGTGTTTTTCTGGGTGTGGACACCTTATCCCCATTTTCTGGTTTGACAGCTGCAGACACCACAGGAGGGCTGACTTCTGGTGCAAAACAAATGAGAGAATAACAAGCAGCAAAATTCATGGTGGGAATGAGTTTTAAAGACCATAATAAATAGTTGGAATTTAAAACCTGTTCAATTCAAAACTACAAAGTTTCGTAGATACTAGTATTAATTTGTAATTCAAACTCAAGGGAATATTTAAGAGTCAATTTTTTTTCATTGAAATGCATGCTCGTCTTATTGCTGGGTTTCTTCATACTTCACTGCGTCATCTTCAATAGTTTCTAAACACCTTAAGGTTGAGATTTCTGACTTATTTATAGTTTCATGTGTAAATCTGGATTTTGCTGCATGCACATTTGACTGTACCTGAATTCCACAAACCATCCACAAACTCTTTCAAATTATCAACAAGACCATGGGTAGCTTCTGAGCCTAAAGTTTAGTTAATGTACACATAAAATTTAAAAAGAAAGAACATAAAAGTAAAAAACTCAAAAACAAAGTGAAATAAAATAACAAACTAAAAGATTTTCAAACACATCAAATGTTTACTCATACACATGTATAATGGTGTGGCTAGAAGAGAGAGGCAACAAAACCAAATAAATAAAATTAATGATTTCAAATTTTAAACTCTGAAACTGATTAGGAATTTGAGTCTGTTAACTGTGGTTGCCACAAAAAACTTTAAAGTAAATTTTATAGCAGTGTTGACAAAAGGAAATTAAAAATGGTTACCACTTACAAGAAGATGAAGAGTACTTTGCTTGGCAGATTTTTACACGTAATTCATTACTTGTTGTAAACAAGTACCGGTGATAAAAGTCAGGCATATATTTCAAAATTTACAATGAACCTGTTGGCATGAAATTCAATTGGCCTCTTTCACTGCCTAGCTGTCCCAATAATACCAGTAAATCCTATCCTTGTAAATACAGAAGGGGACTGGCTGCAGAGATGGATTAATTGCAATACTGTTTCACCAGGCAAGTTTCTGAAGCGTTACCCCCTTCTGTGTATGTGTAACAACCATTACATCTGTTTTGTTCATGGCAGTAAAATAACCATATATGAACCACATTAAGGCCAGAGCTCTCCATGCATGCACTTTTGTACATTAATAAAATGGAAGCCATACTTACCTCCTGTGAAGGTGTTGGAAAAATCTGGTAAGCTGTCCCTCAGTTCTTTAAGCCAGCTAAATTCTGGTAAAGTTTCTTGAAATCTAAGCCACTTGTCTTTCCATGAATCATAAGTCTGAGAAAAAATATGGCTAAATTTAATAATGATAAGATCCGATGGACATCAAAATAATATTACTGGCCAATCAAAAGCCACTTCCTTAGACAAAATAAGTATTAAATGCAACTCACCACTTTAGCAGCAACCCCTCCGGCACTAGCAGCCCCAAGAAGTAAATATCTAACTCTTGCCACTCGCATCACTGCCCTGACAATCTGAGTTGTGAACATGCGTTCACCATTTACATTTTTCTTAATAAGAATCCTAGTGAAGGCAGGATAAATTCCATGTGGAGTCTTCACAAATGTTCTAACATGTCGCCGTCTCAGAGTTAACAAAGTGTGAACATGACTTTTCTGATGATCAGCACTGGATCTTGCTAACTGAGATAACGAGGTGTGTTTGAAGATAAGCCTGCCAGCTTTTTCTCTGGCACTTCTCTTTAAACATTGTTCACAGTGTAGGCTGAAATTAAAACAAACATTGATATGAGACTTGAGTGATCTTAATAATAAAGATCACAATCTACTGCTGATGATTTAAGTTCTAACAGCCATACAGTAAACCCTTTCACTTGGATTGTCAACCATGTGAACCACAAGTCATTTATAAATCTATGAAAATTTAACAGTTCCTGTATAACAACACAATCACAATGATTGTTACTTCCAAATGTCATTTCCTGAAATATTCAAAATGACCAAAGATTATGCATATCAAAATTGAGGTCTCCTGACACAACAGGTGTTTGGTAAGTTTTCCAAGTTTTAACGACTATGAAATCAAATTGTATAGAACCTATTTGTGACACAAGTAATGCAGTTGTGACACGCTTAGTTTAGTTAGTTGTGTCCTTTTTGCTTTGCTTGGAGTGTAGGGCCAACACTGTGCCTTTCAAACAAGACTGAGTTTGTGACATGCAACAATAACTAAAGTGTACTTGCAAAGAGAAGTTTGTGGCCAGAAAAGATTTCTTAAGCTCATGGAATTAAACAACTGAGAGGATCTTGTAATTTTGCAATATCATTTTAATATCACAACAGCATAAACGCGCAGCCATAAGCACTCTGCAATGTGTACGTCTTCTCATATAATTTAAGTGGAAATACGTGTACTCTACTGTAATCACTTTTTTTGGGTTTGATCGTCTAAATATTTCACAAGTAAGGCAATAAAGAGAGAGAAGAAGAAGCAAAACAATAAAAGCGCCTAGCTTGATATTGATTAGTGAGAATTAGTATCGGCAAGCTTGTTTATGTTTGATAAATTATGCCGAGCTGCAGGCATGCATGTACAGTACATGACAAATCCCATTCCCAACGTAAAATATGGATCGCTGGTTTCAGCAAAAAAGAAACATAATTCAATTCAGTCATAGCACTTATCTTTTTTTCACTGCTTGACTAAACCAAACAATCGTCGATCTTTCCCGAAACGCAGACCCACCCCGTTAAAAATATCACGACATCGACGACCTTTAACATCGATCAAGAAGACACCAAAACAACTGTGAATTCTTCCGTTTTTCACTCACCTGAAAGCACCCACGGCCCTAAACATTATTGGGCTTTGTTTATCGTAGAAAAATATAGAGGTATTTTGAACTTATCAGCATATTTGATCATCTTGCGAAGAGCGAAATTCCTGAGAAAATTACGAGCAACACATCCGCCATATTTGAGAATGAAAGTGAGGCGCAAGCTTGGCGAAAGCCATGACGGGGGCTTGTCACTAGTTTCCGCGCGGACCAGTCGTTGTTTTTGAAAATGGTAGTTCGAACTATGTCTGCTAAAAAGCTGCACATTTTGCGATTCATCTTCACCTGATGCACAGTCTTAAAATCTAGACATGGCTGCAAACCAGAGGACTCCTCTGCTTGGAGATCGGGAGTTGCGTTATACCGTCGAGGAACACGATCGAGATGATAGTAGAGTGAGCACGGCTGATTCACAGCTGACAGCACTTGCAGAGGAACTCGGTTTGAAAGCAGATGAACTGAGCGGTGCAAGCACAGAGAGAGACAAAGATAGTACCTCCGGTAGGAGAAGAAACGGACCTGTTGAATCTGTGGTGACTATAACTCGAGAACAGCTTGAAGATTTACAGAATGCGTTAGAAACCACAAGTGACTTGATCAGACAAGTTGGAATGAATTCAATGGAACTGGACGCATTAAGTCGACAAAGAAAGTAAGAGTCCTTAAACCTGAAAATTGATGACAGAATGTCAAATTATGTGGCTCTGAATCTCAGATCTGCAAAAATAATGTCGTTCTAGCTCTGGTGTGCAAATCGTGCCCTTTATACAGTGTACTTGTAAACATATAAAGTGTCCTTAATTCATCAGTTAGCTAAAGCCTGATTAGATTAGGGGTGATGGCAAGGGGTGGAGTTAAGTGGAGACACGAGGTGCTTCTTTATATTAGTAGCACTTAAAACACGAACCTTTCAAAAGACAAAGTCCATTCCATTTTTCAAATGCATCAGACTTATTAGTTTGCTAGAGAGAGGTCAGTTCCCTGCATCACATCTGCCTCCTTCTTCCTATCACTTCTGTTTAGTTACCGACTAAACATTTATCCAAAAGTTGGTTTTATGTCATCACCAGGCATCACAGGATTCCAAGATGTGTCACAAACAATCTTCTACTGTTAACAGTTTTATGGCAGGTAGGAATAAATTTTATTGTACATTATGTTGTGATACAAGCTTGGGATGATTCAGTGTAATACTCTAGAGTAGAGTCACATTTCATTTGAAATAGTGAGACACTCATTCCTAGATTATTTAACCCTTTCTTCCCTCAAAGTGACTTGTAGATTTTACTCTGTCTATTACGCCAGACGATTTTACTTGTCAAAGGGTTAAAAAAACTATATATAGCTTCCTTAACCCTTTCCTCCCAAACAATGACTAAATTAGTCATTGTTTGGGAGGAAAGGGTTAAGGAAGCTATATAGTAATAGATTTTACTTTGTCTAATGCTGGATGATTGTACTTGTCAAAGGGAGACCCCTCAGGTAGGAGTTAAAGGGTTTATAATAAAGGGCCACTGTCACAGCATTTCTTGTCATATTTACAGTGTAGTTGCTCAAAATTGTGATCGGCCCGTCTAACACGAAGAAGTATATTTCTAATTATTTCTTGGACAGAAAAGAATTGAATTGGGTATGTTTTCTTTAGAAGAAGCTACTTCTTCATCATCAGGCGATAAGACCATCAACAAAAGCGCTTCTCAAATTATGTTTACGCCAACTGTGTGCATGAAGTAGGACTGAAATAGGGTACTGAACTTTAGGTCTGAAAAAGGGTAGGGAAAATCACAGATTTTGGTCTGAAATACGGTAAGGGTTTTAAGGAAGCGGGCTGCACACCCCCATCCAATTTTTTTGGAAGTACCCCTCCTCCCCTGGGATGAGGAGGTACCCACTTAAGGGGGGTGTCTACAGTCAGAGGTTTGATGGTAGTTTGTGTTTTTTTTCAGGTGTTAAATATAGCTGCAGTTAGCATTGCTGAGGCTTTTGAAAGTGAATCAACAGGTGAAGAAAAGACGGAAGAGAAAAACATCTTTTTAGTGGTAATGTAACATTATGTCATTTATTTCTTCAGTTTATTTAATATTATTTTTGATACATGTGTAAGGGAGAAAGAAGTCTTGGTCAGATATAAACATGTTTTTGTTGTGACCTTAATCTTGTGAATTCATGGCAAACTGACAAAGTAAAAGTACTTGTAGCCATTGATTAATAAAGATGTCATGCACATTGGCAGATGAGTTACGTTTTTACTAGAGAGCATTTTATCTAATCCATAAATTTTTCACATACATCTACAAACTGCCCCCACTGTCAGCCATCATTAACCTTTCTTAACAGTCACTAACATTTCCCACTTACATGTAAATTATTGATGACTTGTATGCTCATGACAAATAGTCACTCAAATGACTTTTAACTATCAGTGACTATAACATGACTTGCATGTCTTCAATTCGACCTGTAGTCATGTCCTCGGACACACTAGATCTGAGACCCTGTAAAAATGCAGGGCTTGACACTTACTTTTCCCATAACTTGCCAGTATGGAAGGTACATTTGGAAATTTACTTTCCACAGTAAAAATTTCCTTTCCAGAAAAGAAGGAAGCATATTTTTTACTAGCCATAATCAATGAATGTAATTAAGTTTAATTTACCAAATCTTTTGTCTTGAGCACTTCATTAGTCATTAAAATTGGGGTGGCTTGCTCTTGGACCACTGTCCCACCAACTTTTTAGTGCAGGATGTGGATCAAAGTTAGAATGCAGTTATTCTTGCATATTTATTTATTTATTTATTTATTATTAATAATTTTTTATCTGGCTGTTTGAACACCAAAAACTACTTTCCAAACTGTAGAAAACCACTTGCCTTATTGGGCAAGTATTTTGGGTTGATATTTTTGCTTTTTTAGTTTCCACTCAACTTATTTTACTCTCCAACGGTGAACGGGTAAGTGTTAGTGTTGAGCCCTGAAATGATATGTTTATAATGGCATTCACCTTTATGATTGATTGGTTGCAAAATTACTGGTTACATTGCTGGTGCTTGCTGCACTTTATTGCTAGTTTTGGTCTCATTTAATAATCTTTGGTTTTTCGTCCACAGAGCATTATCATCATTGTGGTATTTCAGGCCCTAAATCTGATTTTGGTCTCCTTTACAACAAGTAAGTTTAACTGATCACATTAAAAGTGGTTCAAAACTACATCTGTCTGGGCCATGGGTGGTTTCATTGCTTCAAGGTTCTAGTGTACAGACCTACATGGAGTAATGGCTGTGTTCTTAATTGCAGTTAAATTGACCAAGCAAATTATGCATCAAACTGTGACCAAGTCATTTCTTGCACAGTCCTTTCTTTCAACGACACTTTTGTACGCAGGTCTTTACACATTGGTCTACAAACTTGATGTAAGTATATAGTGGTTTTCACTAGGTCTGGAGTAATCTAAGAATGATCTAGCTTATCACACCTTCTCTTTTCTTCTCTTGTTTTGTCCTTTCTTGTCTTTTCATGTCATCCTTGTCTCCCAGCATGTAGCATGCAACTTGCAGATGGAAGGGTGGTAGTGGGTTGGAACTCTGGTCTTAATTATTATTATTATTATTATTATTATTATTATTATTATTATTATTATTATTATTATTATTCTGATAGTGCGGATGTGGAGTTTTCAGCCTCTATTAGAGTAAGCGCTCCACTTGTAAGCAAAATAGAGGCGCAATCCCATGAGACCCCAGAAGAAGCCAAGGTACAACGACTGGTATACGCCACCCGGAAAGGAAAGGATGATGGGCGAAAAGAAGAGCTTGAGGAAGTGAAGGCAATGTTGCCAGACAAGACACAGAGAGCCATGGACTTGGCCTGTGAAAAAGGTGCATCGAACTGGCTTACAGTTATTCCTCTCAAGGACATGGATTTTGATCTCAACAAATGGGAATTTTGTGATGCTGTGAGGCTCCGATATGATTGGCTGATACCCGATCAGCCATCAGTGTGCATTTGCGATGGCATTTTTACAGAAGATCATGCGATGATCTGCCAGCGTGGAGGCCTAGTTATTCAGTGCCACAATGAAATTTGCGATCTATAGGCTGAGCAGCTTGACATGGTTTGTTACGATGTGCAAGTTGAACCGGCATTACAACCGATTACAGGCAAAGAGCTTGACAGAGGGACTAACCAAGCCCCTGATGCATGCCTTGATGTCCACTGTAGGGGTTTTTGGAAGCGACAGAGGGCCACTTTTTTTGATATAAAGGTGTGTCATCCCAATGCAAACTTGTATAGAGATCTTAGCCCCAAGCAAATCTGCAGGATTCATGAAAATGAAAAGAAGCGAAAATACAACTCTTACGTCACAGAAATAGAACAAGGCACATTCACCCCATAGGTATTTACAACGATAGGAGAGATGGCTGATGAATGCCTGAGATACCACTCAAGATTAGCCAAGCTATTATCCGCAAAAAAGTAAGAGAGCTACGCCGTGCAACAATTTCATGGGTCAAGGCGAAAGTGTCCTTTGCAATTTTGAGGAGTGTGCTCCTTTGCCTAAGGGGATCGAGAACCCGAGAAGGAGGAACCTAGATGTTAAGGACAGGGATCTAGAAATAGAGAAGGGTCAAGCAGGACTTCCCCAGACTCAACAGCTATAGATATTTTATTACTGAAATTTTTGAATTTTAGAGGCCAATAGTTTATTTTATTGAATTGAAATGTTTTCAATTCGATCTGAATTGATTGTTTTTTTTTTTAATCTACTCCTTCTAAGTTTGACTGAGTGCTTTTTAAATCGACAAAAAAAAAAGATAAAAAAATTATTATTATTTTTATTTATTTATTTATATTTTCATGTCTCTCAGCTTGGTCTTATTATATTATTATTACAAGAATTTGAATACAAAAATTATATTTTTGCTAAAAGTCTTAAGATTTTGTTAAGAGTTGATCATTTTCTAATAAAGTTTATTATTATTATTATTATTATTATTATTATTATTATTATTATTATTATTATTATTATTAGGGAAAACAATAGATTTCTCTCATTTGCTTGGATTCAGTACATGTGAAGTTCGATGTTTGAACCGGGCGGTTGCGTGTCCTTTGGTCTTCATTTCATGTTTTAATCAGCTCTTTATTTGGATTTTTTACTCTCTCTTTTCTTTCTCAATATTGTTCTCGTTTTAATCTCAACTTTATCTTCTTATCAACATAATTATTCTTTTTAGCAGTCTTTCCTCTCTTCCTATTTCCTGGCCCACCTAGATTAGCTATACTACCTGCAGGTCAGGTAATTCTGTATTTATTTAATATCACGTCAATAAAAAAAAGAAAGAAAAAAAGAAAATAGCATTATTGTATTTTTTATAAAAATAATGTTCAAATAATTATGCACGCTGTGATTGCTCAATTTAAGTGCATTATATATCAACATATTCACGTGCCACATGTCATGCGCATACATTGTGGAATTAATATTTAAGGGCTGAGAGCATAAGCAACCTATGTCGAATTTTAGGTCGTTTTTTTGATTTTGCCCAGAAATGAAACAAAAATCTGTGGAAAGAAATATTGGACAATGTTTCTCAATTGAATTGCTTGCAGTTAACTTGCAAAAATTTGGACAAAACTGAGCAAAATTGAAAAACGACCTAAAATAATTCTACAAAGGTCAGTTTGTGCTCTCAGCCCTTTAATTATAATGCACACAAGCAATGTCCTAAGTGTGTGTGTTGTGGTTAAATTTTATCCTTGGTTCAATTTTTATGTTCTTTTGTTCTTGTGTATACTAATGTATGATAATGAGTACAAAACAACATGTATGTGCACATAAATGTAAATCTCTGGTTATTTTATAAACAATAAACATATGTGATTCAACCATATCTGACATTATATTGAACCAGAGGCATATGCTTCTGTTTGAACATAAAAGCAAAATGTAGGGGTTGCAGTGTTGTCAAATTTCATCAGTTGACTTCCGGTACATGAAAGCTCATGCATAAATTGTCCCTCATGCATTCTTGAGTAATATAAGCACTTGGCCATGGGATTTTAAGAACATTCAAGAAGTGCGAGAAGCATGAGCCGTAGGCACTTCTCTCACATTCTTAAAAATTCCTGCATGCTTATATAAGTCAACAATGCACTCTACACATTTTCTATTTCTTTAATCATGCATTGAAAATTAATGTACTCAAATCATATTGCATTTTTTTATATTTTAAATTAATGACCAAGTTTAAGATTTACCATATTTAGAAAACTATCTTTCTTTATTGATTACTACATGGCAAATTTGATGGTAATATTTTCTAGCTGTGTTGTCTGTCAGATTTCTGCTGTAGCAAAAGTCAGTTTTATAAACCTAGATCTGTACTAATGATTATTTTGTGTCATGTTTACAGCAAAAGGCATTCAACAATTTATCACCTGCCAAAAGTGCTCTGAAAACCCCACTGGTATTTTTCAAAATGACATTTTTCTCCATTTCAACTGCTACATTATGTGGTAAGTTAACACCTTCTTTGCTTGTATATTGTTCTTGAGAAAGAAAACACCACTATGCAATCTTTGGGGCAGTAAATAGTGTAAAGAACTAAGGGTGGCTGCAACACATCCAGCAAATTACAGAACTATGATGAGATAAGGGGCACCACCCAGAACCTAGACAAGACAAGACAACTTTATTATATTTTTCCAAAGAATACATTGATAAAGACCTGACACCGCAGGTAGCGAAAGGTAATTGAGGTGGGCATGGAGAAAGAAGACTAAATGAAATCTGGTAGGCTCAATTCAAGAGAAAAAGAGACGTATTTACAGAAGAAGCTAAACTAAAACTACGTAAGAGAAGCACATAATTATGCACTAGTTCATTAAAAGATACACTGTAATAAACTAAGAGCAAAATCGAAGTAGTTGAAACAAAACAGGACCAGACAATAAGGACGTACGTACAACTATGAAGAGTATAGATGAACTTTTGGAATGATAGATTCTAAATCTTCATATGAAATGGGGTAGGGCGAGGCAGGAAAAATACAGAACAACTTGGGCTAAAATTGGCTCATTCGCACAATGCAGCCTGTGCGCTGATTAGTAACAAAGTACACTCAACTTGACATAGCTGAGTTGTTTCAGGCAATGGTGGCCAAATATAACTAAATAATGTTAGTAAACTCGTCGCCAATTGTGATGGCCACGAACAGGTGCCCTCATTCTGAAACTAGTCAGTCTAGTGGAAATACTTACCTAACCCGATACTTGCCTCCTTCCTCCTTTGGGAAGGGACAGCGTGGCTACAGAATCCACAAAGATTTGCACACAAAGGCACAGGGGCCGGTTCCTGAAAGCTGTAATAACTCTTTTCCAGGGATAAATCTTCCTTATTCCAAAAGGTACATGTATTCCTGGATTAAAGTAAATTTATCCCTGGAATAGAGTTATTACAACGATCACTAGAGTGCAAAGCTATACATGAACTACCCCTACAAACTCCAGGGGTGCCCCACAGGTCAAGTGCAAAAATGGGAGACCGCTGGCAGCATTACAGTTGTAGCTCGGGATTAACCTTGCCTAAATTACATTTAGCCACATTAATATGCTGTTCATTAAAATGCTGTTCCACAGGTATAGCATCCGTTGTTCCTGCTATGTGGTCTGCACAGCTTATTGCTTCAGCACAGGTATTTTTCGTCTATATGAGGAAAAAAAGACTATTTTAGATAGCTTTTTTCTCCTGTTTTGTTGTTGTATTTTAATTCATTTCCACTCTAGTGTTTTTTTATCCAATATTACTAGTAATAATCAAAGATTATGGAGTGCGTTCGAGTCAACGAAAGGAACACGAGTGTGGAAGTTTTGAGTTTGTTACACATAATTACTAAAATAATGTTCATCGTCATGCCACAGACGCCAATACTTGTAATTGGTACACAAAATTCTAATAAATGAGCTCTTTGGAACACTTGCTTTCAGAGCATTTCGAACTCTTTGTCTGATCTTTCTCTTTAAAAGTCTAAGAATTCGGCGAACAGGAATTCGAGAAGGTTCTCTATCTTTTTCTTTTCTTATTTGTTTTAATCAGGGACACAAATTTTCCCACATTCTTTACACATAAATAATTATTATTTTTAATGTCGTGATCGTGTGCCTCTCTAAGACTGTAATTAAAATCACACCAGGACTTTGTGCCATGAAAACAACTAGAATCGTTCATCGAAGTCTCAAGCGAAAGTTCTGCATGACTCTCACTCCGTTGAATTTGACTGCATAATCGAGGGCAACTGACAGAAACTTGTACAACTCGCTTGAATCTATCAATTTCGCCGAATAAAAACGGAGCGACTTTTCATCATTTCCCGCAGGTTTATATCACCAAACATGACAATCGCATAGCGAAATGGTGGTCGAGCGAGAATACGCCGAGCAACACAAGTCGAGAAATCCAGTTTTGGACCAGAAATTATATTTGCTTGCCGAGCTACAGAGCTCGCTAAATTTGCTTTCGGAGCACAAATCATGCTCATTTGCCGAGCTACTCAACTCGGTGAGTTTGTTTTCTGAGCACAAATCATGCTCATTTGCCAAGCCGCACAACTCGGCAAGTTTGTTTTCTTAGCACAAATCGTGCTCATTTGTCGACATACACAAATCGGCAGCTTTCCTTTCTGACAACAAATCATGGCCATGTACAGTCGCCAGCCTTGAAAAATCGGCGAGTAATATGTTCTGCGACCAAAAGTCATGGTCAACAAAGTGAAAAGACACAACTCCACTTGATAAGACGCAGTTGTTTGTTTTCCTAATGCAAACAAAGCGCGTATTGTATTCGAACCCCGAGCCATACAGAGGTTCTTGAGACTTCGATAAACTACGTTTGAGAAACTAAAACAACTACTTGACACTCACCTGTACGTTTGAATCGAATCAGCACAACTCAGCCAGAAGGCGGATGTGCGGTTCAACTTCAGAACGCCTCAACGTCACACGGGTTGTTTACCATTAAC
>JAEMWC010000022.1:1097500-1122500 GCA_016490735.1 Pachyseris speciosa
GCGAGCGGAGACAAGAAGAAAACGCGCAATTGAAAAATAACAATTTTCAGCTTTCAATCAGATTGCTCCTTCTTTGTGAAGGAAAGAGAAGAAAGTTTTATTACTTTTGACTTTTTATTATTTTAGTAATTTTTTCTTGTAGCAGCAAGTGCACGTGCAGTGTATCGGTCACGTGCGTGGCTAGTTAGACTGCCAGCTTCTTTTGCAGTACAAGATATTTTCAATATTAACATAAACGTGTGAAACACATATTACTAACAAACTAAGACTCGAATACCAGCCGGCTGGAGACCTTGGTTGAAAGATACAAAAAGAATCAATGTGGTATTTTGTCATTCAGTATTTCGGAAGTCTAGACTGAGCGTTATTCACAAGCCCGCATTGCCAATTTAATTTAATTTATTTTAATTTATTAGTGATAGAATCGTACGTAGTTTCGAGATTTTATATTGGAACCCAAATCAGCAATCTGTAAGGAAGAATAATAGATTTTAAAATAGAAAAAAATATATGAAATATTATATTTTACTGATTTTAAAATAGAAAAAATATATGAAATATTATATTTTACTGTTGTCTCGTCATCTCACTGTTATCCACCAATAAGGGCCTGTTTACCCAGCCATTTTTGTCCTAATTCTTATCGTAATCCATCACTGCCGCATTCAAGTTTCTTGTAGCTACGAAGCCAATGAAATTTATCGCCGCGAAAGCGCATGGGTTCCTTTGGTCTGGTACAAATGCCTTCGTAAAAAAAATGAAGACGATCAAACATTTACACGTTGTGAAGAAATAATGAAAAACAAACAAACAGCAAAACATAACATGAGAAGAACATTATTTACATGGGGTGAAGGCGCCTCGCCAACGCGTTGTGAAAATCGCGGTCGTAGCCAGCCAGCCAATCGTGACATGTGAAGGTGACGCGGCAAGCCCGCACTTCAGTTTGTCGCGAAAATTTTTTAAAGTTCTTTTAATTTTTGTTAGCTGTCGTAGCTCAGTCCACTGTCCCGGGAAAGAAGTGACTAAGAAGTGGTGGAAGATTTCAGCTGTTGATTCGCCTGTGAGCAGGGTTTCCGTGCGAGTTTTTTCGGGAAGCGATTGCAGGCGTGAACTGCAATCAAATGCGCAAATCACCTGCGTATTGCTGTAAGGAGTTGGTTGCATTATCCGGGTTGGCTCGGTTTGAAAAGTCTTGGCACGTCTGGGCTGAGTTGCTCGAAGCATGGCTAGCACTAACCTAGAGGTTGTCATGGGATTTAACCCGGGTTAGCGCTAACCATGCTTCGAGCAACTGGGCCCTGACTGTTAAATGCGCTAACAGTAAACTTTAGGCGCATCGGTCTATTCAGGAATTAACCTCGTTCTGAGGGCTTTTCTCGGCCCTGGGAACGAGGTTGTTCAGGAATAGGAATGCGGGAGGTGGTAATACAGAGTTTAGGGACCTTAAGCAACGACGACGGCAACGAAAACGTCATTTAAAAATATAACTTCTCGTTTCTGTAATTCTTTCGCGATTATTCGAATTTGTTTAACTTGGAAAATGCTGGCGATATGTTCAGGAACTAAATTACTATGAACGATGCCAAAGTAAGGAAAAAGAAAGAAAAATTGCCGTCAAGCGCTCACGTTCTCAAGAAAACATAAAATTTGGTCATTTCATTTTGTTGTTTTGCAGAGGACGGCAAAGAAATGTACCAAAATGTAAAACGCACGTGCAGAGCCATTGTTTTTGCTAATTAAACCTATTTTTTTGTGGCGTTCTCGTTGCCGTCATCGTCGTCGTTGCTTAAGCTCCCTTTTAAGAAACGAGGACGGGAAGGTCAACGAGAACGTCACATAACAGGTTTAATGAGCAAAAACAATAGCTCTGCACGTGCAGTTTACATTTTGGTTCATTTCTTTGCCGTCCTCAGCAAACAACAGGGTTCTTTAGCAACGAGGTAGACTGTGAGCAGTCCCTCTTTCTTTCCTTCGTGGATCTTGTGAGCAAACGGGAAGACCGAGCGAGCGGAAATTGGGGCGAGCGGATCGCGTTTGCTCACAAGATCCCCGAAGGAAAGAAAGAGAAACTGCTAGCAGTCTACAACGAGGACGGCAGCAAAAACAACATTACAAAATTTAACTTCTTGCTTTTGCAATGTTTTCGAGATTATTCCAATTTGCTTGTATTGGAAAATGCTGACGAACTATCCAGGGACTAAATTACTATGAACGGAGTTAAAGTAAGGAAAAAGAAAGAGAAATTTTCCGTCATCCTCTCACCTTTTCAAGAAAACCTAAAATTTGGTCATTTCACGTTGTTATTTTGTAGCGGACGGCAACGAAATGTTCCAAAATGTAAAACGCACGTGTAGACCCATTGTTTTAGCTCATTAGGGCCATTTATACGGGAGAAAATAAGACGCGTCTTATGTAAGACGCGACTTAAATAAGACGCGAACTGATCGTATAAATGGTACAAAATAAGCTTCTTAGAACAGGGTTTTCAGCTGTTCTTATTTTGTCCGCGTCTTAATTAAGACGTGAACTTCTTCGTATAAATGGTTTCCCGTCCTAAATAAGACGTGAACTGCAAGTGCGCTTGCATAAAAACAACAGAAACATGAGCTTGTCTTATGATTAGATAGCGTAATTGGATGCAAAGCTTTGCAAAAGATGGCCGGGAGAGCCAAAAGTGAATTCAGCACCTTCCATCTTTAACCTGCCATCAGTCGCACCAATCCGTATATCACTTTCTTCCGACTCTTCTCGGATTTCTGTTGATTTCTTTGTATGCTACGGCGTGGTCTTCATAAGAAAAAAATCTCTGAGAAATAACAGAACAGCACGCAGGAGCACGCTTTTGTTTCTTGCTACAGCGTTCCATCTTGGCGGGTAAGCGAGGCTGTATCAAAAATAAGACGCGAATCATTTATACGAGATCTTCGCGTCTTATGTAGGACGCGAAGGTATAAACGGTACAGTTCGCGTCCTATTTAAGTCGCGTCTTAGATAAGACGCGTCTTATTTCCTCCCGTATAAATGGCCCTATTAAATCAATTGTTTTGTGGCGTTCTCGTTGCCGTTGCCTTTGCCGTCCTTGTTGCTAAAGCTCCCGAACAAACGCGGTGAAATGACCAAATTTTGGGTTTTGTGAAGAACGTGAGCTTATGACGGTGAACTCTTCTTTCTTTTTCCTCTCTATAAGAAACTCGGTTGAGTAAAATTCTCATACAGACATTCAGATTATATTTGATACTTCAATCTATAACGCGCTGAGTCGAATATGAAATATAGCTGTCGTAATGTATTATTATCGGATAAAGGAAGTTTTTCATTGTCTTGTCTTCTATAAATAAATTGACCTCAAGCTGTGATGAGCGCTGAAACGGTGTCACGATGCGGCAAAGTCGAGTGGTCACGTTTTGCCCAGGGAACATATTTCCTGTTCCTCAAGTTTAGACATGGGGGAGATCTAGACGAGCTTTGAAAAAAATTACTGTTCATGTAAATAGCACAAGAAGTTGAGGCAATACAAACCAGTGTTTCTTCTGGCTGTTCTGGTAAACTGTTTTTTGAATTATGTAAGGTCCATCAAAGTGAATTCGTCTTTCTTGATTGACAGTGTTTGAGTGTATCTTCTGGCCACATAGACTTGTCTGACTTGTTGTGCATACAGCTTGTATTTTAAATATGGGTGCACTCACTGATCCCTGCTTCTCCAACCTTGATCTGATAATTTGCTCATCGACAGGTAATGGGCTCCTGCCATCGATGTGGTATATCGTGATCAAGATATTTTTAACAGTTCTTAGTTGCATGACTTTTAAAACTAAAACAGCCCAGGAGGGCACAGTAACGAGATCTCAATTTAAGTCTTTATCAGGCCCCCGTGTGCTATGATCAACAACCAACACAATTTACACACGACATTTGCGCTCCCAAAGCCGCGGGGTCAACTCCTTGCGCTCGCGGAAAATTCATCGTTTCACTTTCGAAACGGAAAATTAGGCAGCAGTTGCCTAGCTTGTCGAAAACAAATTTTACTTCCGCAGTGAACATTACCAGGTGAGCGAGAACGCAAAACAGGGAAACAGCTTGCGAAACACGCAAATACATTTATTGGTTGAAAACCAACAATTTCGTTCCTTCATGGTCCAGTCCCGTTTTCACTTTGAAAAAACACTTACCTTCCAGCGATTTTATCATTTAATTTTCCACAAATACGATTCTCCGAAAAACTCGGCGACTGTGTGGAATTAGACTTACAAGTAGTCCCTCTTTCGCCGCTTAGTTCGTCGAGCGTGAGGCTAAAACATAACCGGCGCGAGAAAAAATTACCGAGCGAAATCGGGACGTCTAGATTTCGCGCGGCCCGCGGCCATTTTTTCTCGGGCCGGTTTTTATCCTCACGCTTGACGAACTAAGCGTCAAAAGAGGGACAGCTCGTAGTCCATGTGGGAATCTAATGGGATATCAAAGAAACTCGACAATGCTGAACAGTCATACGCCCTTAGTCTAAAGAAATCTGCCCAAATTGTCATGAATACTTTGAGGGGTTTTCTCTAAAATTTAAAAATGAACTCTCGTGGGACTGTTGATGCACTAAAGGAGTTTGTGCTGCTTAATCGAAAGGCGGTCGAAGTGCCGCTATCGTTCAGTCGGTTGTTTGCGGACTGGCTCTGACGCAACCTCATAATCGATTGCACAACTCGAGCTCTTCTTTCCTTTGGTAGCTAGAAGCAGTCTCTTGCGCTACCGGATGATTTTAATTTCAGTCCTGAATTAAAAAAAGCGAATTCGCCAGATTCTAACTGAGCTTCAAGTTTCATTGAAATGTGACATGCCGCAATCTCTTCGGTGCTCTCAACCTGAACACAGGCGTGGTTAATTTAAGGAAGCTCCATTATCTAAAAAAAAAGAAAGAAAAAGAACCTGTACGCGTTTCGCTCGGTCGAAAATGAACAACCTCGCCAGCTTTCACCGAGAACAGCGTGATCTCCGTACCATGATAAATAGTTTAATCAGTGTTCAAACAGCACTAATTGTATTTGTTAATGGCTTTATATAAAAGACAGGGAACCAGTAATAAATTAAAGCGGAGGAAGAATAGTCTACTATCAAAGTACACCTTTAAAGTTGCGATCAGTACAGTTTGTTATTAACATTCTCCAGTTCATCATTGTTTATTTCGTGGAAGCCCAAGTCCTCCTAATTAATTCTAATTTTTATCTAAATCTAGATAAACAAAACCGCTTGGGTATTGTAATAATAATAAAGCTGCGACTGATCTTATCTCATTATCAAACGAAACAAGATAATTTGCGCAACTATTGTTTTAAATGTTTTGGAAATGGCTGAAGCTAAACCGCATTGCACAGTGCATTGCCAACAAAGTTCTTATCCTTTGGGCGAAACCTCAAAATCGAAACGACGTGAAAGCCCCGTCCTTTAGCTGACAAATTTTGGACCAATGCGAACAATTCAGATTTGATAGAAACGACCTTAACTAATATAAAATCATAGATACAATGACCATGCATGAGTTCGTTGTCGGGCTTGAACAATGACTAAAAACAAAAGGTCCGGATCTATTTGATAGTTGTAAAGCAAACAACCTTGCAATGTTGTGCGCCATATGTTTTCTCTTATTTCAAAGAAAGTTTAAAGGTTCCTTCGGTTTCTTTACGAATCTATTGTGCTGTTTCGTTGTATTTTCCTTGTGAAAGCAACATGCTTCCTGCGAAAGGGGATTTCAACATTTCTTTGTTTGAGAAACAAAGCTTTATAAAGAGAGCATTCTCGGAAGTCGAGTCGTTAAGTTGAACAAGAGTTTTCACACAGTATTTCATTATTGGCAGATTTGCAGTGCAATTAATTAAAATGTCCTTTAAAACTTCGCGGGTTCTTAAAAATACTTTTACAGAAGTGAAAGGAACACAGACAAAAGAACAATGTGTGTACCTTTTGTTGTTCAAGTACAAAGAATCATACGATAGCGCTAGCGACATTGGGCGATAAACACAGACTACTTCAAAACAAATTTTTGCCGCCAGCTAGACTCTATCGACAGGGGCTCAATGATTTTCGTGTTCGAGTTTTGAATGGCACATGTCAGCTGAAAAACACAATGAGACGCAAAAACGCTTTTCAATAGAGTTTCTCTCTAGCCGACAGTTTATGCGGCGGAAATCGTAACAACACAATAGCTACATTACAGATGCACAAACCCGGAAGAGGTCGCTGCGATATACGTGCAGTGTTCGCTGCATAACCTATGCAAAGGTATTTCAACCCCAAGCAAACATGGGCGACACATACATATACGAGAAAATAGACGCCGAAATGAAAACCTTTCCCTGGAACTTCCCAGAAAAGTACAGCTTACCGGAATTTTTGCCGAGCCCTGCAACTTTTGCTGACGGGTAGGTTCGATTATGTTTGACTCGTGATATATGTTCCTCCAATTATTAAATCGGGAAGCCTTGTACTCACCGCTTCAAACTGCAAGATTAGAAGCTCAAACCTGAGAACTGAAAAATCTTACAAAGGCTTACAAATTGTACCAAACTGTCCTGGCATGACAGTGCTTGTCGAAAGCTTTGATTTAAAGGGTAACACCCCGCCCAAGGATTCTATCGTCATGGCAGAGGCTTGCTCTGAGCTTGTTTTGAAGGAACACATGAACTTGCATATTTGACGCTTATAATAATTATCGCCTTTTCTGTCTTGCTTCCAGGGAAGGCGATGGAAGTCTTAAGTTTGAGCCTGTGTCGGGTAAGTTATCGCGAAGTCTATTCTAAAGTATCTCACTAAATTTAACTGATCAATCAGCCCTTTGCGAGTTTGAGCCCTGTCGCGGAAATATGTATTTAATGTACAATTGAAGCCGATTATCGGAACCAATCTTCATCAGTGCGTTCTGTAGACAGCAGTTTTGGCTGAAAAGGCAACTTTTGATAGCTTTCGCGTATAATTTTCAGAGCTTATTTGCAAATTATGGAAGATTAAAAAGATTAGCTCAGTCAATAAGGCACGCAGACAAAATTAACTTTCATCCCAGCGAGTGTCATCATATTTTTTGCAATCGCGTGCTATACGGCTTTTTATCTGAATACGCGAGTTAAAAGCAGCAAGGAGTTAAGTTCTCTTTGGTTTATTTACATTAAAAGGGAAGTAATTAACTTTTCAAAGGAATCAGTAGTGCTATCTCGAGTGCAAGTCAATTTGGTGTAATGAATTCATAAGGTAGCGAAGACGCTTCACATATCGGTCCGGCCTCGCAGCTCTTACAAGGTCTCTCTTGATTGGAGACCACCCTTCAGGTGAGACAAAAGAACGAACAACACAAACATTGGACCCTAGCCCTAAAACAATAGGGCTGCGACACTATCCACGCCACTGAAATTTAGAGCTTATAGGAGCTGCGAGGCTATCACATGTAACCGTAGCAAACAGGACAAAACAAATGTTAATAACAGCCAATCTTTGTTTGCAAACAGACCGTTTGCACGATCTGCGAGTGACTACAAGCGGCTAGCAGCCATAACAATGATATATATGTTGAAGAAACTTTGAATTCTCCAAACGACTATGAGAAATATCTATTCAGCTAAATCATGCGAGTTTGAAGGTCCAGTAAAGTACACGCCCCTCCGCTGTTAAAATTCTCTCGGTCTGCACGCATGCTTGACAACAAACAGTATTTATTTTGAGCTAAGATATTGTTCAAAACTGACAGTTAACGACAGTTGGAACTCTCTTCAGCAGTAATGTTTAATTTGCTCGACACTTGACAAATGGCTATGATCACGATTGAATATTTCGGCTTCCCGTTTAACATTTCCCGTCCTCCGTGATCCATATTGCTTTCCTTTTCTTCCCTGCTACTGAAGTAAACCGTGAAGTTCGCAACTTTTAATATTTGTCCAAGCCGATTTCTATCAGAATTAATTTACCCGGTCTTGAAAAAGTAACCATTGTTCAATAGGTGCATTCGACCGAAAGGCCGATGACCTTTCAGCCCCAATAAACCATACACACAGCTGCCGCGGATTTGCAACGCAAACCACGCAAAATGACCATATGTTTATCGGTGAAGCTATGGTTTTCCTGTGTTGGAGGGGAGGGGAGGGGAGGGCAACTACAGCTGCCACATTCCACCCAGATCGCACTGCTAAGAATGAGTGAGTGGTTCTAGCTACGCTTCAAGAATAGCTTCAAAGAACGCCAATCGCACCTCACGCCCGCAAAAATGCTTGGAAATAATTTGGAAAGCAATATAAAAAATATAAAGAGAAAATTCCTTCTTTCGGGAAAAATCAGAGTGGTTCAAGGATGTGGAGAAGCAGTTAGTTGGCTTGACACAAAACAAAGTCACCGGTATTACAGTACCGCGATTTCAATATAAGAGATCCGTTAGGTAAGCTTCACCACTGATTTTACGGAGACCGTCTGTATTTCGATTCCGCACTGGTCGTCAAAGGAGATACATTTAACATTATAACAGATCCTTGTTGGCCGTTTGGTTGCAGTGCCTGAACAGTTGAGAGAACTAATTATATGGATTTTTAGTTATAGTGATCTGACCGGAACGCTTTTTGGGAATAAAATAATAATTAAAAGTAATATAAACAAACTTTCCGGAATTTCTTGCAACTCTCTACAAAGTTTACCCCATTCGGTAAGTAACTGAATATTTTGAAAACTTGTTTTCCTCGCAACAAATATATTTTTTTCAACACAAAGAGCACTAGTTAGCAAATTACTTAAACCACTTACGCAACTTGTTCTCAAGCTAAGACAGGTCAATGAATTATAGTTGCAGTGTAAGAGTGCTTGTTAAACGTTGAACTGAGCAATATGCGCCAGACGTGACTTTACCCTGCAAGCATCAGCCGTCAACGTCGTCCGCTTCTCGCACGATGTCGTCGTTTCCAAATTATGAATAACGAAAAATTCCATCCTCGTTTTTAGCGTCGATCACGGAAGCATGTAGTCTCCTTCGTAGACGTCTTGGGGCTCGTCACGCGTTCCTTGCCCACGAACGTCTGCTGGACTGAACTACCACTTCCGTTCGCGGCGGTTCCAATTTATGGAAAGTAGGACTTCGACCCCTGGATTATTTTCACAGACGATGCACGTGAATCGGGTGTCTATTTCCAGTCTTATTAGGCAGCTCGTTACTGGTTTCTTCAAGACAAAGGCTAACCGCCGACGAACGGAAGTGGCAGTTCAGTTCAGCAGACGTTCGTGGGCAAGGAACGCGTGACGAGCCCAAAGACGTCTGCGAAGGAGACTAGGAAGCATGCGAACGGCGGTAATAAAACTGCGACTGTATAAATTTAACGTAACTTTTTGGCATACACGCAATGGCCACGCGCGTGCATGATTTTGACCACAATATTTTATTGGCGAGGTTTTCCCATTTTGCAGCATTTTGTATTGATCGCAATATTTTATTTTGTTTCTTTCTCGTTTCTAGAGCAAATGCAGCCCGAGTATCCAGCGGAAACTCAATTGCCATACTCCCCCACTGTGGACCCGGTATTTATATTTTTTATGTATTTAATTGATTTCTGGAATATGCAGCTTATCGCGAAAACTCCCGATGACCCTCAGCGAAATGTCACGCCAAATCAAAGTATTTCTGAAACAATAACTGAAAAAATGTTCCGTTTCGTAGACCGTTTGTGCAAGGATCAGTATCTTTGTTTTAGCTGTTCTGGGATAGGTAGCATTTTAGATTTTTCTTCAGATGAAACGAAATTTGTCGAAAGTGAACAGAGCAGAAAACTTAATTTTCCAATAATAATAATAATAATAATAATAATAATAATAATAATAGTCTTTATTCAATCAAAGGATAAAAATACATATCCTAAGTTACAGTGAAAACGTATTAAAAGATACACAATGAAATACAATAATGATATAAGATGGAATAATACTATACTAAATTATATTTAAAAATAAGTCTATTTACAAAAGTTTTCTTGTGTCTCTCCGTTTTTATCTGAGGAAGGTGACACCTTCTCCTGCGCAAATTATATACTAATTATTTTTCTTTGGGAATGATCGCACCTAGCATATGATTATTAATAGCTCACCCCACGGAACATAAACAGAAATTGCCTATTTTGTAAACATTGCCGTTGGGTGGGAGTTCGAGATATTCAGTTGTCATTTGGAGTGCTGACCATTTGTTGCCCAAAGTGCTACCATTCTAATGAAGGCCAGGTCTCAGTACTGACCAATCAGAACTTTCTTGCTATATAACTTCCAATGTTATACAAGATGCATGGGTCGAACCTTTGAGTCCTTGATTGACTGAAATCCCAAACTGTGCAGTGTGACCATTCACATGAAAGCTTTTTGTCAAGGTAGGTAAAAGTTTTGAGTCGCTGGATAAAATCCTATATATATTCTAATTATTTACACACTACAGTACAGGGTGGTGCTCCATTTTGAGACTTTCGATGAATTCTCAAAGTGTGAACATTCAAGCAATATTCTCTTAATGGCATTTCTTTGGTTTCAAAGCCTCACAACATGAAATCTTGAAATTTTCCGTGAATTCTCGTTAGGCTCACCGCTAATATAAATGGTTCACTGGACAGTAGAGTCACATACGACTTTCACAAAACTAACACCGACTTTAATCAGGGGCACCCAACGAGGCAAACCAGCCAAAAGCTGTAGAAAGGCATTTTCAAGTACGTTATGGTGTTTGAAGTCTGTTTAAAGTGATGTTTTGGTTAGCTACAAAACTTTGATCTGTTCGGATTCCCTAGCTGAAATGCTAATTGCCCGAAAATTTTAGGGAACAAAATCTTTCTTTGAGAAAATACTAGCTGAAATGAACTTTCTAGGGAACCTTTTTTTCTTTCCGAAAATGCTAGCTGACGTTTTTTACTGCCAAAAACAGCAATAACGACCTTTCCGAAAACCTCAGGGGTTAAGATTGCCACATTACGAATCTTTTAGGCCACGTTTTACTTACGAAAATCCGAGTGCACTCTTTAATCGACGCCGAAAGCCTTAGGCGAACTACCCTCCACCGAACAGATATCTACCGAAACTTGTCGTTGGGTGCCCCTGTTTAATGACAATGGACGACAAACTTGTCAGGTCACTCAAGCCGTAACGACATACGTATTGAAACCATAAAATGCGGTATTTTTCAGCCCGAAAGCTTGCCGATCCCTGCGGAAGATAACTCGCAAGATTTTCCAGAATTTGTGGAACCTCTGACACCCATGGACCCCATGGACCCCATGGCAAGGTTCCCTCTCATAGAAACACAAGAATACATCAATTTATCACCACCGCAAGTGACGTCTCCAAGCACGTGAGTATAAAATTGTTCTTATTTTGGAGACACCTTAAAAATACATCGGCAACTCTAGAGTGAGAAAAATTGCAATGTCCCATGCAAAGACCTTGAGCTGAATATTTGTTAGGGAACGATATTTCAAAAACAACAATTATAAAAATTCCACCAAAAAGCGTGTTAAAAAAAGAGTCTATTAGAATAATCTTGGAATGATAAAATAATGAGTCGAAATGGGACTCAGAATAAAGGATTAATAAGCTAAGGCTATGTCTACACTATACCGGATAGCTCTTGTGCCGGCACGAAAACCATATCGGATAGGGCCTTTGTTCACATTCAAAACGACGATTTCGGCACGATTTTTGCGTCGGAGCGATGCTGGGCCACTGCGGTCTTGAAAGTGAATCGTCACATATCGGATAGGTTTTCGTGACACTTTCTGGAGTAGTGTGAACAAAGAATCGAACCGAAACGGAAATCAACAACGAGGAGCAAAAATTGGATTCTAGTGGAAAGATAGCGGCGGTTTTGGGCCACTGCCGTTCACACCAGGCCGTAGTATTTTTCACAACGGCATAAAATGCTATCCGGCATAGTGTAGACATAGCCTAAGGTATAGTTCAACACAAATATCCAATAATTTGCGTATCTTCTACAATTTTGCAAGTAACCTGTTTTTGTTGGCACTTTTAGGAGCGAATTTAACGGGGAATGCAATTTTAGGATGGTGTTAGAGACCCAGGTAATTTTTATCTCTTGCTTTTGATTATGTTTTACATCAGATTTTGATTTGTTTTTCCAGTCGTTGATTAAAACTAAAAATAAATAAATTTCAAATATCTTTTTCCTTTTTCACAGCCAAAGAAAGTAGCCAATCCTGACTGGATTGTAAGTATGGACAATTTTTGTTTTACTCGATCCTCCAGCGGATTTCCATTGAGGCTTTAAACTAAAACCTAATTACTAAGATGCACTGATTACCGTAATTAAAAAAAAAACCAGTTTATAAAATTACATCTTTATACAATCTACCAGGACGAACATGCCGTTTTTTAACCAATCAAAATTTCGCTATAACTAAAATGCTCGTGATTTGATTTTCGAGCGTTTCCTGCGCTTGGCACCCCGAGCGTTGCATGGTTCCCGCGCTTGACACCAATTGCGTTTTCCACGCGCTTGCACGCGCTTGCCCGGCACAGTT
Organism: Pachyseris speciosa; assembly: GCA_016490735.1. Lineage (NCBI taxonomy): Eukaryota > Metazoa > Cnidaria > Anthozoa > Scleractinia > Pachyseridae > Pachyseris > Pachyseris speciosa. The sequence goes on from JAEMWC010000022.1 coordinate 1,110,019, forward strand.
GTACTCCCCTCCCCCCCCCCCCCCCCCCGCTTCGCAACAGTTGCATTTTTCGAGAACCTCACACCATTTGCCTGAAATTTTACTTAGTTTTCTGACTGATTCATTACAACCGTTTCTCTTGCGTGGAGAAAATGTGATCACTTTAACACAGCCGCCTGCCGTCATATTCGTAGGCTACAGATTAAGCTTCTGCAATAGCGCTTACAGGGTTTGATTTCATGCTTTTTATTTTATTAGCTTCGCCATAGGCAGGGTAACCACAACAGCGGGTCGCCAGTTATTGTGGGCCCATTTATAAAATTGCAGTAAAAGAAACTAAGATGGATACAGTTAACGACAACATGTTACAGGACGAGCAAGACTAGGAGCACGGTTACATTTAAGACATATATATAGTTTTAAAAGCACAAGGGTTGTCATAGTCATAAGAGTCTAAAGCAGTAAAATAGTATTTTAAAGAATGGAGGTTGTCCATATTCAAGAGAAGTTCGTCTGATAAGGTGTTCCATATTCTAGTAGATCTGGTTGAGAAGGAAAGATTTCTCCTCACACCGTATTTATCATTTATTTTGCAGTATTCTGTCACCCAGAAAAAGCTGTACATCAAGTCAAAGACACCTTGCCCAGTTAGATTCTTAACAACAGGTGAAAATCATTATGTTATGTTACACAATTTGTTTCTTAATCGTATCTATAACAAAATTCTCGATCGTGATTGGTTCTCCGCGCGCCTATTTGTCACGTAATCGTATCTATAACAAAATTCTCGATCGTGATTGGTTCTCCGCGCGCCTATTTGTCACGTAATCGACGCGCGATCACGTGGGTGTCCAATTACAGGTATCCAATTTGAACTTTTTGTAATTGGACACCTGTAATTGGATACCCACGTGATTTTCACGTCAATTACGCGCGCTTTAATGGCTTCCTTTGCAAACGTTTCCTACAGTTTTCAAAACATATGGAAAGCGCTACAGACGTTTTCGCTCAAAAGACCTTCCCAAAAGAAATTTTTAATTCCGAAATTTGTTATAGATACGATTAATTAGTAATTGGACCTCGAAATTTGTTATAGATACGATTAATTAGTAATTGGACCTCGTGTCGTACAATTCAGGGAGTAATCGCGCTCGTATTTTCAAATCAGCCTCGCGCTTCGCGCTCGGCTGATTTTGAAATTACTCGCGCGATTACTCCCTGAATTGTACTCCACTCGGTCCAATTACTATTACTAATCGACGCGCGATCACGTGGGTGTCCAATTACAGGTATCCAATTTGAACTTTTTGTAATTGGACACCTGTAATTGGATACCCACGTGATTTTCACGTCAATTACGCGCGCTTTAATGGCTTCCTTTGCAAACGTTTCCTGCAGTTTTCAAAACATATGGAAAGCGCTACAGACGTTTTCGCTCAAAAGACCTTCCCAAAAGAAATTTTTAATTCCGAAATTTGTTATAGATACGATTAATTAGTAATTGGACCTCGAAATTTGTTATAGATACGATTAATTAGTAATTGGACCTCGTGTCGTACAATTCAGGGAGTAATCGCGCTCGTATTTTCAAATCAGCCTCGCGCTTCGCGCTCGGCTGATTTTGAAATTACTCGCGCGATTACTCCCTGAATAGTACTCCACTCGGTCCAATTACTATTACAAATCAAACCTTCCTTGTTAATAGCCAAACATTCACGTCAATAATTGTTTGTTTGGTACCCAGGTCCCCCGCCTCCTGGAGCATTTATCCGCGCCATGCCAGTGTTCAGACAGCCTGAACATGCTAAGGATGTGGTGCGCTGCTGCCGGAATCATACCGAAGAATATTCAGGTAATTAAACGATTTAACTTCTTCCACCTCTTAGAGGCATGCGATAGTGCGCGGGAAATATCTTTGAGGTTGTTTTAGTCCTGATCTGTCGTCACCCATGTACTGAAACCTTTGATCACTGTTATTCTTTGTCAACACTTAAAGTCGAAGGCTTAGATTTCATTTTATTTCCAGGCTCTCCAGCCACAGGTCATTTCCTTCGCTGTGACAACCAAGAGGCAGTGTACGAGGAATGTCCTCTGACCACCAGGCACTCTGTCAGGATACCGCTACGAGCACCACCTACAGGTGAGCCACAGAAATCGACCAATCCTTATAAATGTCTGTAACAAACTGCACTTTTTACTTATACAATTTTTTTTCCCTATTACGGAATTTGAAACCTCGCATTTCAAACCAAATGTAATGATTACATTTGAAGCACCAGACTTTTCCTTTACATTAGCCGCATAACTGATTTAAAGGAAACTGTTTTTTAGCCGAAGAAACGGAGGAACTTGGAGTCCATGAACTGTTTTATTTCATCTGCAACAATTCCTGTGGTGGACTGAACAGGAGGCCGATACAAATCATCTTTACCTTGGAAAATCTGTAAGTATCTTTTTTTTTACTTAGATAGATAGATAGATACTTTATTAGCATGTACATGGTAGCCATAGGCTAAATTACGTACAATAACTGTATATACTAAAGGGAAAAAAAACTTTAAAAAATGCTAGAGTTACTAAAAATATTCTATAAGATATACAACCTAATATACATTCTTATTATTGATAATTAAATTACACTGAAAGTTAATAAAACTATTCTTTGTGCGATTAGTTTTATAACTAAGATCAAACACTCCGCTTTGCCTAAAATTGTACTTAGGGTATGTCTTGGGGGAGCAAGTGGTGTAGTTTATGCTCTTCGTCGTCTAAGATTTTACTAAAAAGTGAACTGCATAAAAAACTATGATGATCGAAAAGTGAATCCATGTCTAAAAACACTAACGATTCGTTATAACTTAAGTGAGGGCAAATAATTGATAAAGCTCTTTTCTGCACTCGTTCTAAATCATTAATTAGGTAATTAGGCAGAGATGAATGAAAAACTGGTACAGCATAGTCACAGACGGATCTAATACAACATGTGTAGAATCTTACTAAGTCCGATATAGGGACCCTAGCACGTTTAAGCTGTCTAAGAAAATAAAGTCGTTTAGACGCTTTCTTGATAGTTTCGTTAATGTGTAAGTTCCAAGAGAGATTGTTTGTAATAGTCACTCCAAGTAGTTTGGCATTCTGAACTACTTCAAGTTCTTGGCCATTAATGAATAAAGGTGGTAGATCAGCATTGTTCTTAGAGAATGATATACGGATTTCCTTACACTTGACCGTCTCTCCCACCTCACCCTGTAAACCCAATAACTATTAACGTGACACAGGTAATCAATCACGTGGACCTCGACTACAATCCAATCCTTGATTTTTCTTAAAACATATCTATCATGCTGTAACATTAAGCCAGATAATTTGGTTCATTGTGTGTCTTGAGGCTTGGAGTCTTATAATATTACCACTAGGCATTCATCGCTGATCTTTCTTTCGTATTCTGTGAATTACAGGACAGGGAACGCTGTCCTGGGAAGATGTTACGTCAACGTCAGGGTCTGCGCATGCCCAGGAAGAGACTCCAAACAAGAAATCGAGGCTATTAACCGGCCAAAAAGAAAAACTAAGTCCAAAACAGGTAATTTGGTTTACGTAGTCATGGTTCATCGTAAAGGGGCTATACAAACGAGCGAAGAACGTGATCACAACACAGGACAGCAGCTGAAATTTATTGTCTTCAAGTCTGTAGGAACAGCGTCGTATACATTTTTGTCGTATTCAAGTCGACAAACAAAGTTTCTCATGCAATATAGTTTGGGATGTTGTAACCCGATATTCTCATTTGCGCAATTTTAATTTGATGGTCGAAATTAATTTGAGTTTGCTTCAGTTTTGCTTTGTAATTTGCTCGGAAACTCGCGCCTCTTTCTCAATCAATGAAAGTAAAACCGTGACCACTTGACTTGCTGGTACGAATTTTCCCGCACTTGGCGCTTGATCGGCACATGTAATTGTTTCGAATTCTAAGTTATGATTGGTCAGAGTAATTTCTTTGACTTCGGTTTTTCGGCACTCAATTAATAATCGCTCTATCAGTATATTATTTATATTGTTGTGTTGACATAATAATAACAATGATGATGATGATGTTGATGCTGATGATGTTGTTGTTGTTGTTGATGATGATGATAACAATGTAATAATAATAATAATAATAATAATATAGACGATGATGATGCAATCATCTCTCATCCCCAATCGTTAGTGCAGTTTAAAAGGTGATCCGCTAAGAAGACTAAACCTTAATTATGTACTTTTTTAACATTAGGAGATCATGGTTTACTTGGATTGGGAGGTCCTCATGATCTGAATTGCTTTGGTGCAAAGATGTCCAAAGAAGACAGCACTGTGTACAACCTCAAGGTATTCCATTCTCTGCAAGGACAACCTCAATGTAGATACCACTCACCATTCGTTAGGCTACTCTCAGTTCTTGGATTAAACTACTCAAGCCAAGTTAAACTGTAATAATTAGGGAGTTTGGTTTTATCGAAGCTATGGTCGAAACTAATGATGGCAACTGATAAGGAGGGGCTAAAAAGTGGGCGTGTAGACTACCTGTTTTATTTTCGTTGGCAGATCTGTGGATTCAACAATTACCTGATGCTTAAGAGAATAGCGATCGCTCTGGAACTATTTGCGAACATGGAGAATAAATTGTAAGTAGTAAAACATGGATTTACCACTGAAAAGCTTTATCCCTGCGCTATACATATCTCTCGGTACATTTATAATAATAATAATAATAATAATAATAATAATAATAATAACAATAATATATCACATTTATATTGCGCATTTTCTATCCAATATTCAAATGCGCATTACAACACTGGCCGGGGGACTTTGCCAGACTGCTTATAACGCAGTTTACAATTAATGAAGTTGAGTTATGAGTGCCCCCGTATTATCAATATCAAATTAAGACAGACACTAGGGGTGGTCACTGCCAGAGTTTTGTTACGTCCCTAGTGGTTCTTTTACGTCCCACAGAATCAGAGAATTGTGAAGAGTTGTGAGACAGGGCCTACGGTTTATCGTCCTTATCCGAGAAGACTAGAAAGTCTAGCCGTTTGTAGATGTCATTACAAAGGCAGCACTTTCTCCTCAATTATATAAAGACCCTGAGTGTTGGTCCGGCCGGGTTTGAACCCGCGACCTCCCGCACAGTAGTCCGGTGCTCTACCACTGAGCTAACCGATCGGCGGTTTTTTTTTTCAGTCATCTCCTGCAAAACGACAGTTAGATATACTCAACAGATCTGTATCATGACTTAGGATGGCTAAAATTGCAGTCAGGGATGGACATCAGTAATATGCAATTTGTGTTTAACACTGACAAATGAAAACGTTAACAACAACACTTATAAAAACTTACAAATCAATCAATCAATCAATAAATCAATCAATTTTAATCAATACAGCACCGCAATGGAGCCTCAAGATTTGGAGATGCCAGACTTTACAGATTACACACCAGAGGTAAGGACTTTGTTTTATGTGAGAGTGAATAATGAATACAAATCATATATTTGAACTGCGGATTAAAGAGTGAATCTGGGAATGATGATCGCAGTTATGAACACTACTTAGGCAGTAGAGAAGATAAAGCCTGAAAAAAAATTCATAAGGCTTTATTTCCACTACTGCCAGTGCTCATAACTGCGATGATCATTCTTAGCTTCAACTTTGTTGTAACTGGCCAAATCATCATTGACCCAGAAAATAATGCTATATTAAGCTATCACGCGTGTGAGGTTCCACTTCACTTTCCAAGCAAACTGATAACCGTTAACTCGAAAGAAACTCCACTCACCCAAGTTGATATTAGTTTGATTTTTTTTTTCCACCTGCAGGATCAAGATACATCCGAGCCCGACTCCACGATCATCAAGTAAGTTCACTATCTCAAACCGATTCAACCGCCGCACCAGTTATTGTTTCTTGCTCAGGCTATGCGATGTTTTCTAAAAATCGTCTCGCTGTTACTTGGCGAAGTATCTGCATTGTGCTTGCACAACTGATTCGACAGCCAAGTGCTCTGTTACGAAAATTCAATCCAACGAAATTCTTGCGACTACTATTCTGAGACGTTTTAGTCGTCGCTTGTCTCTACCGGGATCAGTGGTCATCTGATTGCTTATGTGATCAGGGGTGCGCGCTGGTGAAGCCGTACTTTTCAACAACTGCGTTGTTTACGCGAGAAAAAAGATCTTTTGGGTAGCCGCAGCTTTAGAGTGTAAGCTTTTCAACAACTGTGACAATACGAAAAGAAATAAACTCTATTTACTTGTGAGCTTAAGAGTTTCCTCCTCTTAATTATCGTGACAGATCGCTGACTTGTGATTCGCCACCAGCCATGGTCGGCCAGGAGTTTGCAATTCCACCTCCTCCGACGGAGTCCTGGTACCCAGCCATCCCAGAAGACCAAGCGGTTGAAGTCGCTCAGTCCCCAAATTCTCCCCAACAGTGTTTCACTTATCGGCGAATCACGCGTGTGTTAGAGTGCTTTGACGTCACTGCGACATCAACTTCGACGCCAGTTGATAAAGCTTTCGGCTCGCTTGAGATCGTGCAATAAACTGGACTTCTTCAAGAGCTAGACTCAAGAGAAAATGCCATAATCTCCTTCTTTCTTTTGTAAGTACACACAGAGGATGAAATGAAGTACCGAAGTTAGTTGATCTAGTGAAATGGCTAAAACCAGCTACGAAAGAAGAACGACTATGTGAGGTGACAACAGCAATCTGATAGTATTTGGCTTCGCGAAAAAGACTTCATTTTGAGACTGAGGCTTGATATCGTTGCCTTTGTTGTAATGACGACACAATAACAGGGGCGTAGCCAGGATTTTTCAAAGGGGGACCACAGTGTGTCAAAAAGAGGGTACTCACCAGATTTCCACCTGAATAATGTAGGTTATTTACTTAAGAAAAAGCCTTACAAAGGGGGAGGGGGGTCACGAGCACCCCAGGACCCCCTAGCTAAGTCCTTGAATAACGCTACTTACCTTTGCCCTTTGCACTCACCTTCTTCTTCTTCTTGCAGTTGTCTTACTAGTTGTTAGGTTCCGAAACAGGTCAGAAACAGCAGAAAGAGAGATTTTTATTGGCATTTTCTCATCCTAGTAATATTTCAAGTTGTCGCGGTAGTAGTATTATAAATCCTTATTCATTTTAACTATCGATTCTCAAACGGAATTAACGGACGAGTAGGTTGTGGGGAGATAAAGTGTGCAGACGTCACTGTGTTTACATACTACCTTGTCTTGAAAAAAATGAACTAAAAAAAACTACCTAAGGCCTATTTGGTTGTCCTTTCTATACCGCGTTTAATTATTACATTAGCACATGGTTAGGTAAAAATCAGGAAGAAGCAGTCACAGTTACAATGTAAACTCGTTGTAAGGTGAAGGTTGGTTGCGACCAAGTCAACTGAAAACGGTCTTTGACAAAATTTAGCACCAGTTTTGAGCGGTTTCTCAAGTTAAAATGAATATTACAAAGCAACCACTGCAACTGAGATCTCCAAAATGTTGACGAGATGAGCACTTGCTATTTCATTTTCACGTCAAAACGCGGAGAACTTTTTATATACAGGTTCAAGAAATTACCATAGAAGCTTACAGAAATAAAATGCGTAGGGTGAGCCTGCGATAGTGCAGCATCTCATCCAGCGAGAATAGCGATAATAGATCTTTTCAAGAGGGGATAAAGATATCCTCTCTTGACCTTTTTAGCTTGTAGATTTTGTTTTTCCAATGTAGACCATGTGATCTTCCCAAGGGGACTTGCCTTTTGTGTTTTCATAAATTATGCGTACATATGCGCGTGAATAAGGCGAAATTTCAAAGAAACAGTTTTCTAGGGTAACATCACGTGGTCTACAATGGGAAAACAAAACATACAAGCAAAAGCTAAAAAGGTTTATTGCTGACACTTTCTTAACTAAAATTAAAATTGAAACTTTTCTTCAGCTTCAGATTTGTGGGCTGCTTGTGACTCATCTACGGCTTTGCTTTATAGTTAATTCCTCTGAAAAGCTGAAAATTTATAATTTTAAAGATCGGTTTAACAAAGTTATTACAAGTACTAATGCAAAACTATGAGCCGTTGTCATAAATATCACGTTACGTTGCCTAAAAACCGAAGCTTTAAGAAGTGTTTTGTATTTTTTTTTTAAAATCTTGAGCTACATTTTTGTATTAATCATATTTTTGTACTGACTTTAAATTAAGCTAGGTTCAAATAGAATAAAAACTTATTTTTTTTAGCCCAATAGTACACTGGCCACTCATTATGTATCAGTGAATTCCACAAGTACCCATTCCCTGGGCAAGGAAAATGTCCGTTCCCGGGCTCACCCAGAAAACAAATCTTCTCAAGATTAATAATAATTATTATTTCCACTATGCCTTCTTTTGTACGTCTATCCTCCTTTGCTAATTTGCCTTTATGAAGTCACTTATAAGTGATATGCCACAACGTATAACAACTTCCCAGACCATACTAAATGACAGTTCATTTTGATTTACTATCTTTTTCAATTTTCCAAAAACAAAAAAAGAAAATCCTCAAGGGGCCCCACGTTTGCATTCTCTGCCAAGTACGAGACCAAATCACAAGGGTGTCAAATGCCCCGGGATTGCCTCGAGGGTAAGCAAATGCCCGCCCCGGGCAATAACAACAATTTCAAATGTCGTACCCCTGGGATCAATGCACCTATCATCGGCCATCCCCTGGGGGGGACCCGGGCAAATTACACTTTTTATGGGGACTTATAGGGAGATTTGAACAAACCTTTCCCCTTGTAGGTGGGAGAAATGAGGACGGTTTTGTTTCCAAATACCTTGCACCAATGGAAAATCGGGGACTTTTGTAATTTCAAGTTCTTTTAAACGAATTTCAAAACCCCACTGTGCTCAAGAATGAAGGCTCTTCTATCTCCTCGTGGCAGAAATGACGGACTCATCAGGTTTTTTTTTACGAAAATCCATTTCCATCTTTTTGAATATTGAATAATAGAGGACTTTTGTTTTTCCGTTTGGAAATAAATTTCTTTTCAGGAGACGAAGATAACAACTCCATAGCGATGCAATCTTCGGAAGGTATATGTGCTGAAGGAGACCTTGGTCAGACACTTTTCAGTCTGTTGCCCCTCCAGCAGAGGCAATCTCTTTACTTTTGTTGTTCTGTATCCCCATCTAGGAGGGGAAAATTAAGCACTTCGGCTGGGCCGTGTACAAAGTCCCCTCCCTTGCCCGGGGTGCCCCCCCGGGGATGGCCGATGATAGGTGCATAAAGTGTACTGATGTCCCGCTATTGCTCGGAGGATAGGCTCTGCTGGAATTGAATGATATATCATGTTTATTCTATCACGCATTTAGCGAATGAATAATAATGGCTAATGATGGACGAAATTTCTCAGGTGGTGGTATTTAACAATTATTCACCGAAGTGGAAGTGAGTAATGGTGAATATTTACCGAGCCGCTTCGCGACTCGGAAAATATCCACCACTTTCACCGACACTGAGGTGAATAATTGTTTTAGTATATACCACACAACCTGAATAATTAGCGAACCAAAACATTACAATACCTTATGTGTGACAATATACCGACAAGCGGTCGGAAATTTTAAAATCTCGCGCGCCGGCTGCTCGGAGGTGGATAGTACTTGCTAATCACCTCCGAGTTAACCAATCAGAGCGCGCGAAAAGCACTATTCACTTGTCTAGTATATACTAAAAACAAATATTAACATGATTTGTAAGTGATATCTAGTGGCATAAACACTACTCGTGATATTTCAAAATTGTCTCAAATTTCACTAGCCGACGTATTACAATTTTGAAATATCACTCAAGGTATTTATGCAAAATATCACTACAAATCATGCTTAACAAGAAATAACACACAAACTGCGGTGATAAACATGACAATAGAACGCATTGTTGGAAAACAAAAATAATAAAACTATATCGTTTAACTTGACGTTTCGTATGTTTCGACATACATCTTCAGAAGTGACCGTTAGGAATTAAAGTAACAACTAAATTTGAAATTTAAGATAAGTAACTAATTAACAATAACCTTGACAGAAGCTAAAAATAATTTGCATATAAAAGATGCAAACTAATAGAGATACAGCTTTTCGCTGCTTACATTTTCATTTAAGGTAGGTTTCAATTCTCTAATTAGTAGAGTCTCCTTTATCTTGCAATGAGTGTCTGACCGACCTTTCGCCAATATCTCAAAGTGGTCCCATTTTAAGTTGTGACCAGTTGACGTGACGTGGTCTGCGATAGCAGATGCATGACAGCTACTCGTGATCGCTTTAAAATGTTCAGTTTTTCTGTCATGCAATCTGCGTTTTGTTTTTCCAATGTAGAAATCCTGGCAGTCCCAACAACTAGCTTTATAAACAACTTTTGACATTTGGGAACGGTTAATTCTATCTTTGTAGGGAAAAAGAGACTTAATGCGATGAGCGCTTTGGAAAATAACCTTAAGATCAATGCAGCCATAAAATTTACTAATGCAGGTCTTCAGTTGTTTGGTAATAATTTTGCTTTGTACTCCTAAATAAGGTAGAACTAAGATTATTTCCTTTTTGGGGACTGTGGTGGTTGGAATCTTCGGTCTGTTTTGTTGCCTGTTCAGAACATCATTAATGTTGTAATTGACAACACCAGTAGGATAACCGTTTTGTAACAACAACTTCCTATACATATAATGCGCAATTTATTACCTATACATATAATTTCACGGACAGCCATTTTTTCCCTGAAGATGACTTAACTCGAAAACGTCTGGTTGTTTTATTTACTTTTTGAAGTTTTATCCTTTTATAAAGCAATTTTGTCAAAAGCAAATTTTATAGAAGGGGGCAGAATGGTCGGGCGGTTAGGGTGATGGATTTCAATGAGGTTGCCCCGGGTTCAAATCCCGCTCTGGCCGCTAGCTGGTGTTGTTCTGGGTAGTCCCTGGTTCAAGTCCTCGGTCATCCTTGTAAATAGCCAACTGGTTTGCCTCCGGTCAGTTGGGATTCTTATCATGTTGAGTTAATTTGCATTATTTGTTTCTATCATTATTTGTGGGCCACAATGGAAACTACTGGGCTACCAGTAATTGTGTCACCCCTATAAAGTGTTATTATTATTAAATGTTCAAGCAAGCAACCGTGGACAATAATCCTGCTGGTATACGTTGGATCAAACTGGTGATCTGATCGGCGTAATAAAATCAACAGAGAGTATAAAAGCAAGGGCCGATACAACGTAGAATGGTTTTAAGTTTTGTGTACTATATTTCGGCTGGCCAAACCAGCCTTCTTCAGGTACAATGAGAATTTACATTGGAAGGGGTGTTTATGTAGTTATATACCGGAAACACGTAGAACTAAAATGATTGACAGTGTAAAATAAAATACTAGAAAAAAGGTCTAAAAAAAGATAAACTTATAAGAAAAAATTAACTAATATGTTTCTTCGCGGATGTTAAGACCTTCAGGATCAATTGTTCTGCCTTTTGAAATTAAAAAAGCTTCCCTGGCCTTACGGATTGAGTCTCTGTTAGAAAATATTTTCTCAATGGGGATTAATTGCATGTCATTAGCAGTGTGGTTAGGAGAGGAGAGGAAATGTTCCGCGACTGTGGTAGGTTTAGATTTGGTGTTAGGGTTATCTATGGTACGGCGGTGTTCATTAAATCGGTCTTTTAAACGTCGTTTAGTCTCGCCTATGTATTGTAAATTACAGCGGTTGCATTGAATCATGTAAATGAGGTTTTTAGTGTCACAGGTCAGGTTAGATTTAATATGGCGCGTTTCACCTGTAGAAGAGAAAGTATAGCTTGTGAGTCCATCTGAAATGTAGGGACAAGTAGCGCAATTTTTACCGCAACGGAAACAACCGGAAGGGAGTTGTAGGTGTGAATTAGTAGAATTAGAAGAAAGTTTAGCTGTGACTAGTAAGTCACGGAGATTAGGGCAACGTCTGAAGGCAACAACAGGCAAATGCTGAAAAATGTTTTTGCAGCGGTTAGAAGATAGCAGTAAATTGTAATGTTTTTTGATGATGCTAGAGATACGAGGAAGTGATGGATTAAAGGTCGTTATAAAAGGTATACGTTTAGGTTTGTTGACGTTTTTGTTTTGTAAAATGAGTCTGCGGGGGATGTCGGCGGCACGTTGTATTTGTTTAGTGATGAAATTGCGGCTGTAACCGCGTTTGAGAAGATATGTAGTAAGTTGAGAAGCGCGAGTATTAAACGTTTCGTCGGTAGAACAAATACGTCGTAAACGGAGTGCTAGACTGAAAGGAATGGCTTTTTTAGTATGCATTGGATGGCAAGAAGAATAGAGTAAGTGTTGGTGCTTGTCTGTAGGTTTAGTATAGAGGTCGGTACAGATATGACCGTCGTTGGTTAATGAGACATTAACGTCAAGGAAAGGTACGCTAGTAAAAGAGTGTGAACTGGTGAATTTTATGGTAGGGT
>JAEMWC010000022.1:1127500-1165000 GCA_016490735.1 Pachyseris speciosa
TTTTTAAAATTTGGAAAGCTCAAGAGGAAAAAAGAGTTCCATTAGGAAGATTTTCACAGAAGATCAATCTCTCTCGACAGACCCCTCTGTTATTACTGCCGAACTGGGGAAATTCTACTCTCACCTGTAAGTAGTATAGTGTTTGGGGGTACCAGATCAAAAATTAATCAAATGGAATCACATACTGATTTAGGGGGGTGTTTTAGCAAAATGATCTCGTATTTTGGAATCTATAGTTTATTAAAAATGCGTGACTTTCTCGGAAATGAGTCATGTGTTAGTAACATATAAAATAATATCTCATATAATAGTATAGAATGATTTGTAATTCAGATATCCACATCGAATTGATATCAAATGGAGAATATTATTGTCCTTTTTGTGATGAGAGAATAGCAGAACATAATGTTAAAAAAGAGGAACCGTGTTGTGATGAACAGAATGTGTTGAATGATAATGGAGCGATTATATGCGTAAATTGTGGTTCAGTTCATGGTTACAATGTTGTGAAAGAATACATTGATTTTCATGACAATATGTATAAAATAAAGAGAAAGTCTGTATATCACCGGAAGTATCATATTGAAAATGTAATAAATAAAATATGTCGTAAGAATGGATTTCAAATTTCTGTAAAAGATAAGGGTAAAATATTTATATTTGAAGAGATAGACACTATCCTCCCTTTGGTAAATAAGAATCGAAAAAGAATGATTAGCACTAAATTTATGCTTAAGCAAATATTTTTAATGCTTGATCTTCCATTTGATAAAATAATAGTTACTAGATCAAAAAAGACGCTTGGATTTTATGATCGATATTGGGTTGAGATTCTATTGTTAAGATTTGATGTGATTATTGGTATTATCAGACAGTGAATTTTTCATCATATTTGACAAAATACTTGTCTATGATAGGGCTGTTATCAACGACATAATCGTCAATGTATTTCATGGTTGAATGTATAGTTGATGCCTCAAAATTGCCACTTCTCATGGTTTCCTTTATTGTATTCAGAAGGTGTTGGTAGCTTTGATAAGCATATGTGCAATTCTGTATTTTCAGATCAAGGTTTTTATGTTTCATCCAGCCTTGTATTAACATTGATACTGTGCTGATGGCAACTAAACTTACACCACCGGTTGAAATACTTGCAGCAAGACCGCCAGTTGCAAATAAAATGGATGCCGAATTGCCAGCTAATTTCCATTTTTTGAATCTTTTGACAGCCTGTTTGTAAGCCCAACACTTTCTGTGATATGTGTGGTAATAGGCTTTTAATTCATTTACCTGATCTTCTGTTAATTCACCTGAAATATGATTCCAGCTGAATATGCTTTTTCGCTCTTTCATATATATTGTTTATATAATGATTCTTTTGACAATGCAATATAACAAACCAGATGTCTGGCCGCATAATGGAGATCCTTTTCTTCTCTTTGATGTGAACAAAGAAGGTGTCGCATAACAATATCCACGGTCTAATGAATAACTGCTATAGAATCTTCCATATGCATCATGAAGTATACCATGTGTTTGCAATGTATCAATCCAACCAAGTGTAGATTCCAAGAAGCATGTCAGACAACCACTACCCGGTCCAATGAGTCCAATGTCCTTGTGAGTTTCTATGATGCTATTGATTTGGATAAATTCATTGAAGTGCTTGTGATACAGATATTGGTAAATCAAAGATGATTTCAAAATAGAGTCATCAATATCAGGATACTGTTTTTTTGTCTCTCTGAAAAAGAATTTAACATATTTAACCACCTCTTTTATCATATATATTAATTAGACAATATTGTATCTCTGCATAAGAACATGATGATGGTCCAAGATTGTTTTTTCATCAAGCATGAAATCCAAATATACACAGAAGAAACTGATACAACCATCTAATGGTGCAATTGAACTGGGATTCAAATCACCAAAAGTCATCTGAGTGCTGCCGGTTCTGTTAGCAGATGTAAAACTTCCTATATGTTTTTTGTTCCAATAGATTTTACTTTTTCCAGTATTTGGAGAAGATAAATTATCCCAATGAACAGATAAACAATGCCAAACATTAATTTGACCTAAATCATTTACGGAATAATCTGCTAATTTTGTGAAATTTTGTATAGATGATGCTGGACCAAAATATACGCAATTTGATTGATCAACACCACTTATAACTAAATTTGAACCATTTTAATAGCTGACAAACTTATCATAACCTCCATTATCATGACCAAAAAGTCCATTTTTCCATGGATTTCCACCTGTATTTGAATTTAATTTGTAAACAATGAAAATATTAACAGCATTATTATTTAAATTGATTTGACTTATCATTCTCTGTGATCCACCAAATTTTAAAAAATAACGTCCATTAAGTTTCTCAGCCTTGGTACAAACAGTAGGTCTTGAATTTATGGTTGATTGTGTTGCATCATTTTCTTCATTTGAAAGATCGTATAACGTTTCAACTTTTCTGTTTGCATTCATATCTACAAAATCATCATTGGCTCTGTCAATTTGATAAACACATTTTGAGTATAATCTGATAAATTCAGAAACCCATAAATCCAAAAAACCGTCTCTGACAATATCAGAAACTTGTGATTTAACAACATGATTAACATCATCGCCGGGTCTTACATTTGTCAAACGTTTGTTTCCAAGATCATAGTTCCCATCTTGTGTTAATGTAAATCCATCACCTTTATCACCTTTGGGGCCAACAGAACCTGAAACACCTTGTGGACCCTGTGGGCCTTGTGGGCCAACTGGACCTTGTGGTCCTTGCGGACTTTGTGGACCCTGCGGACCAACTGGACCTTGCGGACCTTGTGGACCAATTTGACCAATATCACCTTTATCACCTCTATCACCATTATCACCTTTTGGACCTCTTTCACCAGTTCTATCTGAGGTTGGTAAATCATTAAATAATCCCATATAATATTATTTTAGATTAATTCATAATTACTTCAAGTGTGAATGTTGTATCAAATGCACCTGTATTAGGATGTGAATAATCAATGATTAAATAGCCTCTCCATAATGATTTGTTGATATTGACCGTTGTGATGTTTCTACTTAAAGAAGATTGTCTGTGTTCATAAACAGTTACTGGTAATGGCAAAGGCCCACCACCTTCAGCTTTTGTCTTGAAATAAAATATTCCGGGGGCTGTTCCTTGTATGATATACATTTTCTTAATATAAAAGTTATTGTTATGAATGACTAAAAAATCAGAGCCATTTATCAATACAGGCTTTAAAACATTCTTATTATGTCCTTGTTTGGCTTTAACAGAGCAATTTAAATATTGTATTTGACCGATTATTCCATTCCCATTCAAATTTAGATCACCTCCTAATTTCGGTCTGTAAAGAGCAAATCCACCCAAATCGAAAGCTGTTTCCATAGTTACACCTGTAACGCTTGAACGAAATAGATTCAAACTATTATTATGAATTCTATAGCCATTCAGATTTAAATCACCACCAAGTTTAGCCTCTAGCTGTTCATATTAATATTATTCAGCATTGTCAATTCGCCATTGTCTCCACCAAACAACCAATTTTCATTTTCTTTCACATCAAAACCATTCAAATCTAAATCAGTTTGTAATTGTATTTTTTCATTTACGATTTTATAAGCCTCTGTGAAGTCGTAAACACTTGATGGAACGTCTACAGCTTCAAAATCAATACCATATGCAACACAATGAACTTTGTACTTATTTGGATAAGTTGGGTTAGCATTAATATGAATCGTACAATATAAATATTCAGGTGGTGAACTTACTGAAGGTTTTTCAATCCATAATAAATATCTCGAATGATCTTCATTTCTGTTGTCAAATTTTCTCCCTACAGTTTTATGAATTGTAATTCCACCAGTTGCATTGAATGTTACACTACTAAGACTCATTCCTTCATAATCAGGAAATAGCCATGCAAGAATGAAAGTGTATTTTCCATCTTTTATTGTGTACATATTAAAACCAATTCTAGCTCTGTAAATATGATTAGCTTCTTTATTCAAGTCTATATCAATGACCTTTTTTGAAATCAAATGTGGTGAACGAGGTAAATTGACATATCCATTAACTGTCAAGCCATATTCAGTGCTAATTTCATCGATATCATTCATCAAATATTTGAAAGCATTCTTTGGATGAGAAGCAGATGAAATATGACTTTTTTCTAATTGATGTAAATTTACGGCATCGGTTTTATTTGTTCCTTCTTTTAAGTTTGCGAGTGTGTTATCACCCATGTCAATATCACCAGCCATTTGACCTCCGACAAGTTTAAGGCCCTGGTCAACATATCTTTTATTGGCAGCATCTGTGTTAGCAGTTGGTGTTGCACAGTTGATCACTTTGTTACCAGCAAGATTTAAATTAGCAGTCATTTCTTGTGTTCCATCTCGAAGTAGAGTTTGACCGATACTGCTTTTTGATGCGAGATTAGTGTCAATATATGATTTATTCACAAGATCTGCTGGTTGGTTTCCTATCCCATGACCTGTAATAATAAACCCCCCAAAATCCTGATTGCCGGTCATTATAACACTTCCATCTTTTTTAAGAAATTGAGAAACATCAATACCAGCAATTTCAGCATCAACATACTTTTTGTTCACAGCGTCTTGTGGGTTTGAGGGGTTATCCTGCAGGTTGAGGATTTTGTTTAATTTCATGTCAATATTACCGCCAAATGCAACATGGCCGTTTTCAATTTCATAAGCCGGGTCATGGAGAAAGTAAGACAAATTGGTATGATAGCCATAGGCCCCATAAACGATAATATGTGTTTTGGTGTTAGGTGCTGGAGCTGTGCTACTTAGCTCAACCTGAATTGCCGCTTGGCCACCACTGGTTTTTTCTATCTGGAAAAGTTTTTTCATATAACCATCAACGTGTGGAGTTTCAGGAAAAGGTTTTTGAAACGGCTGTCCCGCATCTCGTATATTTACAGTTGGAAGAAAAAGCCCAATTGTTGCATTTTGAGGGTTGGAGGGTGAGAAAAACTCAGTAACAAATGTATACTGTCCATTTCTTAAAGATGTCACATTAAAACGAATTTTGGATGTAAAGTTGCCACTTCGTTTAATGAAAAAAGACAATGACGACTTGTTTATGTGATAAGGTGATCTGTCAAAATTCTCAATTTGAAGGTTTTCCACACCACTGACTGCAGAAGACTTGGATATGTCTTTTAACAGAAAAGCGAAGGGGTTGCGTTGAGTACCAGATGCTGAAAGAACAAGGTCATCAACATACTTTTTGTTGGCAGAATCTTTATCAGAGTTTGGAGATCCAACATTTGTTATTTTATTGTCACCCATGTCAAGATCACCAGTCATTGCAACACTTCCATCTTTTTTAAGAAATGGAGAAACATCAATGCCAGCAATACCAGCAATTTCAGTATCAACATACCCCTTTGTGGCTGTATCATCGTTTGCAGTTGGTGTTGATACATTAGTCAATTTGTTACCTCCAAGATTCAAATCAGAAGTCATCGCAACGCTTCCATTTAGTTTCAAAAAATTATTGTTCACATAGTTTCTATTTACAGCTGAATAACCGAATCTTGGGTTATCTGGTATGCCAAATAGATCATTTCTATTCATGCTGACAGGTGCATAAATTACACCACCAGTGTTTTTATTAAGGAAATCAGCTGTTTTATTATCAACGTAAGATTTGTTTACAGCGTCTTGTGGGTTTGAGGGGTTATCCTGCGGGTTGATGATTTTGTTTAATTTCATGTCAATTTTACCATCGAATGCAACATTACCATTTTCAATTTCAAAAACAGGATCGTGAATATGTGATAAAATGATATTTGAAAATCCGTAAACACCATAAACTATAACGTAATGTTTTTTATTATTTTGTAAATATGGTGAAATCAACAATAACTCCATTGATGTGGAACCATGAATTGTTTTTTCAAGGAAGAATATTCTTTTGAGATAACCATCAACAAGATGAGTCTTTGGAAATGCTCTTTTTATTGAATCCTTTCTTTCAATTAAATTTGATGACAAAACATCATCATCAACTGTTGCATTGTTTGGATTACCATCAGTATAAAACTCAACAACTAAAGTGTACTTTGAAACTTCCAATTGTGTCAGATCAAAACGAAGAACAGTTGTAAGACCAGCAGGAGGAATCACAAAAGACAATGATTTTTTATTTATTAAGTAAGGGCTTTTATTAAAATCTTCCAATTTGAGATCATTTGCATTTCTAATAATAGTTGTTTTTGATATATCTTCAAGAAGAAATTTAAATGGATTAACACGGGTTCCTTCAATTGATAAAACAGCATCGTTGACGTATCTCATATTAACAGCATCTTTGTTTGAATTTGGTTCTCCAACATTAGTCAAGCGTTTATTTCCAAGATCATAGTTTCCATCTTGTGTTAATGTAAATCCATAACCCTTATCACCTTTATCACCTTTTGGACCTGCAGGACCTCTATCACCTTTATCACCTTTTAGACCTTTTGGACCAGCAGGACCTCTATCACCTTTATCACCTTTATCACCAGTTCCTATATTGTCTGGAGTTGGTAAATCATTAAATAATCCCATATAATATTAGATTAGATAACACCATAAAAGTTTCTCTTCACTGTTTTCATTGGTTTGTCAACATAACAGAAGGAATACGGTTTCTTAGTTGCTTCAATATACTTCTGCTTATCGATTGCTAGTTCTTGGGAGATACAGTTTCTCTCTCTTGTGGATGGGAAATCATAAAGACAGAAATGGCTACAATTAAGCCTAACAGATTTTGGGCAACCGTAAAATGACTGTGTTAGATATAGCACTGAACAATTTTTATGGCGACCTTGAATGAAATAGCTTATGATTTGATCTTGTTTTTTATCCGTCACGAAATCATCAAATACAACCAGTCGCTGTAAATCAGTGTCTTTGATTTGTTCAACAGGAAGTATTTCATCTTGACTGCATACCAGAACAGGGTAACCAACCTCTTTGCTTATTCCATCCATCACTTGCTGTAAATATTGATATTTGTCTTGATCCAAGTTTTTGGCGTATAGATGTATTTGATCATAATAGACCAAAGGTTCCATAATCAGATGCAAGAACAAGGTTGTCTTTCCAGATCCAGAATTTCCAGCCAATAACATTCTGAATGTATCTTTTGGCATATACGGATACAACTGTCTGAATGAATTATTTGAATTCTGAACGATATCATAATTTGGAATTTCCATATGTTAATAGTTTAGATTAGTCTAACACAATTGTATATGGATATAGAACGTATGAAAAGGCTTCTCAAAAGTGGAATTGAAGCTGGAAATAAAACAAGAGAAGTTCGTGAGGTTATCAAGACTTATGAAAACAGAAAACAGGATGCATATGATACAACATCAGAATTACTAAAACCCTCTATTGATATCCAGAAGAGTGTGAAAGAAAGTGTTGACAAAAAACAGGATTAAGTCATTGAACAGTTGAAAGAAAACCAGCAGGTTTTAAAACGAGGACTTGATGATGTTATTGAAGCTAATCGCAGAGCAATTACAATGGGAACGGAACTTCCTTTAGCCATTGAAGCACCAACAGATGAGGATGAGGATGAGAAACCCAGCATTTTAAATATCGATAATAATTTTGATAAAGATGACAGAATTATATTAAAAAATAACAAGCTTTTGAAACCATCCGATTTAACTCAAGTCACCCCACAAAAACTTATTGAAGAAAAGGATAAAGCTTCAAAAATTGCCCAAGATCTAGGAAGAAGAAAAAAAAATCAATTAGTGTAGAAGAAAATGAATCTCATAAAAGAGAAATACAAACTTTGAGGAAATACAGAGAAACGATTGCAGATGTATTGAGTTCTTACAAATACAAAACAGGGTAAGGAATGAGAAAGAGAAAACAATATGGAGCTAATGTTGTCCATTATAATAATATCAATGACTTGCTTTCAAGACTACAGTTGCTGGGTGGGTCTATTTTTGCTGGCAACAACAGTATGAGTGTCAGAAATGAGTTTGTAAAGATATTGCATACTTTAAGCAGACTGGGTATTGTTGGAAACGAGGAGCTAAATAAAATAATGATGAAATATCTAATGTAAAAGTATATGACAGAAATTTCATTACGATTCAACAGTAAAAACAGAGACAAAATTGGTGTAAGTAAGAGTCATGATTTTGAAAAAAGATTCAATACACCTATCAAATTAACGAATGATTTGAAATATGAAATGGCTGTGAATGTTATCAATATGACATACAGTTGGTACAACATCAGAGAGTCTTTAGGGAATAATCAAATTAAATATAGCTATGACAAAGGTGTAAACTGGGAAACAATAACATTCGTTGACGGGATGTATTCATACGACGATATCAATAGTTACATTCATGAGTATATGAGTAAAAATAGCCATGTACTGAATCCATCTGAAACAGACAAATCAAAATTCCAGTATGGTATTAACATGTATTTCGTTTTGTCAACATATCGCATTTTGATTGAACTCAATGAAAATTATCGTGTGGATCTGAGAAATAATGATTTCAGAAAACTTATCGGTTTCGATTCAAAATTAGTTTCAGCAACAGAATATGGAACAAATCTACCAGATATTACAAGAGGAGTGGATGAAATTTATATCAGTTGTGATAATGTGATAGATAGCATTGTTGATGGCAATAGTACAAATACAATCGCTGTTATTCCAGTCACAGATCTCGTCAGAAGTTTACCTTTCACTTACAAACCTCGTTTTCTTTCATGGAATCCTATCTCAACACACACAATCAGCTCAATACGTTTTTATGTCACTGATTCTTCCGGAGCACCAGTTGATTTAAATGGGATAGATTGGTATATTGAGTTATTCTTGAGAGGGACAGAATTATAAAACCCAATAGTATATGAGAAGATTCGAATACGTGGAATATGAAAAATATCACACAAAACAGGGTAAAGGAATAGTGAGTGATGCTGTCAAAACAGCTGTAAAAAAAGCAGCTACAACAATTGGTGAACATGTTGGCAAAAAAGGTGGTGACAAAATAATAGAACTTTTAAGTAAGAAAAAGAGAAAAAGTGGAACTGAGAGTGAGATTAAGACTGGGGGAGATCAAGAAAAAGAGAGGTAGACCTCGAAAAATTAAGTAACTTTTATCTAACACAATAATATATGTCAAACTATCGTGATTCTAAATATATCGAACGATATGAAGATGTTGTCTTTGAGCTTGAGACAGCACTTAATACTGTAGTTGCAAACAATGCTCATCAGAGGAAAACAGGTTACCGATTTGTTGTTGATAACAGTGGAGAGACAACACCATTCGATTGGTATAATGCCCGTTTTGAAGTTGATTTTATTGTCAAAAAGCTTGCAAATGGAAATGCAATAGCTGCAAATGATCAAAACGGTATTGTGAATTCAGTGTATGCTCTCATTAACACTTTGAATGTGAAGGTGAATGGTATCGATGTTTATGAGTGTAGAGATGCTAACCAAGCTACAAATATTAAGTCATTACTTGAATATTCGCGGGGTTATGCTGCAAGTCAGGGAACCAATGAGTTCTTCTATCTTGACACAAACAGAAATGCTGATGACAGAGCAGCTAAAGATGCTACTCGCAACGCAGGTTTCACAGCTAGGAAAGCACTATTGATCAGTAATAATGGAAAAGTTTATGCAGAAGCATCATTGAACAGATACGGGTTTTTCAAGAGCCTTTATGGTGAAATCCTACCCAATTCAAAAGTCGAGCTCAATGTAACAGTTGAGAGTGATGCAAATCTGATTTGGCAGGCTGCCGATGATTGTCGTGTGGTGATCACTAGATTCCAGCTGTTTGTTCCAAGAATAATTTTCAATTCTGCGGGAAAGTCTTTGTACATGGGCACTTATCTTGACACTAGGAAGTGGACTTACATGAGAGAAATGGTTGAGAGAGGTAATTCAACAAGACAACAGACAGCTAATTTCCGTATTTCAACAGGAATAAACAAACCAAGGCATGTATTTGTTTTCATCATCAATGATGCTAATGATGCATCTCAGACAGCCAATAAATTCTTGTATAACACATTCTCTGTTGCAAATAACCAGACTTTGAATAATTGCTATCTAGAGGTTGGAAATGGAAACGATTATCCAGAGGTTCATTACAAACCATCAACAGAGCCCACAAGGGTATTCAGAGACGTTTTAAATTATGTTCGTGTTGTGAATGAATTCAATGAAAACACCCTGCTCGACAGAGGTAACTTTGGTACAATATTCCCTTTCATTTATTTTGATCTGACAAAACAGAAGCAGGACATAAAAGATGGAATGACAAAACTGACTTTCAAATACACTTTGAGTGGTGTAACAAATGCTGATTACAGTTTGTATGCACTTGCGCTGTATGAACAGGATGTTGAGATGAGAAAGACTGATGGAAAGTTGATTCTGAGATCTATGTAAATGGAATAATTAAATAAATAAATTAAATTAAATAAATAAATTAAATTAAATAAATAATTAAATAAATAAATTAAATCATTATTTATATTAAATACAATTTAGTATAAACATATATTATATGACTACTTATCATCCTCATGGAGTGACACTATCACAGGGTCAGAAAGAAAAGCTGGCAAAAGCTATTAAATCAAATTCAGCGGTAACATTGAGGCTGACTCATGATGAATTATCTGGCGGTGATCAACTTATGTTGACAAAGAGACAAATCAACAAACTAATGAAATCAAAAAGATTGGGAAAAGGTTCTGATATCAATATATCAAAAAGTCAAATCAGAAAGGCGGTTGTACATGGAGGTTCTCTTTGGTCAAGTCTGTTTTCGCTTGGAACAAGACTATTACCATATGCAGGTAAGGCAGTAGCTAAAGCGGCTCCAGCATTAGCCACAGGTGCTCTTTCTTCATTAGCAAGTCTCGGCATTGATAAATTATTTGGAAAGAAACAAAAAGGAGGATTCATTATTCCCAATGAAAACTTGCCCCAACTATTGAATTTTAGAAATTTATTGAATGTGAGACAAATGGCTGATCTTGTCAATGCGATGCAGTCTGGTGGACAACTTGCTATCAAACCAACAAAAACTCAGTCTGGTGGGTTTCTTGGAACACTTTTAGCAAGTATTGGAATTCCTTTAGCCATAGAAGCAATCAGAAAATTAACAGGGAAGGGTTTGCATGTTGAACACAGCCGTTCTAGACGGTCAATACCAGTTCATGTTCCAGAACACATTGCAGTCAAAAAAAATAAAAGTGGTGGGAAACACGTTATGATTCCATGGCAATCACCCCCAGTTGTTGGTACATGGGATAACCCAATCGGTTATGGGGTAAAAAAAAAAAGACCAGAAAAGGAAAAGGGCTTCTACTAGGACCAAACAGTCCATTCAATTCAATCCCCATACTAGGAACCATTTTGTAAACAAACCCTTATCCAACTTTGATTTAATCAATTGGGTGAAACAACTTGGAATAAAACATTTTAGAGGAGTATTTTCAAGAGACAATCTTCCTAGACAAATAAAAAACAATGAATGTGGGATAGTCAATCTTGATTCCAAAATTGGACCTGGTACTCATTGGGTTTGTTATAGGAATTTCAAAAATGATAAATACTGTGAATACTTCGACTCTTTCGGTTTAATGATGCCAACAGAAGTTCAAATGTATATGGCTGCAAGCGGTAAACAACTTGAATACTCTGGTGATGAGATACAAGAAAGGGAATCAGTATTATGTGGATATTGGTGTTTATACTATCTTCTTGAGAGACAAAAAGGAACATCTATTCTGGATACAATACACAACTCCAAATTCAGTCCAACAGACCCAAGTGTCAATCACAGATTCATCATAGACTACTTCAAAAATATCTAACTTAATGGTATAATGGTAAAATCATATTGTGTAAAACAGAAGAAAGTAACTGAATGTGTACCAGGAAGTGAGAGATATCAGAAGACTAAAAATGGTCGAACTGTGATGAAATGTACTTGTGCCGAATGTGGAATAACAAAGACTAAATTTGTCAAAGGAAAGGGAAACTGATTAGCCCGTCTGAAGGGGCGGGCATACTAGATTCAGCAGCAGATATGGCACTAACAGGATTCTTAGAACATGGTGTTCCTTATTTGGCTAAGAAGGGAGTTGAAATGGGGAGATATTATGCATCAGAAGCAATGAGAAATCCAAAGCTGCAAAAGAAATTGATTGATAAAGGACTTTCACTTGCAAAACCTGCGATTTCAAAAGTTGGATCAGAAGCTTTGAAACAACTATCAACAAAAGTGAGACCAAATATTCGTTACAAAACAGATATCAAGGGATTGGATTACGGTGGAGCTATTGATATCCACAAATTGATTGGCAAGCTTCCTAAACCCAAAGCTGGATGGACACCCAGTAAGTATAAGTATATGGGACCATACAATCCGTTAAATGAACAACTGGAATATGATCCAAATACAGGTGAGGTTACAAAATGGAATGTCCTACCTTACAATAAAGTGGATGAGATAGCAGCTTACCACGATATTTGTTATGACATGAAAAAAGACAAAGGAGACTGTGATAGAACAATGATTAAATCTCTTGATCAGATTCCTTATGGTGAGATGCCAAAATGGGGTCAAACAGCTAGATTCTTAATTGATAAAAAACAGAAATTAGGTCTTGGTGTTCCAAAAAACGGAAAAAGCCGTCGAGTGAAGAAAACTGGCAAGAAAAATTAGCAGATGAATTACATGCACCCATAAAACGCAATTTTACTCGGCGGCGTGTGATTGTAAATAAAATTGATGAAATATGGGCAAGTGATCTAGTTGAAATGCAACAGTTCAGTAAATGGAATAAAGGTTATCGATATCTTCTTATGGTTATTGATGTCTTCAGCAAATATGGTTGGATTGTCCCATTGAAGGATAAGAAAGGTGAATCTGTCACTGAAGCATTCAAAACAATATTCAAGGAAGGCAGAAAACCACAGTATTTATGGGTTGATAAGGGAAAAGAATTCTATAACAAACACTTGAAGGACTTGCTAGGGAAACATAGTGTACAGATGTACTCAACTGAGAACGAAGAGAAGTCATCAGTAGTTGAAAGATGGAATAGGACAATCAAGTCCAAAATGTGGAAGCAGTTTACTGTTCAAGGTAATACACAGTATTTAGACATGTTGCCAAAATTAGTGAAACAGTATAATAATACCAAACATTCAAGCATAAAGATGACACCTACAGAAGCTAGTAAAAAGAGGAATGAAGGAACTGTTTACTTCAATTTGTATGGTGATATGGAGCCATTAAAACAGAAACCAAAATTTAAAATAGGTGATAAGGTCCGAATATCTAAGTATAAACGGAATGTGTTTGACAAGGGCTATACACCAAATTGGACAGAAGAAGTGTTTACAGTTGATAAGATCCAATACACTAATCCAATAACATACAAACTAAAAGATCTGAAAGGTGAAGATATTGAAGGGAGTTTTTATGAACCTGAATTATTAAAAACCAGACAGGATGTTTTCCGTATCGATAAAGTCATTCGCAGAGACTATAAGAAAAAACAAGCTTTGGTGAAGTGGAAGGGTTATAGTGATGACTTTAACAGTTGGATACCCATCAAGGATTTAAAAGAAATATTATAAAGAGAAAATTATCTAACATATATATAAGTAGACCTTACAGTAGTATATACTGTTATTTGCTCACGGTAGCCAAGAATATTATTATTCCTGGCTATATTTAAACACAGGTTGAAAATGAATTAAAAAATAAATTATTATAATATAATATATGAAAAATAATACATTATCAATTAAAACAGAATATGATTTGCATTATAAAATTGTGTCATTCATCAGAAGGACGTATGAAGACGCATTACTTATTGCCGGATTAGGTGAGAATCAAATAAGCCCAATGATGAGAATCAGAAGTTTTAACAAAGGATATATGGCCGGTCAGTGTGATTTGATGTTATTGAATCCAACTGAAAAATACAATGCTCTGTGCCAGGAATTCAAAAGCCCTACTGGCATCTTCGCTGTATCCAATAATCAACTCAAAATGAAGACAATGTATGAGAAAAATGAATGTCGGTACCTCATGAGTAATTGTTTCGAGGACTTGATCCACGAAATAACCAAGCATATGGAAGAAAGCAGAAGATATATAAAAGGATAATAAATAAATATATAGTATAATATATATAATGGAGAATCAAAATATCAAAAGAGGCAAAGGAAGACCTAGAAAATATGAAACAAAAGAAAAAGCAAAAGAAGCTTTCAGAATATATAAGAACAATTACATGGTAAATAAAGAATGGTACTGCGAAGTTTGTAATAATGGTAAAAATTACACACTGGCAGGCAAAACTCTTCACAATAGAACAAAAAAGCATCAAAGAAATATAGTTTGAATCAGTTCAAAGGATTCCAGTATTTGGGATCACTTGAATTCTCACCCCTACTTAAACGCGCCATTGAAACTCACTTAAAATAAAAAATATAGATATATAATAGATGGAAAAAATTATCTCACGCATTAATATGAATAAGAAAGAATACAAAAAACTGAGCAAACGACAGCTCATCGAAATGTTAATCAAAATGAATGAAAGGCTTGAAAAAATTAAGAAGCAACAGAAGAAACCAAAAATAGTTATCGTGGATGATACAAAACCTGTGCCTGCACCTCGCAACAAAATAATTCTTCCACCAATGGAATTCAGGGACAAACCAACCCCAGCACCTCGCAAGAGTGTAAAGCAGATGGTTCAAGATTATGAAGACAACATAATTCCTCCGCCAATAGAGTTCAGAGACAGACCTGTGCCAACCCCCAGAACCAAGAGACCAACACCTGCACCGAGGACTAAGATTATACAAACAGAGAAAGCTCTAAAGGGGTATACCAAGTCTTTTGAAATTGATATAAAAAATGACAAAGACCCGCTAGAGCAACTACTAAACACAAGAATGGCAATCGAAACACACATTAAAAAATTGTTAAATGAAATGAAAGGACTGAAATTTGTTGAAACACTCAAGGTAACATTCGCAAAAATGACTAACGGAGCAATAGAATACAAAACCGCATATTTCAACAGTCAAGCTGAAACACTTGTGAATAATCTGGAAGTCACTGAATCACTGCAATTGTCAAAACAGCAAATCTTGAATAAGATAGCTCAATGGATATCTGAAGGTTCAGGTTGGACTGTTGATTCAGTTGATAGTCATTATATCAATGTTGTCAAATATCAACCAATGAGAGGTTCTTCATACATAAAACTACTGGCAGAATTACGAAATAGTGCCAAAGGTTTAGTTAACTTGAAAAATGAAGATAATGAATGCTTCCGGTGGTGTCACATCAGACACTTGAACCCACAAGAGAAATACCCACAGAGGATTAAAAAAGTTGATAGGAAATTTATTGAAAATTTAGATTATTCAGGAATTGAATTTCCAGTGACTACCAAACATTACAATAAGATTGAAAAACAAAATGAGATCAACATCAATGTTTTCGGTTATGAGGACAAACAACCATATCCAATATATGTATCAAAAGAGAAATATGCAGGCTGCTTGAATCTGTTTCTAATAACTGAAAATGAAAACAAGCATTATGTGCTAATCAAAGATTTCAATAAGTTTATGTACAATCAAACAAAGCACAAAGAAAGAAAACACTTTTGTATGCACTGTCTTCAATGCTTCAGCTCTGAAAGGGTTCTGAATGATCACAAGGACAACTGCATGCAAGTAAATGGCACACAGGCAATAAAAATGCCAAACAAAGATAACAACATACTGAAATTCAACAACTTTCATAAACAACAGCAGGTACCATTTGTGATCTATGCCGATTTTGAGGCCATCACTGAAAAAATACACGGTTGCCAACCCAACAGTGATAAATCATATACAGAGGCTTATCAGAAGCATACTGACTGTGGCTACGGCTATAAAGTAGTTTGTTGTTATGATGATAAATACACAAAACCAACACAAATTTACAGAGGTGAAAAGGCTGTGTACAAATTTATGGAAGCTATGCTGGAGGAAGTCAAATATTGAAAGAATGTTGTGAAAAAAATTTTTAACAAACCATTGAAAATGACTAAAGATGATGAAGAGAAATTCCAAAAAGCCAAAGTTTGTCACATTTGTGATAAAAAATACACTGACAAAGATATCCGAGTTCGAGATCATTGTCATATTACCGGCAAGTATAGAGGTTCTGCTCACCAAGATTGTAATCTGAAACTCAGAGTGAACCCAGATGAAATAAAGATACCAGTCATATTTCACAATCTAAGAGGCTATGATAGTCATTTTATTATGCAGGAGATTGGAGCCATTGTTAAGAAGCACACTTACAAAAACAAGAAAGGTGAAGACTGTCAAATGAATATCAATGCTATCCCAAATAACATGGAGAAGTATATGGCTTTCATGCTTGGTAATCACTTGACCTTCATTGATAGTTTCCAGTTCATGAGCTCTAGTTTGGAAAAACTTGTTGGAAATCTACCAAGAGAAGCATTAAAATACACTTCAAAAGAGTTCAAGGGAAAGGATCTTAATCTTATGGCACAGAAAGGTGTTTATCCTTATGACTATATGGATAGTTTCGATAAATTCAACCAGAAGCTGCCATCAAAAGATGAATTTTATAGCATATTGAGTGATGAACATATATCAGATGAAGACTATGCTCATGCTCAAAATGTGTGGAATACATTCTCTTTGAATAACATGGGAGATTATCATGATCTGTACCTTAAAACAGATGTACTACTATTGGCTGATGTATTTGAAAACTTCAGAAAAACATGTATTGAGTACTACAAACTGGACCCATGCCACTATTTCACATCTCCTGGCTTATCATGGGATGCAATGTTAAAGATGACTGATATCAAACTGGAACTGATGACTGACATTGATATGTTCCAGTTCATTGAAAAGGGTATGCGTGGAGGAATCAGTTATATAGCCAACAGATACGGAAAAGCAAACAATAAATACATGAAAGATTACAATGAGAAGGCGCCCTCGAAGTACATCATGTATCTAGATGCAAATATGTCTATAAAGAAGACAGCAACAAAGGTTTGATACTTGAAGTTGATTTAGAATACCCCCAAGAGTTGCATGATCTACATAATGACTATCCACTGGGACCGGAAAAGGTCAAAGTGACTGGGGACATGCTATCAGATTATTGTAAAAACATCGCGAAGAAATATAAAATATCAACTGGTTTGGTACATAAACTGATACCAACATTAAGCAACAAAGAAAAATACGTGCTCCATTATAGGAACCTCCAATTATACACTGATCTCGGTTTGAAAATAACTAAAGTCCATCGAGTTCTAGAGTTCAATCAATCCCCATGGCTCAGACAGTACATCGACTTCAACACTCAGAAAAGAACTGATGCTAAAAATGCCTTTGAGAAAGACTTTTTCAAGCTGATGAATAACAGTGTATTTGGAAAAACGATGGAAAACCTCAGAAAGCGAGTAGACGTCAGATTAGACACCGATGAAAAGAAACTATTAAGAATTGCTGCTAAACCGACATATGTTAGCAGTAAAATCGTCAATGCAAATTTGGTAGCTGTTCATAAGATAAAAGAAACACTTACTTTAAACCGGCCAGCATATGTAGGAATGTGTATCCTTGATCTAAGCAAGACACTGATGTACGATTTCCATTACAACTACA
The DNA here is from genome assembly GCA_016490735.1 of Pachyseris speciosa. NCBI lineage: Eukaryota > Metazoa > Cnidaria > Anthozoa > Scleractinia > Pachyseridae > Pachyseris > Pachyseris speciosa. The sequence goes on from JAEMWC010000022.1 coordinate 1,145,313, forward strand.
TTAAAGAGAAGTATGGAAACAAGGCGAAGCTGCTCTTCACAGACACAGACTCATTGACCTATGAAATTGACACCGGAGACGTCTATAGAAATTTCTGGAAGGATAAAAATAAATTTGACAACAGCGACTACCCAGAATGCTCTCCATATTTCGATAAGACGAATAAAAAGGTAATTGGTAAATTCAAAGATGAGGCTGCAGGAGTTCCAATTTGTGAATTCATCGGTCTACGATCGAAAATGTATAGCTATATGAAAGACAACCAAAAAGGAGGGAAGACAGCGAAAGGAATTAAGAAGAATATTATTAAGAATAACATCAAACATGAAAATTATAAAGAGACACTATTTGATAATAAACAGTTGCATCATAGAATGAAAACAATCAGAAGCCAAAACCATCAACTAGGAAGTTATGAGATAAATAAAGTATCACTCAGCTGCTTTGACGACAAGCGGTATATTCACGATAATGGCGTGACAAGCTATGCATATGGACATTATAAAATCTAGCTGTTGTGGTGTTTTTATCGCCTCAAACCCATTGATTTGCCTAGTTCAGGATAGTATTGTGAGTTTTGTTGTATATTTAATTTAAAATACTGCCCTCTTTCTGACCCTTTACCCGAAGAATTAGCATATGAGACAGGAACATTTGTTGGGGGGTTTCCCTTTCGAATGAGTCATCAAACTACGTCACTATGTTTTTAGCTTTTTACGCATGCGTATTAATTTTTATCTTTGAAAATTTCATTTATGTACCACAAGTGTAAAAATGAAAATACAAACGCATATAAAAGGGTTTTTTTTACACAGATAAAGTGTGGCTTGTATACAAAGTACCTAACGATTGGAAAAAGCGGGGGCCTTTCGTTAGCGAAATGTATACACAGCCACCCCATGGAATAAAGACCCCCGCCGTGGGTTAAAAAATAAAAAATCACCCTGAGATGGTGTCGGGCTGTTGGGTAGAGCTATAGTCGAGCTTAGGCTTGTCAGAAGTGCCGGTTCAACCTCAAGCCGGAGGGTGAAAAAAAAGCAAACAATATAACTCAAGGAAAGGATGAAGAGCCTGGCACAACAGCTGAGCTCCCCTTTCCTAAACATCACAATATAAAAGAAAGGATGAAGGGCCTGGCGGAACAGCTGAGCTCCCCTTTCCTAAACATCACAATATAAAAGAAAGGATGAAGGGCCTGGCGGAACAGCTGAGCTCCCCTTTCCTACATTTAAACCTCTCATGAGGGACGGGTGGTAATTCAAATTCCAAATTAAGTCCCTCATGAGAGGTTCTGGTGGCCACCAGTTTTGCAATTTTTTTTTCTGCATCTTTAATTGCTTCAACAAATTCAAAGGTAATTTTTCCGAGAATGTCACGCTTGGTGATTTTTCCGAGAAAGTCACGCATTTTTAATAAACTATAGATTCCAAAATACGAGATCATTTTGCTAAAACACCCCCCTAAATCAGTATGTGATTCCATTTGATTAATTTTTGATCTGGTACCCCCAAACACTATACTACTCCTGTATACTGATAATTCGAGTTTGAATAATGCGCAATTAGATTCTTTCTTGAGTAAAGTTTCTCTACCAAGTCTCACTGATAAGCAAAAACAAACTTGCGAGAAAATGTTAACGATCAACGAATGCTACAATAGCCTAAAAACGTTTGAAAAAAAACAAATCTCCCGGTAATGATGCCTTACTGCAGAATTTTATTGGATGTTTTGGCCAATTCTTGCAAAACATTTAGTGGCTAGCCTCAACCATGCCCACGAGCATGGAGAATTGTCCAATTCTCAGAAACAGGCTGTGATTACTTTATTGGAGAAAAGACAAAGACAAAAGGTTGATAAAAAATTGGAGGCCCATATCTTTAATAAATGTAGATACAAAAATCGGATCTAAAGCCTTGGCTAAGCGACTAGAACCTATCTTACCTGACTTAATCCATCATAATCAGAGTGCATATGTCAAAGGTAGATCGATTTTCGATGCCGTCAGGACGATCGACGATGTCTTGGAATACTGCAGTCGTTTTGACATGACAGGTACTTTGTTAACTAAAGATTTTGAAAAAGCCTTTGACTCTATTAACCATAAATACTTATTTAAAGTTCTTGAAGCTTTTAATTTTGTACCCTTATTTGTTCAATGGATTCGTACTTTTTACTCTAACGTATCGAGTTGTGTCCTTAATAACGGATTCGCTACAGACTATTTCAATGTGGACAGAGGGGTGAGACAAGGTGATCCTTTGTCTCCGCTTCTATTTATTGTGTCTAGAAGTTCTTGCATGCTGTATTCGGCAGAATAATAATATTCAAGGTATAACCGTTGGAGACGACGAAGTCAAACTTGTTCTGTTTGCGGACGATATGTCTTGTTTACTGACAGGCGAAGGGTCGTACGAACACTTAGTAAAGTGTATTGATAATTTCTCTTGTGTCTCGGGCTTGCGAGTTAATGCAGAAAAGACAGAATTTTTTAGCCTAGGATGTCAAAAACGAATTGGGGGTTTCCTTCATGACTTCAAGATTTCATTAAAGATTCTTGGCATTTATTTTTGCTACAATGAGACGGCGAGGAAAAGACAAAATTTTGATGAGATCTTGAAATCTATCAAAAGAACGTTAAATTTGTGGAGGTGGAGGGGGCTCACACTGATAGGCAGAATTCAAATTGTGAAATCTTTTGCGATCCCCAAATTTATGGCTAAGGCATCTCTGGTGCATGTTTCTAAAGACCTGATACAGGAAGTGAATAAGGAACTTTATAATTTTATTTGGAGGGGTAAGGACAAGGTCAAGCGTGAATCCTTAATTAATGAGATTGAGTTCGGTGGGTTGAAGATGCTTGACATAGAAAGTATGTTAAAGACTCAGAGAGTTATGTGCTTGAAGAAATATATTGAGGATTATCCCAACTCCTGGAAATTATTTCTGGGCAGTTATTTACATAAAATAGGTGGAACCAAAGTTTCCGCGGTCCTTCACACGAGAAAGCTAACGTTACAGATAACCGTGCTCATATGGACAAGCTTACAATCTTATCGAAACAACAGCTACAAGTCATTATGCGCATGTCATCGGTTTCACCATTTGGTCGACCCCCGGGCCAACCAGGGAGATATGTGGGGGAATACAAAGAGATGGATGGGATTCTTTTCCCGAGGGTAGGGGAAAAACGACATTGCATGTTTTACGATCAAAGATTAGTGGGTGGGTGGAAGGAAATCACGAGTTTGTAAAGGATGTTATATAGGGGGATTTCTGCTGAAAGACACATCACCCAGGGGACTTTGTCATGCAGGATTCCCCAACTGCCCGGGGAAATTCCTTAAGTTTGCTTAACTGATTTTACAATCCCCCTGGTTAGCCCGGCGGTCGACCTCACGGGGACCGAAGCCGATGGCATGTGCATTATGCTTCTAACGGCAACGGCGGAAAGTCGGCTTTTGCCGAAAGCAACTTACTCGTGGGAAAGTTACATCAGTTATCTACGTGGATTAAAATAACGAGGTTGTTTGTTTGATTTAATAATAATAATGATGATGATGATGATGATGATGATGATGATGATGGTGATGATGATCATAATAATAATAATAATAACAGTATTTGTATAGCGCTTTATACAAAAGTTCTAAAGCGAGTCACAATAAAAGAAGAAAATATAATAATAAAACTTTAACACATTAAAGGGGCAGTGTCACGCTATTGTACCACCACTTTGAAAAGCTTAAAACTGCCAATGCATCAGTGGAAACCTTAAAATAATGGTCTAATTTTGTTGCCGAAGACTGTAGTACTGCATTGACACCATAAACATCTGTATTCAATGTAAGATGACGAGGATGGAAATGGATTGAAATTTGAAAAAACTTTCCAGTTTTTTCAAAATTTCAAGCTATGCATTGAAAAATCACCAAAAAAATTATTATGGTTAGCTCTTCCTGCTAAAATTTCATTGGAATTCATCTTGCTGATTCTGTAGAAGCATTTTTTGCACGATAACAGATAAAAGGCACTAACTTTGTCAGAATTGAACCAAAAACAGCAAAAATCCCGGTGGCAGTGCTCCTTTAAGCAGGTTTGCACGTTTATAATACAATAAATGGAATTAAATATATAGTTTAAATTGTTATAAAATATGCTTCAAACGACTGAAAAAAATGCCGGTCAATTAAAACAATTTTACCACAATTGCGAGTAATCTCGTAATCTGATTGGTTGATTAACCGTTGTCGATTAAGAGTCTAGGTGGCTTAAGGCCCCGGCAAACGAGAACACGTTGTTCAGATTGTTGCAGACACATTTTTGCTCACGATTTTTTTTTGGTTGAGCAAACGAGTGGGACAGAAAATAAATGTTGTGTTTCCATGCTGCGCAAATTGGGAAACGTTTGTCTCGGACACAAATATTGTGGCCGCAACAAATGTTGCGCGTGCGGACAAACAGGGAAACATTTCGATGTCCGCAACAATGTGTCTGTCACGAAATTTTCTTTTCCTTTTCATGTTTTAATTTAGCTTTTTGTTTCAGTTTTTCGGTTTTAGTATTTCGTGGGTTTAGTGTGAATTATCTAATGTTAATTCAACATTGTAGTGTAGTTCGTAATTAGAGCTGTATTGTAACTAAGTCTCTCATTTATTGTTCCTTTAGTGTTAATTTAGTATAGTGTTGCAAATGTAGGAGTGTAAGGTATGAGGGGTGATTACCGCCAAAATTAGAAATTCTCTTATGCAGTTCTAACCATAGTTAATAGAGGGAGATGGTTAGGAAACCTAGCAAAGTTCTTTGTTATATGTTCTTGTTTGCTATTTTGGGGGTTGAGCCTGCACAAATAACAATAGGTGGTTACGCGTGTTCATGCAACTAACCAATAGAAGCATTGCGATTATGTAATTCATGCAGAGTACATGAGTGCAAAACAAACTATGTGCAGGGTCATGGACCTTTCAACATAAATCTTGGCCTCTTTGTTTTGCTCCTTTGATGTTTGCCGGGCTTCATAACCATTTCCCTCTATTAACTTGTTCTAACATGGTATTTTAGACTTCTAAAGTGCTGTTATGCTCTTCTCATTTGGCATTGTAAAGTCCAATGCAGAACTTTCACATTCAGTTGTGTCGTCCTGAATTCCATTGTGTTCTTCGGTATTGTATTATGCTTTTCTGTATTGCATTATGTTCTTCTGTATTGTATTATGCTCTTCTGTACTGCATTATGTTCTTCTCTATCGTATTATGCATTCCTGTATTGGATTATGTTCTTCTATATCGTATTGTTTTCTTCTCTATTGTATTATGCTTTTCTGTATTAGATTATGTTCTTATGCATCGTGTTATGCTCTTCTGTGTTGAATAGACCATTTTACAGTTCTTTGCTAAGTCCCCTGGCCTTTGATTGAATGCGAGGCTAGGGTTGACCTTGTTTTGATACAAACCTACCTGCTTTTCTTATGCAAATTATGCTGATTAAACACTAGTTAGCATAAGAAAAACATGATTTATATAAGAAAAGTATGTAGGTTTGTATCAAAACAAGGTCAACCCTAGCCTCGCTTTCACCGACAACTGTAAAATGGTCTATTATGGTAAAGTGAATTATGCTTACGTCATATCCTTCATGGCACTCACTGAACAATATTTAGCCTGCGAGCAAGCTCTCCTATTTGGGGATATCGTGAAAAGTACACGCGCGAGAGGCACGCGAGAGGAGACGCGACTGCGGGGGGGCGGGGAAGAGAAAGGGAGAGCTTGCAACCATCTCTCATAAAATTTCATTTCCACCCCGGAAACCCCGGGACATTGTAAAGCGTGAAAATTGTCACCACAGACATGCCGCAAATTAGAAAACTGACAAGCGCCTGTCAAAGTTAGACAGCCGAGCGCGCGTAATTTATTTTCGGCTCAGACAAAATGGCGGACAATTTGAGTGAGTTGGATGATTGTATTTCTGATGTTTTGAAGAAGTTCCAGTTAGTCTCGGGCTTGCAGTTCAAACTCCCTTTAAAACAGAGTCGGTTTTACAATACTCTTTAAACTCTGTGGAAACGCGGCGCTTCAAGGCCGTCGGTAACTCTTCCTTCAATTCTTCTACATCGAAAATCGCATTCGCAACAGCTTCCCACTGCTTCAGCACAATGTTTTTGACCAATGATATGTTTTTTTTAATCTTCTGGAGAGCGGACTTCAACGTGTCCGCTCGGATAAGAAATCAATACCTTGATTTTAGTTTCTTTTGCATTTGAAAACTCGTCCACATTCAGAAGACTAAGGTCGTCGTCGCTGAAATCGACAACATTCTCTTTGTCCGTTCCGGAAATGGAGAACAGTGTTTTCCTGGACTTAGCTCTTTTTCGATTTACTCTTGTTTCTCCCTCTTCTTTCTCTTGTTCTTCTCGGCGGTCAACTGCTATTTCTTGGTCAGCTACTCTACCATGCACTTGTTTTTGAATTTTCCTGCTCAGTGGACTTCGATCGGGCGAGGAAACCGATGTTGGAAGGCAGCGCTTGAATCTCTCTTCCCTCGAATCAATGTTCTCGTTGTCGGCTTGAAACAAAGGAAAACAACTGATGAAGGTTTCTGATCTTCCTTCCACAGGAACTACACACTCGCTCCGACTTATCCTCGCAATATTTTACTGGCAAGCCAACATTTTCACACAGCTTTGCCAGAATAACACCAAACGAGCCCTTCTGCTTTGAGGGCTGAAACAAGTTCTCGGTTCCAATATGACGGGCCTGAGATCCAAATTGACTTTAAATGAACAACCACACAGACGACAGTTGTCTCTCACAGAAGGAGAAAGCGATTTTCTTCCTCTGCCGGTTTTCTTTTTCGGAGTGAGCTCCGCGATCGTCGACATAACACGGGTTTTTGGCGAAAAGAGCATAGTGTTTCTACATTTCCCGCGAAAATTTAGGGCAGGCCGGCTAGGCCTGTTATCAATCAACTTTAATTTCCGGAACGTCATTTTTCAGCCAATGATATTTCCCTTCGTCTGGGCGAAGTACAAATGAAAATTTGAAAGGGATGGTTGCAAGCTCTCCTTTCGCCGGCCCCTCGCGGCTCGCTCGCGCGTTCGCGCGCGGCCCGCTTCGCTTCGCTCGCCCAAATAGGAGAGCTTGCTCGGAGGCTAAACAATATTTGGACGACTGAGTGGGGAATGGGTCTAGTGTGTCAAAATGGCGGACCACGAGGATGGGAATATGTGTGGCAGCCAGAAATCACATTCGCAATGTTCTTTTTGATATTTTGAGACAACTACAGTCGGGAAATGGTTCGTCTGACACCTTGGATCATGTCCAATACCGAATAGACTGCCTGTATGAAATTATACTCAGGTGTTTTGATATTGGATTCGTTGACGAAAGAGTTGTCACCGTTGTGAGAGAAGCCCTTGACTGTTTCAAGTTGAATGACAATGATGTGATGTATCAAGCAGGAAAAGTGTTTACTGGTAGTTCTGGTAGACCCAGATATAATATTTCTACAGAACAACTAGAATTCTTGGTTCAAAAGAGATTCAGCACAGCTGAAATAGCTGTTCTTCTCGGCGTAGGTAAACGAACAGTTGAGAGGCGATTGGAAGAATTTCATTTGTCCATTAGGCAGGGGCACCCAACGACAAGTTTCGGTAGATATCTGTTCGGTGGAGGGTCATTCGCCTTGCGCTTTCGGCGTCGATTTAACAGTGCACTCGGATTTTCGTAACTAAAACGTGGCCTAAAAGATTCGACATTGGGAAATCATAGCCCCTGAGTTTTTCGGAAGGGTCGTAATTGCTGTTTTTGGCAGTCAAAAACGTCAGCTACCATTTTCGGAAAGAAAATAGTTCCCTAGAGAGTTCGTGGAAATTTCATTTCAGCTTGCATTTTCTCGAAGGAAGATTTTGTTCCCTAACATTTTCGGGGAATGACAATTTCAGCTAGGGAATCCGAACAGATGAACTTCTTCTAGCTTATGAAAACATCGCTTTAAACAGACTTCAAACACCATAAGGTACTTAAAAATAGCTTACTACAGCTTTTGCTTAATTTGGCTCGTTGGGTGCCCCTGATTAGGGCAACATATTCTGATATGTCCAATGAAGAATTAGATGCAGAAATTACCAGTATATTAACCCATTGACTACCGCAGGTTTTTACATTTTCGGAGTGATTTTCCACCTATAAACGATGAATAGCAATTCGTGACTCTTTATTTGAACTACCAGGGAAAAGTGGTGCTGTCCTAAGCCACTGGAGGCTCAAGGTTTCTGAAAACGTCATTTTGACGTAGCTATTTTTTATCCGTGAAGCGACAACAACGGCCCAAGTTGGGTTTGCTTGCGATTTCTGCTAAATTTACAGCCATTTTTCATCTTTAGCGGCTGCCTGATGAGCATCATTAAGCGTGACGGTAGCTAAGAGTCCACTGTCTCAAAGAATCGAGCAAGGTGATGTACTTTGTTGTTGAATTTGGCTTGTTACTCGACGAACTGGGAATTTGGCCGGTCGAACACTTAGTACCTTTGGGACTCGACTATTGATGAATTTCTCGACCTACCGCCACATATTTTGGAATTTCTGTGTACTGAAGATGACTAGGAGCAGGAAATTTTGGCGGTAGGTCGGAGTGGCTATGTGAAAGAATTGGGGGAAGGAACGGGCGCTGTCAAAAATTCTCGTTAGTTCCCAGCATGCAATGCGCTCAAGATGTTGAAAATGTCGGGAAGGCCCGAATGCACTGGAACAAAAGGCTGTATCTACGCTCGGGAGAAGAATATCAACAAAAACAGTCATTTCTAAGCTAGAAAAAGGACTGAATTTTGTTATGATGGTTGAATTTTGGTTTTTGGACGATGATTTCCCTAAAAAACATGAAGGCAAAAAGGGGCATTTTTGTTGTTTCTCTTTGACGTTAAAAACGGCCAGTTTCGTTCTTGTCCAAACTCAAAAGGCCATATTTGGTAAAAATCGCTACGTTTCTTGCATTTATTGGATATCCAAATTTAAAGGGCATTCCATTTCGTGCTCACAACTAACAGTTAAGGCAATATTCGTGCGATTGAGAAAGTTGCAATGTTTTGAAGCATGGGAGTTTTTTACGGCCGGTTTTGGCCGGCACGGGTGCCAATGGGTTAAGAAACTTTCCAAACACGGGATACAAGCGCATGACAGGATCTTGCTTTCCCGCAATGTACGAATTCAGCAACAACGAATTCGCGAGGCAATGAGAAGGGTTAATCCAGAAGGAACACTTTTGCGAGCTTTAGAATTGAACATTGTGCAAAGGAGAAAATATCAAGTCAGAAGCCCCCTGGCATTATGGCATATTGATGGCAATCACAAACTTGTCAGGTATGTTGCATGCTAATGGAGGCTGCAGGGGGCTTCCACCTACCATGGGGGGAATCGTATATATAAGTGATGGAGGTGCTAGTTGTACCTCTTATGGATTAAAAATGCGGTTTTGGTACTTCTTAGGGTGTTCAGTTTCAAAAGGCCCCAAGTTATGGTGCCTTTTAGGTGATAAATAAAATAGAAATTTATGACAAATATGCTCTCTAACACCTTGAACAACAGAAAGTGTTCAATAGAACCGTTGTATTAAATTACTTCAAGCCACACCCACAGAACAAGATCTTGGTCCCTCTTACAGGTTGTATTATTGTTATCATTATTATAATTGTCATCATCGTTGTCAATGTTATTATTATTATTATAGAAACAGCCCATCTGTAAGGACCAATTTACACAATCCACTGAAGTTAATGGTGCGTTAATGGCAGCACAATCGCCCTGGCGTAAACAAACATTCAGCGGTACAAATTTGGCTAAATGAGGCCAACAAACAATGCTATTGATATCGTAATTTCAGGTGAATCGTCCAGATCATTTCAACAACACGAGCGTGTCACGACTCAAAATGCACGAAAAATAATACACAGGCAACCCAGCCACTACACCATCTGATATACGAATTGCCATATATTAAAATTCTAACTTGGTTCCGAGGCTTGGGGGAACACAAAAAAGAAATAACATATTCATCCCTGAACCTCAGTGTGATTTCTTTTGTTTTATAACCCTACGCCTTGGAGCCAAGTACCAATTTCAATATATCAGAATTGGTCTATTAACCAAGTGCACTATTTACACATAAATTACATAAAGATCAACTTAGACAGTGTGACTGTCCCACATTACATGTATATGATGCAAATTGTTCGAAAGAAATCAAACACTAATCATATGAAGTAAATCAGACTGTATTGACATCAAACCAAGAATGATTTAAAGGCTGTACTCACTAGAGCTACAGTGTACATTTTTGTTAGATTTATAGAATGTTTACATGAAAGGGGGGAAGTATAATGTAGTTGCTGCAATAAGTGTTGGCATTTCTCATAAATAAGTTTCTTATGGCATTTGTAGATGGAGGTTCATCATTCATGCTGGCATTGACGGTTTTTTCAAGAATGATAGTGTTCTTAAGGTGCTCTACAAACAACAAGGCCTGTACTGTCTTTAACCTTTTCCAAGAAGCAGTTGGCAATTTTGGCCTTCCTTCACGCGTAAGGTCTGACAAACGAGAAAACATTGACGTTGCGTGGTTTATGTTAAATCACCCACAGCGTGGGCCTGATAGGGGATGCCACATTGCTGGGCGTCCACAACCAGAGGATTGAGCGCCTATGGCGTGACCTATTTACTGGCTGCACCTATGTATTTTACCACTTGTTTTATCATATGGAAGAAGTTGGGATCCTGGAACCAGACAATGAAATGCATTTGGCAGCCCTACATTAATTTTTATCTTTCTACCTAGAATTAACTGCCATTTGCATACTTTTGAATCTGGGCATAACTGTGGTCCCATCAGCACTCAACAGAACAATTCCCCACAGCAACTTTGGATAAGGGGCATGTTGGCAGTCAGAAATGCGGACTTTCGAGTAGAACAAGAGTTCAGGGAAGAGGTAAATCAAGATATTTAATGTGCTTACTCAGTCATTATAGTCAAACGTTGAAAGGGGTAAACACTAGAATTATTTCTGGAATATTTATTCTGGTGGAGAGAAAACCAATCAGATGCCATTTCTTGTGGTTCCATCTTGTCTACTTGTCCAAGTCAATTCAAAAGTCTTCATGATTTTCATAGTCTGACTTTAAGCTTGGGCTAGACCAAGTATGGGACTATGTAAACATGGAACTACATGACATAAGAAAAATCAATTGGTATAAGAAGACGGGTTTTTTTTAAATTAAAATTATGTGTAATGGGAATGTTATTCTAACTTGTCAAAGGACAGATTTCATTAATTCAGTGTAACTTGGATAATATTTTAATGGTTAGCAGATAAATTGGGATGGCTATGGTGTCGATTATGATGGACCAGCTCCATCTTGGCAATGGGATGGTGAAGAGCAAGTTGAAGTACCACCACATACAAGAGGAGTCTCCCATCTGTTGACCACTGAAGATTCTAGGGAACTTTTACTGAAAGTAAATCCTTTGGGACACTCAGATTTCCATGGTGTCGACCTGTATTTGGAAACAGTCGCCTTTCTTCTTGAGAAATGGAGTAATAGGAATTCTTCTTGATTTTTAGGGTTTGCAGACTGATTTCTATTCCTTTGCTTTCATGACGTAGCAGGGCAAGTGGACTAGTGGGCATGCATGTATGTAAAGTAACTTTTTTGGACTTGATTTCTGTGGGTACATGAGGAATTTGTGTCTGCAAGGAGACACGGCATCTGGGGTGATTAGGAGATGCTTCTCCTTTTGTACACCCCCCTGCCATGCATCCCCTATCATCTGGGGGGATGAGGAGATGCACCCCTCCCCTGCATGTGGATGTCTCTTTGTGAAGATTTCCTTGCATGCTGGCATGTTTCAACCTCTCCACTATCCCTTAGAAAAAAAAACGACTACTTGTAGTCTTAACTTTTTGGGAGACATCAATTGTTTATGATTGGCTGAGATAATATTATTAGAGTTATATTACTTGTCAGACTATTGCCTCCACCTTTGCTGAGTTGACTTGAAATGCTTGTGTGATTCTAAGATCCCATAATACAAACTGTACATGTATTTAAACACTGCAGCATGTTGATGGCTTGTTAATTATCCATGAAATTGGACAAAGGAATAAAAAACTTGAACTTTATTTGTGTTGTTTTTTTACGATGGTATCATACTGCTAACAAAAGTGCGCATGTTGTGCAAGAAAGGAATATTAGTGTTTTCCAGTTAAATTTAAAATGTAAAATGGAGTCAAAAACCATTTGTCATCCTTATATTTTGTTCCTTGTATGATCCGCGAAAATGGAAAACAACTCTGTTAATATCTGATTATCTTAAACTGTAAACATAAAATTAATAAATTATTATTATAAATGCAACTTCATTATTCGTGCTATTTAAGGCTCTTGATGTGAAGTCAGCTTTTGCTTGCTTACTTTTCTTACTTTCCACTTCCAAGTTCTAGCCTGTGTGCATGACCATGGGAGTTCACATAGTTTATTGTCTTTTAGAAAGTCAATTGTCAATGGAAATGGATAGATATATCAGGAAATTGTTGTCTCAGAAAAATATTACAACGTAAAACAGTAGTGGGAGGAACAATACTATCCCAAATTTTGTCAACTCAGCTTTGTAGAAACTTTGTGTAAAGTAGCACTGATAATCATTGACAACAACAACAACATCTCAACTGCTTCAACAGTGGGATTAACAATAACATGACTTAATGCTAGTCAAACTTTTTCAATGGATAGCTCTGGGAGTATGGACATAGAAAATGCCAAAAAATAAAAAACTACTTTTACTGCATTTTAGTAGAATAGGTCAGTCACTGAGTTATGTTATGCCATTTTTGTAACAAATAAACATCAGTTTGGGCAGAAAGCTAGTGATTGAATATAGCTCTACTAACACTTGCCAGACTTGTGAGTTACCATAAACAGCTAAATTAGTTGCATGTTTTTCAAATGTGAAAAATGCAAGTTTGTCTAGACAGACCATTGGATTTTTAACATTATCCATGTCACACTTGACAGCTCTGCCTTTATGTGTGGTACAAATTACAACTTTGTTTTAAGAAAATGTTTCATTAAAATTTATTTTGCACAAAAACTGTAACAATTTTGTTAACATCCCATTGTTAAGCCTTCTTAATCACTCAGATTAAAATCTTTTATTCATATTGCTCGACAGAACAAATTTACCATATTAATGAGCAAAGAAAACTTGTTGTGACAAAATAATGCAATAGCTTGCCTAGACAAACTTTTATGTTTTGAGCCTGAACAAATGCAAAAAAAGTTAGTTGCTCATGGTAGCTTGCAAACGGTAGTAATAGGAATGCAAATCCTGCCTGGTTAACAACAACATAACTAAGGTGGCCTGCATTAACAAGCAATAGGCCCACTAGCTGTCCACTGGTACCCAGTCTAGTAATTTATTCAACTTGCTTTCACTGTACGAATTTTCAACCCTATACAGTGATGATTAAGCTCTTCCATACCCTTTCCCTTGAACTCTTACAGCTGCATCAAACGCTGATTGAAATTTTTCATAAGTAGTATGACATGTTGGAATTTTGAGCGACCTGGTACAGGAGTCAGGATCTGGCAAGGAAAAATGTTTGCTGTCCTCAGGCAAGAATTGGATGTTTATTTCCTTTGGCAGCAGTGGGGAGCCTGTGATAAATGATAACACTGACTTTATCCCAATTTCTGCAAGATACAAAAAATATGACATTGGATCAAAATTCTATTTTGTTTCTGTAGTATATACACTGAAAATGTTTTGCAAATCAAAAGCATTTGTTGGCCCATGTATCATTGAAATGATTAATAATTCATAAGGTCACAAACCTATCAAATGATCACTACTATCATGTCGTGTGCATGCCTTTCATATTTGATAAAATACTCATTAGTATTCTTTAAATAAAATCTTCCTCCTAATATTAGTTTTTGATGATGTAATGTTTTTTTTTTCTTGTATGCTTGTATCTAACTTTCACAAGCATCATTGTTATGAACTGTACTTGGATATGTTTATGTTGGAATGGTCAAATAACTCGCAGCACAAGTTTTATTGGGTCATAGGCACTGCTACTCATTAATCAAACACCACCATGCATTTCCCTTTAACTGCTGCAGACATACCCTGTGGTTCTGTTCTCTTGCACACCTTTCCACGGTAGTCGAGTAGGAACATGTATGCAGTGTTGTTTCTGGTACTTGGTGTAGTGGTGGGATCTATAGCTACCCTCTTAAGCAACACATCAGCATCAATGGCAGCCTTGTTACTGTGGGAAATACCAAAGAGGTTACAGTAGGATGGCAGTTTAGCAAGGTACCAAGCTGTAAAGCCTCAAGGCCATTCCTCATTTCCTCCAATTCTCTAATTCTCTTGTGTACAACTTGATAAACCATGATTTCATAAGCAACTTGTGCAACATTATAAACAGTCAACACTGCCGCACTTACACCGCTCTCACCCATCAGGTTGGTAACCATATCCTCTGAATTCAAGGAAGTGATATCATCTTCATTAGATGTATCCATGCGCTGCAACACTCCACATACATTTAGGTCTGGAACATCTAAACAGGCAAGTTGTGAGGCCCTTTCAGCACATCCAGTTGACATAAACTCTTTCACAGGCTTAGCTAAACCAGTAATCCACACCTGTCCATGGATGATGGCATGTGCCATAATTTCTCCCACCATTCTAAAGTACCCATGTAGGACCAGCTGTTGTGAGTGAAGTGGCAGTTTGTGGTCATCATCCCCTTCAAATAGTTGAGGATCTGAGGATGACAGCAATGTTTCTGTTGCAAGTGTAAGAAACTCTTTTAAAGGTCCACCTACATCTGCAGCTTCCTCCTCATATTCTTCATCCTCTCCACTGCTTGAAATAAAGTAAACCACTGGGGGCCTTGAGAGCTTACCAGAGCTGTTCTTGTAAACTCTGCAAAGTTCCTGAATTGCCTTCTTTGATCGGTTAAAGGTGATTGCCATAGTTGGACCAGCATGTTTAATGACACTTTCTTTAACCCTTTAAGTCCCGATAGTGCCATATGGCACAAGATGCAATTACATGCTCAATATTCAGTCAATTTGCATGAAATTTGCACAGCCAAAGGATCTTGGAAAGATCTGCTCATTGAAGGCATAATATCATGCCCCCCTCCTATATAAGACTTGATTTACCACCCCTGCAACTTTTGGAACTTTTTGTCTTTGTACTTTTTAGACCAAGTTTATATCTGACAACAAGCAATGTCCTGAGAGCTGCAAATTAAGCTATAGTTTAGGGGGATACCCAGTGTGTACGAGGAACAGGAAAATTTTAAACGTTTTTATTTTTTCATTTTGGGCACTTGCCAATCCAATCTGTGGCCTCCTCCATTTCTTTTTGTGTGATTTATAGCATACCCCAGAAAATACCTTTCAAATGGTATATCACATGTGATCTCCTGGTTTATAGTTACTGATTTAGAAAATCTTGGCATTTCCCTCGGGGCTTAAAGGGTTAAATGTCTTGAGAATGTCATCAGCAGGCATTCCTTAAACAAGTTCAAGCAGTCATACCTGTTAATGTACCCATGTGTTTATCACTATCACTGTCTAGTACTTTCACTATCATTACCATTTTTGTTGTTGTTGTTCTACTTCTTGCAATAATACTAATAACAATTTATGACTGACTGACTGAGTTAAGCATAAATCATATCAGCAAATGTTTGCTAAAACACTAACAGGTAATTATTAACCCTGTTTCAACCCTCAGTGTTGCTAGGAGGAGTCTTAATTAGGGAAGATTACACCTGACTGTGACAAATAATACATACCTTCTGTTGCTTTAGATACATTTCGGGACTGAAGCATTGGGGGAGGTTCCCAGTTGTCATCAACTATAGAAACAAATAAAATTGAATCATGCATCATGATAGGAAATACAGCCTGTACCCTACCTCTTAGCATAGCACCCCTACCTGTAAGGATAGCAAGTAAAAGATCTCCAGGTAAGGTAATGGTGGTCCAAGCTTGAAATGTTTTTAGGGATTGAGCAAAATAGCATCAACATGCCAATCCTTGGATGCCCTTGGCATTTTTTCATTATACCATGAATGCCTCTTTCCCCTCCCCAGGCCTTGAAACTGCTACATAGAAGAACTTACAATTTGCCAGGTTAGACTGAATAGGTTAATGTTGTGGTCCAATTTCGTCCTTGGTTGAGTTGTTTTATTTCCTTTGTTTTTATGTATATGTTGTAGGTCAAAATGAAATTCAGGTTAAAATGAATTTAACCTAGGTCAAAATCAAATTCCTTTGTCTTTTAACCCTAATTATTCATGATTAATAAATAATTAGGGTTAGAAGACAAAGGAATATCATTTTGACCTAGGTTAAAATCATTTTAACCTGAATTTTATTTTGACCTACAACATATATAAATGTATGATAGAAAGTTTAGGGCAAAGAGAATTAAGAAAATTTGAACCACGAATAAAATTAAATAAGGAGTATGAGTAATATCTTAAAAACCCTTTTTCTTGTCTACCAAATAAGAACCTTTTACCAAATTCATGGTTGACATAAATAATTCATTATGAAAACATGAGTGTCGAAATGGCAAATTTTAAGCTCTAGGTTCTTAATTCAGTAGATTCTTGTACAATGGATTTAACTGTAGAATGTATATATTCTACATGTAACCACAAAATAGATCCCACTAACATGAGACCACAACACGATATTATTACTTCATATTGGTACTGACCAGCTGTTTTGTTTACAAGAGTATCAATTGCATCTTCCACATTTAAGCTTATGTCCAGCACATCTGTAAGTGTAGCTTCAGTTTCACTTGGAAACATCTCTTTGAGCTTTGATATATCTTGAAAAGAAAGGTAGAATGTTGATGTATACATTGTGTTGTTTCAGAAAATATCCAGATTCCACCCCCCTCCCCCCAATAAAGGGTAATTGGGTTCCCAGGGTTCTCTCCTACTCCCTGGGAACGAGGTTGAATTGGGTGGTAATAATTCATTATTATGAAGGGGATTAGGAGGCTCTAAAAACACTTCTGAACCAAAAATTGTCATTTCAAGAGGAATGAGAAGGTAGTCGGAGTTCAATACATAAAGCCTCCATAGGGGTATGGATATTCTCTGGAACAACACGACAGTTCATGTCATTACATGTAAATAAAATTATTTTGAATTCAGTGAACACACTTGTATGAACCCAGAGAAAAGGGATAACCTTAATATAACACAGCAGAATGGGCTGGTAGTCATAGAGAAGCCTGTAGTGATCAGGTTGAGGCCTTGTATACCATATAGATGTTATGAGGCCGAGTGAGTACGACTTATCTCAGCTACTATAAACCTTACGTTTTCCCTTTTTTGAAAAATTATATTCATAAAAAACCTCTTCCTCACTTTCTATTAGCAATAACACAACCCCTGTTACCATAATTGTCTCATGAAGAGCAGCAACAAGATATCAAACGTGGTAATCCACATGAAAATGGCCCATGGTTTGAAAAACAGAGAATGGTTAATTTACCAGGAGGTGACTTGCAAATAAGAAACACTTGCTGTTACAAACACTTAAATTTGCTAACAATGGGGCTCCTATTGATAGCAGAGATGCTTTGTAAGCTCCCTGAAGGGACTACCCTGAGGTCTTACCTGTTTATTTTTGCTTTTAAATAAAGGTGGCTATCTAACAATATGTTACCATTTGATTTGCTTTCCTTTCCAGTAGTTTCTGTCTGTGATAAATTCTGTTGAGTAATGACAAATTTTCCCTTCAGAATTTCTATAAATTTTCAATAAAATAATAATCAAAATTCACTGCACACAATGTTTGCTTTTGTCAATAATGACTGATAATCTGATAATCAATTATCAACAATAATTACAATACAATAATTAGCAACTTACAGTGGTAATAACATATTTTTATTATAAAAATTAGAAATTATTACACCCTTGTTCACAGAGTACAGAGGAGTCACAAGAGCAAAGTTATGGATTGATTTTCAAAAACAATAATGGTGTAATTCTTTATGCATTTATGCCTTATCTTTAAGCATATCAAAATACCAGAGCATAAAATATGAGCCCAAGAAAATACATTTATACCATGTTCAAAACACATACCCCACTGGAAACCAAACACTTTTCAATGCCAATTTCTTTTACATCTGCAGTTTCTTCTTCACTGAGGTTCTTGTTTGAAGAAGCACTGAAATTGAACACAGCAATCATTCTTTCTTTCTTTGTTTTTGAGGGGAGATAGCCTGCGAGAGCATCCTGTTTTTTCACCCGCCGAGAAACTTACTTTTCGGGCAGAGAGAAGCGACAACCGGAAATACGTTTGCATTCGCAGGCTAGAGGGGAGGCAATTGTAAAAAATTGTGCATCAGTCAACTCCAGCTGTGCCCATCTGCCCCCATGGGTAACTGCTCAGCATTTGTGTACTTTGTTATTCCTGGGGGTTGGGCATTAGCCTACCTAGAGCTTCCCCAGGCTTTTGACATCCATGTGGTTTCAGACTCGAAATTCAAACAGAAGGATTTTATCAAAAAAGACCAGTAGTTTGTCACCAATTGACTTGTCTGTCAAGTGCTGGACAAAATTGTGGAGGTTTCTAAAGGTATCTTATATCAATTATTATTATACTTATTATTATTGTTATTATTATTATTATTATTATTGCATTTTATTTTTCGGCTTATCAAGCCACAACTTCAGATCAGGAACGATCAATGTGAATACGTATTTTCCATATAGAATAGAATATAGAATAGAAACTTTATTAAAGTGTCAAGAGCCATCTAGCTAGGGAAAAAAGAATCTCTTACTAATTTGGGGACACCAGTTAGGGAAAAATTTGCAAACTAAAAGCTATTTACAGTAATATGTAAAAAAATCTAATGGTAATATGTAAAAAAAATCTGCAGTAATATGTAATTCAAAAAGTATACAGCAATACCTGGGGGGTGGGGCATTTTCCTTCATCATTACACCCTGGAGTTTCCCTTCCAAAACTAATAAATTCTAATGCCAGGGGGTTAGCCTGGAATGGGGGGATGGGGGGAGGGGGGGGGGGGAGGGAATTGGGGAATGGGTCTTTCTGGAATTGACTGATCCATAAGACTACTGAGCAAAAAATACCAAAGCACTAATACACCACCAAAATCAAGTTACCTCTGACAACTTTGTTGATGCTTTCTTATTTCAGTAACAGGTATTTCCCAACAGCAGTTTATGTATTGAACTTTGGGGGCATTCTGTCCACTCTTCCATTAGTATAAAAAGAGAACAGAAATATAAATCACATTACAGTTGTTATACATGTTATAAAAACGAATGACATCCTGAACAATACTTACCTCCAAACTGTTATCTGTATTTGATGAACATGGTGTCATATCCAAGTTGCATTGGATAGGTCGCAAAAATGCTATGGCCTGTCCAAGGCCTGCAATGTCTCGAAGGAAAGGAACAGAATAACCATTTGGTGGAGGATCGATCATTACCAGTTCATTCGACATTCCTCGTCGCAAAATTTCGAAACCACCGCCAGTAGCTAGTTTAGGATAGACTTCCTCAAGTTTACGCTTCAACTCAGTTGCATTAGCCTTGGAAGAAAAGCAAAATT
>JAEMWC010000022.1:1170000-1340000 GCA_016490735.1 Pachyseris speciosa
TATTTGATATCTCTTGTAGTTTAATATATATTTATTTTGTAATTTAAAATAACAAAACTGTGGCAAATAAACTGAACTGAACTGAACTTACAACATTTAACCTCACCATACTGATGGCAAAAGAAAAATGTAATCAATTAAAGCACGTGAAAAAAGGTTTTGGGGATTGGGGCGGGTAGAGGGGGACTGGAAAATTGTGTCAGTTCCTGTGGAAAATTCCTGGCTACACCCCAATCTCGTACCCAGAGTCCTCGGGCTATGTGCAGGGTCAGCGGGTGGACGCCCGGAGAGTCTCTGGGATAATAGACCCTTTTCATAATGGCGCCCGACAAATTATTCTTTTATTCTTATGATAATGAGCCCTACTAGCCTCGTCAGCATGTGCAAAATTCAATAGAATTTTTTCAATAAAGTGAGGTTAGTAGGGCTAATTAACACATATACAAAAGAATAATTAAAATCGTTCGCCATTATGAAAAAGGTCTATGGACTCGATTTTCCAGAAAATCTGGGATTCCGGTCTTAGTGTGCATGCTTGGGGAGACTTAAACGAACTTTCTATTTTCGCAGTGTTAGAACGAATTTGAACACGTTGAGGGGTCATATTCCACATGTCACAGGTACAGTTCACTGTTTTATTGATTGATAACTAAGCCAAACAGTTTGTCTTCAATCTAAAGGAAAAATTTGGATAGTGATTAGGGCTAGGAGACACGTTTGGGCTTCTTTATTTATCCGTGGCATGGTGACCTGTATGTTGACCTGTGGAATGTGACCTGTACTTTATCCCCGCCGTTGAGGAGTTTGAGTTGTATTAATTGCATGTATGGTAGTTTATATGACACAGTTTTGATGATGCTTTGTGTAGCGAGTACTAGAGTTTATTTGAAATATTCAGTTTGTAATTCAATGAAAGCAGTTTTGGAGTTACTGAAGCGAAGTGTATTACAATAAAGTTAATTAGTTGAATTCAAATCACCATGTAGTTATTGTAACTGAGGAGGCCTAATTAACATAAGCTTCATAGTTTCATTTAGGCCTCCTTGCCGTTGTTACCTCTATTCATTCTATCTTTTTTGTTTTCATTACAATGATGTTATTTGTGGTATGGCAAATTAAATAAATAAATACAATTATTGGTTGCTTATGCGGTGAAAAATGCAGTCTTTTGATCTAGGATAAAGAGACCGTAGTCGTGTGTAAAACCGTAGCTTGTTTCGGCTTCACGTAGCCACGTAGCTTCACATTCTAGATGTGTTTTGGAGTGGCAGGGTATTCTGCAGTTAAGCCAAAACAGTGGCAATAGAAAAATCAGGGCACCAAAGCAGCCAAAAGCTGTAGAAAGGCATTTTTAAGTACCTTATGGTGTTTGAAGTCTGTTTAAAGTGATGTTTTGGTTAGCTAGAAAACTTTGATCTGTTCGGATTCCCTAGCTGAAATGTTAATTGCCCGAAAATTTTAGGGAACAAAATCTTTCTTTGAGAAAATACTAGCTGAAATGAACTTTCTAGGGAATCTGTTTTTCTTTCCGAAAATGCTAGCTGACGTTTTTTACTGCCAAAAACAGCAATAACGACTTCTCCGAAAACCTCAGGGGTTATGATTTCCACATTACGAATCTTTTAGGTCACGTTTTACTTACGAAAATCCGAGTGCACTCTTTAATCGCCGCCGAAAGTCCAAGGCGAACTACCCTCCACCGAACAGATATCTACCGAAACTTGTCGTTGGGTGCCCCTGGAAAAACAACAGTCACACAAATTCTTTAATTCCATTATCCAAGAGTCTCTCCGGGCGTCCACCCGCTGACCAAATAGCCCGAGGACTCTGGGTACGAGATTGGTAATTAAATTAATTTGAAATTTGATTCAGTTAGACGTCGAATTAAATAGAGTCAGCCTAGTACCGAGGCTTTCTCGGCTCGGTCAAACCCAACTGTCTCTGTCTCTGTCTCTGCTCTAGTGATGTCATTACGCATTGGTCCCAAAATAGGTCGTTAATGCAGTTACATGTTATCTGATCAAGACGTGCCAAGGACTTTTGTCGAACATTGTAGCAAATACTGGCATATCCACCAAAAACAACACTGAAATATGCACGAGATCGTACGTTACAATCATAGCATAATATACCTTTGAGGTTGCTGCACAAAGGATGGGTGTCCACATCGCACTCGTCTGAATCTACAAAAATTATGCTCACGATAAAAAATGTGCGGCGAAGTACATGTAACTTTAATATGAACACGACAGAACTTTGAACGGAAGAGCAACGCAAAATAACGGACTAAAAACGTTATTCCACAAAGTTAGAACTTAGCGTCGTTTGGGGACACTTCCATTGTACGGATTTGTCGCATCGGCGGTAAGCTTTCACACGATACGGCGTGGAAACTAGTAAATTCCAACCAGGAATTTTTTTGCGCTAAAATCAGGGGTATTTTGGCAATATTTGCTAGGCGGTCTCTCACCCACTCCTTCCCAGACTTCGCGCGGAGAAGGAGGGCAAGAGGGAGTGCCTAGGGACCAGGCTGCTCGACCACTAGCTATTTTGAACAAAACTCCTGACTTAGGTTAACAATAACAATGAAATAGCGAAAAAATAACGAAAAATGGAAACTCAATCGACTCTCAATAACAACAGCAAAAAAACAAAAAACAAAAAACAAAAAACTTTATTGAGACACGATAGTGGACGTCAAATTACACGATACTTTATTTTTCATGGTCCATGCACAAAGTAACGTAAGAACATTTGCCCAGCTACGGCATAGCTGTTTTCACAGTAGGCTCCTCTTGGCACAAATCCGGCAGTTAATAATAATAATATTTAATACTTATTTTGCGCTTTTTCTATAAAAATACTCAAAAGCGCATTACAATATTATTATTAAACTAAATAAAAAAAACCCAGTAAAATTACCCGGTAAAATTACAATATTTACAGTATAAAAATTTCCAGAATAATTAGTAAAATATAGAATTTTTAAAAACCACAATATTAAATTAAATGAATAAATAATCTAACTGAATGAATCTAAACTGAATATGCAGATGTAAGCCTTATCGGGGTACTCGTGCTGCTCAAAGGCCAAAGGCCATGTAGACTTGGATCGGGTCATGTCGCGGACAAGGGTAGAAAGAGGGAACGCCCAGGGACTAGGCTGAAATAGAGTCACATTTGAACTCATGAGCATGTTTTATTAAGTTTGTGGGCAAAACATAATTGTTGGGAAGCATAATTCAACATAATTTCTGCATTAGATTCGGCACACGTGAAGAACTGTCGAACTTCTTTCGAATATTCGACTGGTTCAATCGAAGATGCGGCAGACTGAGTCGCATTTAATTCATTTATCGAATTTAGTTGTTTTAAACGTCGAACTTCACATGCATTTCATAGATTCGGCTGAAGTGAAATGCGACGTTTAAAACGAGCCTGAGTTAGAAAAAAAATTATTGTCCGCAATAATTTAAAAAAAGCCACCGTGCATGTGTTTTACATACAAATGTCTGAGGTGACGATATGTCTCCAGAAATTTCTTTTCTTTCAAAGTCTGGCTAAAAACTTCATGTAGACAATCCCCGAATATTCCATGCCAAATCAGAGTGTTCTCTTGTAGAATACAACCCGTCACATGGGCAGGACCTCTGATAAAACCTTCATTATCGACGACTTTTATACCAGCTTTGTTGGCAAGCATACCAATATAAACATCGTCAAGTCTGAACGGTGGAACGACGTCAAATAAATCTACAAACAAGGCTACAATATCGGCGGATAACACAACGCCAAACCCGCGGCAAAAGTCGGGGTAGTGTGATCCACTATACTCTTCAAACGATATTTTCCATTTGCCTGACCTAAGAACAGGAGGAAATTTATAAAGTTCTCCCATGTACAGCTTTTGTGTCGGCGTATTTGGCTGGCTTAAATGCGAAACGAGCGCGTCGGCGTTGACAAAAGTATCGTCGTCCGTCTTAAGCAGAAAGGCGAACTTGCAATATCTGGCAGCCCATTCAAATCCCATTTGTATCTTGAGGGTCTGGTTCCAATAATGGTCGTAATAATTCGCTCGCACTAGGTCTCCATACAACGCATCTTCCATTGCTAACAATGAATCTAATTCGGTCTTTGTTTGCGCAACAAGAAAAGCAGTCTTCCAACGAGGTTTTATAGCAAAGTCAACACCCCATGTTTTGCGAATATCTCTTCTTCTCACTGCATTAGCAGGAGAAGACGAAACTAGGATGAGCAGAAAGTAATTCTGCATACAAGATGTTGTGGTGATTAAAGTTGTCTTGTGCTTCCATGATATCGCATCTGCTTCTGTTGTGGATTTTGAATCGATGGATTTACGTCGGTTGTGTGTTGCGTTCGTGGTTCCTTGCTGTATTCCGAGCCCTGTTGGGGATTGGCCCAACTTTGAGTCAGACGCAAAGCCCCAGTGTGTAGACCGAGCGTTCTTGAAATCCATAAAAAGGAAGGAATACCAGCCCCAAAATATCACAATTATAACTGCTGATATGAATAACCACGCGAGTGTTCTTCCATTCGCCATCACCGGGCTTCTCCTAGTGGCCTGTGAAAACGAAGAATTCTCAAATGCTCTAGTATGATTTAAAAAGATCGTTTTTCTTCATCGACGTTTGCGAAGTCTTTTACCGTTGTGAAACGAACTGTTATAAGTAGACTATGTGGTTGGAATGGCGAGATTATAATGATATTGGATTGTGTGACATTTCATATTTTCATTTAAGTTCTTTGTTTGCGTGTGACAATACTTAATTGATTCACTTTGTCATATTGCGAAAAATCAGGCCCGGCCAGGGGTTTTCGGTATACGGTATCGGCTAGGGCCATTTTAATTCAGGTATATGGTATTTTTATGTTACAATTCGGGTATAAAGTATCTGGTTCTTCCTGAATTTCAGGTATTCAGTATATAGTTCAGGATAAGTTTAGGTATTAAGTATCACACATTTTACAATTTTAAGGTATATCGGTATCTTATGGGGGAAAAAACTGGGTATATTGGTATCCCACTATCCCCCTGGCCGGGCCTGAAATATTCATTAGGAGTTGAACACAGGACGCATTTCCCTCTCGCTCGTTTCGACGTACGATACATTTACGTTACATGGTGTCAGAACGAAACTGAAACACAATGCCTGCAACACGAACATCGGAAGAAACGTCGCTCGCTCACGAAGCCGATGCCAAGAAACGATGCGTGCAGCGCAAATTTCCATGCCTGCTTGCCAACCTCCCACCGCCAAAAGCACATGTCATGGATGACAATCTCGTGGAAGAAAGTGTGGTCAAGGTACGAAATCTACAAACAGGAGGCACTGGTAAGAGTCTCCACTCTTCTGTCTGATAGGAAAAGACGGTACCAAAGCCTTCGATGCCTTTGAATGGCCGAGGAAAGGACGAAGAAGAAGGAAGGACGAAATTAGACGAGGTGATCGCTAAGTTCGATGAATGCCGTGTAGAGCCGCGAACACAGGTGACTTATGGAGGCTCTCGATTTAACTGATTTAATAATCGTAAGCCGGAGAAAGCATGAACCAAAAACTGCCAACATGAAAATATCATCCCTACAATTAAATTCACAGTTGAAATCTCAAATAACGAAATAACTTTCCTCGGCACAGTGGTCTACAAAGGGGATAGATTTGACAATGTATCTACCCTGGACATCAAGAATACCCACTAAAAGCCGATCGAAACCTTTCAGTAATAAACTCTTCAAAAACAGCATTTGACGAGTCAGACGAGTGCCTCGCTAACTTCAAATTGCGCCTAAAAGCACGTGGCTATACAAACAATTTTATCATGAGAGAGATTAAAAACAGGAGTCAACTCAAAACTCAGTAGTGCGTGACCTTCAACAAGCAATGATTAATAACTGTGGTTTGATACAAAATCAGCCGTCTACACAAAGCCTCCGATTATATCATGTAAGAGAGGTAAATGTCTCAAATATTTGCTCGTCTCAGAGAAACTGGTTTAAATTTAGGCTAAAACAGCGCCACGACCACAAAGGCCACGAGGGGAGTGCGTGTCAGTCAAGACTATTCTCTCATGACAGGGTTGTGTCGTTTAGATTCCTGTCAAATTTGAGGGTTAGGGTTTAGGGTGTGGGTTAGGGTTTACGGAAGCCCAGGGGGGCCACTGACCTGTTTTGTTTTTCTTTTTGACTTTTTCATTTTTACTTTTACATTTTCCGTTTTGAGTTTAGTTTCTTATTATTTAATTTTTGTTTTAGTTTTTCTTTTTAAGGTTTCAGTTTTGCTTTCAAGTTTTATTTTTTTCATCGTTCGTTTTGATTTTATTTTTTGATTATTTAATTTGTGTTTTAGTTTTAATTTTTAAGTTTGTCAATTTGTTTTTCAGTTTTCGCTTTTTAGTTTTCAGTTTTACTGTTTGTACATAAAAGACAAAAACCAAAACCAAAACAAAAACAAAATCCAAAAACTCAAAAACGAAAACGGGTGGACGGGATAGACCATCATGCTTTGCTGTTGTTGCACAACACGGCGGCTTAGATCACAAACTACTTGATCAAGTACTACTTCATCCTCTGTTGGTTTCATGTTTGGAAGAGTTGACAGGCCTAACACGACTCCTGCTGGTTTTGTCATGTTGTATTCTTGACCTTTAGTGTTTGGCTCTAGTGCGCATGCCCCCCCCCCCCCCCCCCCCCTCTTACATATCTTGAAAGCAAAGGTTGATTTTCGATTAAATGCCATTTGTGCCGACTTCCCGTCCGTAAATTTAACTTCTCTCAAAGGGTGGAAAATGTTATTAACGACCTGCACCTTGGAGGTCGCAACCTCGCATATCAGTGTTTGACACACTTACAAAGATTCACAAGAAAAACCCTTTCGGACGCCCGATAATTTCGGGCTGTGATGCCCTACGGAACGAATATCATCATTCATAGACAGCATCCTTCAGCCTCTGGCAAAAACACTGACAGGAGAATACAGTCAAGTACAATGGATGTTACTAGCCTGTACACTAATATCCCACAGAAACAAGAGGCCCTGCCAGGGTAAATTCCGACAAGCGACACGACCCAAAAAGTAGCGACAGCACATAAAATGAAATCCCGACGAGAGACATCATCACCGGCAAAATTCCGACAGTGAAATCAAGGCCGGGAATTGGTGATTTAAACACCGACACGAAAGATTTTGTAAAATTTTAAAAAATTCAGACAAGCGACACGGGAACCCCCCTGGCAGGGCCTCGAAGAAGGAATAGACACTGTATGCAAGGCATACGAAAGATTCTACGATTTAAGAAAGACACTCCGATTCCAACCCACTTTCTTAGAGAACTACTAAACTCATGCAACCGCCATAGCAATGGGCGCTAAAATGGCAGTTGCCTTCGCAAACATTATGTCTTCGGTAGAGATAGCCTGTGAGCAGGCTCTCTAGTTTTTTGTTGCGGCGAGAGTCACGCGAGCGGTGAAGCTGCTGCGCAACAAAAAACTGGAGTCGGCTTGCTCGCAGGCTACAGTAGAAACAGAAATTATCAACAAAATCAGAACGAAACCACTCGAGTGGAAAAGAGTCAACGAAGCCTCTGTCTTTGACATTTAAACGCATTTCAAATGTATTAAGAACCAATCCTTTAAAAACGTTTTGAGGAGATTATAAGAGATTTTGAATCACGTTTGCGAGCACGAGGCTACCCATATTTTCTTGTCAACAAGGTTCTCGCATATTACAAAGTTAAATTTACGGACAGGAAGTCGGCACTCCGGCTGAAACAAGAAATCCGCAAGAAGATATTACCTTTTATCACGCCATACAACCACGCGTGCCCAACCTAAAGAGCATCTTAATGAGCAAATGGCATTTAATTGAGAATGAACCTTTGCTAAAAGAACGACACAAGAGAGGAAGATCTTTAAACATCATGCCTCTAAAGGTCAAGTATACAACATGACAAAACCAGCAGGAGTCGTGTTAGGCCTGTCAACAGTTCCAAGAGGATGATACTTGATAGTACTTGATCAAGTTGTTTGTGATCTAAGCCGCCGTGTTGTGCAACAACAGCAAAGCATGATGGTCTATCCCGTCCACCCGTTTTCGTTTTTGAGTTTTTGGATTTTGTTTTGGTTTTGGTTTTGGTTTTTGTCTTTTATGTACAAACAGTAAAACTGAAAACTAAAAAGCGAAAACTGAAAAACAAATTGACAAACTTAAAAATTAAAACTAAAGCACAAATTAAATAATCAAAAAATAAAATCAAAACGAACGATGAAAAAAATAAAACTTGAAAGCAAAACTGAAACCTTAAAAAGAGAAACTAAAACAAAAATCAAATAATAAGAAACTAACTCAAAACGAAAAACGTAAAAGTAAAAATGAAAAAGTCAAAAAGAAAAACAAAACAGGTCAGTGACCCCCTGGGCTTCCGTAAGGGTTAGGGTGGAATTTGTTTACAGATTACACACCAGAGGTAAGAACTTTGTTTTATGTGAGAGTGAATAATGAATAAAAATCATATCTTTGAACTGCGGATTTAAGAGTGAATCTGGGAATGATGATCGCAGTTATGAACACTACTTAAGCAGTAGTGAAACTAAAGCCTGAAAAAAAATTCATAAGGCTTTATTTCCACTACTGCCAGTGCTCATAACTGCGATGATCATTCTCAGCTTCAACTTTGTTGTAACTGGCCAAATCATCATTGACCCAGAAAATAATGCTATATTAAGCTATCACGCGTGTGAGGTTCCACTTCACTTTCCAAGCGGCAAACTGATAACCGTTAACTCGAAAGAAACTCCACTCACCCAAGTTGATATTATTTTGATTTTTTTTTTCCACCTGCAGGATCAAGATACATCCGAGCCCGACTCCACGATCATCAAGTAAGTTCACTATCTCAAACCGATTCAACCGCCGCACCAGTTATTGTTTCTTGCTCAGGCTATGCGATGTTTTCTAAAAATCGTCTCGCTGTTACTTGGCGAAGTATCTGCATTGTGCTTGCACAACTGATTCGACAGCCAAGTGCTCTGTTACGAAAATTCAATCCAACGAAATTCTTGCGACTACGTTTCTGAGACGTTTTAGTCGTCGCTTGTCTCTACCGGGATCAGTGGTCATCTGATTGCTTATGTGATCAGGGGTGCGCGCTGGTGAAGCTGTACTTTTCAACAACTGCGTTGTTTACGCGAGAAAAAAGATCTTTTGGGTAGCCGCAGCTTTAGAGTGTAAGCTTTTCAACAACTGTGACAACACGAAAAGAAATAAACTCTATTTACTTGTGAGCTTAAGAGTTTCCTCCTCTTAATTATCGTGACAGATCGCTGACTTGTGATTCGCCACCAGCCATGGTCGGCCAGGAGTTTGCAATTCCACCTCCTCCGACGGAGTCCTGGTACCCAGCCATCCCAGAAGACCAAGCGGTTGAAGTCACTCAGCCCCCAAATTCTCCCCAACAGTGTTTCACTTATCGGCGAATCACGCGTGTGTTAGAGTGCTTTGACGTCACTGCGACATCAAATTCGACGCCAGTTGATAAAGCTTTCGGCTCGCTTGAGATCGTGCAATAAACTGGACTTCTTCAAGAGCTAGAATCAAGAGAAAAAGCCATAATCTCCTTCTTTCTTTTGTAAGTACACACAGAGGATGAAATGAAGTACCGAAGTTAGTTGATCTAGTGAAATGGCTAAAACCAGCTACGAAAGAAGAACGACTATGTGAGGTGACAACAGCAATCTGATACTATTTGGCTTCGCAAAAAAGACTTCATTTTGAGACTGAGGCTTGATATCGTTGCCTTTGTTGTAATGACGATACACAATAACGCTACTTACCTTTGCCCTTTGCACTCACCTTCTTCTTCTTCTTGCAGTTGTCTTACTAGTTGTTAAGTTCCGAAACAGGTCAGAAACCAGGGGCACCCAACGAGCCAAATCAACCAAACGCTGTAGAAAGGCATTTTTAAATACCTTACAGTGTTTGAAGTTTGTTTAAAGTGATGTTTTCATTAACTAGAAGAAGTTCATCTGTTCGGCGTCCCTAGCTAAAATTTTAATTGCCCGAAAATGTTAGGGAACAAAATCTTCCTTTGAGAAAATGCAAGCTAAAGTGAACTTTCCACAGACTTTCTAGGGAACTATTTTCTTTCCGAAAATGCTAGCTGACGTTTTTGACTGCCAAAAACAGCAATTACGACCTTTCCGACTGAAAAATTAGGGGCTATGATTTCCCAATTGCGAATCTTGTAGGCCACGTTTTAGCAACGAAAATCCGAGTGCACTCTTTAATCGACGCCGAAAACCCAAGGCGGATTAACCTCCACCGAACAGATATCTACCGAAACTTGTCATTGGGTGCCCCTGAGAAACAGCAGAAAGAGAGATTTTTATTGGCATTTTCTCATCCAAGTAATATTTCAAGTTGTCGCGGTAGTAGTATTATAAATCCTTATTCATTTTAACTATCGATTCTCAAACGGAATTAACGGACGAGTAGGTTGTGGGGAGATAAAGTGTGCAGACGTCAATGTGTTTACATACTACCTTGTCTTGAAAAAAATGAACTAAAAAAACTACCCAAGGTCTATTTGGTTGTCCTTTCTATACCGCGTTTAATTATTACATAAGCACATGGTTAGGTAAAAATCAGGAAGAAGCAGTCACAGTTACAATGTAAACTCGTAAGGTGAAGGTTGGTTGCGACCAAGTCAACTGAAAACGGTCTTTGACAAAATTTAGCACCAGTTTTGAGCGGTTTCTCAAGTTAAAATGAATATTACAAAGCAACCACTGCAACTGAGATCTCCAAAATGGTGACGAGATGAGCACTTGCTATTTCATTTTCACGTCAAAACGCGGAGAACGTTTTATATACAGGTTCAAGAAATTACCATAGAAGCTTACAGAAATAAAATGCGTAGGGTGAGCCTGCGATAGTGCAGCATCTCATCCAGCGAGAATAGCGATAATAGATCTTTTCAAGAGAGGATAAAGATGTCCTCTCTTGACCTTTTTAGCTTGTAGATTTTGTTTTTCCAATGTAGACCATGTGATCTTCCCAAGGGGACTTGCCTTTTGTGTTTTCGTAAATTATGCGTACATATGCACGTGAATAAGGCGAAATTTCAAAGAAACAGTTCTCTAGGGTAACATCACGTGGTCTACAATGGGAAAACAAAACATACAAGCAAACGCTAAAAAGGTCTATTGCTGGCACTTTCTTTGCTAAAAAAATTGAAACTTTTCTTCAGCTTCAGATTTGTGGGCTGCTTGTGACTCATCTACGGCTTTGCTTTATAGTTAATTCCTCTCAGTGAAAAAGCTGAAAATTTACAATTTTAAAGATCGGTTTAACAAAGTTATTACAAGTACTAATACAACACTATGAGCTGTTGTCATGAATATCGCTTTACGTTGCCTAAAAACCGAAGTTTTAAGAAGTGTTTTGTATTTTTTTAAAAATCTTGAGCTAATTTTTGTATTAATTATATTTTTGTACTGACTTTAAATTAAGTTAGGTTCGAATAGAATAAAAACTTATTTTTTTTAGCCCAATAGTACACTGGCCACTCATTATGTATCAGTGAATTCCGCAAGTACCCATCCCTTGGGCATTAGCATTTGGGGGACCAAAATAGAAGGCAAATGTCCGTCCCGGGCTCACCCAGAAAACAAATCTTTTCAAAGATTAATAATAATTATTATTTCCACTATGCCTTCTTTTGTACGTCTATCCTCCTTTGCTAATTTGCCTTTATGAAGTCACTTATAAGTGATATGCCACAACGTGTAACAACTTCCCAGACAACACTTCATTTTGATTTACTATCTTTTTCAATTTTCCAAAAAAAAAAAAAAAAATCCTCAATGGACGCCATGTTTCTGCATTCTCTGCCACGTACGAGACCAAATCACAAGGGTGTCAAATGCCCCGGGATTGCCTCGAGGGTAAGCAAATGCAGGCCCGGGCAATATCAACAATTTATTATGACTGGCTCTTTCAGCGGTCAAGATGAATCAATTCTCCTGATGTGATTGGCTACCCACAAGTTAAGAAGGAGCCATCTTAACCGCTCGGGATAGCCCGTTCGTCCCGCGTTTTACTGTCTTTTAATAGCGTCCTTTGAATCATATAATAAATCCTTTATTGACCAACCTTGTTCGGTCAAGATGGCGGGATATTGGCCTCGTTCTTTTTTTGCGTGTTTATGGACCTCGACTTCGTCTCGGTCCATAAACACGCAAAAAAAGAACTTGGTCAATATCTGGCCATCTTGACCTCACGCTTGGTCAATAACCCATATGTTTTGGTACTACAATAAGATACACGGTTTACGTAACTGAATGAGTTAAAGCGAAACAATACTGCAAAGATTAAGAATGTTACCTTTAAAGGTGTCGTAACATTAAGGTACGGTAATGACCCTTCGCTAGTTTTTCCGTCGGTTACCACAATCAAGAACTTTGAAACATCTTTTCTGGCGCCACCCCTGTCAGTGAACAGCCTCTCGCCCGCCAATCTTATGGCCTTGTCTGTTCGTGCGAGGCCTGGGTCATATTTTATGTCCATGATTTTTTCCTTAAGCACTCCAGGATTGTAAAGAGATGACTCCGCGAAATCAAAGTCCAGCGAGGCGTTCTCGTTGTAGTGAATGAACCCAAAGTGTGTTCCTTCTTTGGACACGTGTATGGCAAGCCGTTTGTAGCAAAATTTAATCCTTGAAATATATGTTTAATCCACCAAATATTGGTTTAATTTAAACTAGTGAAAATTCATTCAATCCATAAACCATCAAATATTGGTTTAATTTAAACCTGTGAAAATTCATTCAATCCACAATCCACCAAATATTGGTTTAGTTTAAACCAGTGAAAAGTCATTCAATCTAATCGTAAATATAAATTTTCATTCAATTCAATCTTTTGATTATTATCATTTAATCCAATGCCTCGAGTTTTGATTCAATCCAAACCTTGAAATATCTGTTTAAACCGGAAAATTTTATTCGATCTTCCTGGGCCGAGCGCGGCCAAAAGAAACCAGAGTAGGTTGAGTACGAGAGAGAGCACAGTTCTTTTGTAGCGACAACATGGCGAACGAAGAACATTTTGAGTTAGAAAAGACCCGCCGAAGTTTCTTGCAGAAGTTTTAGATAAAAGGGACAACCTTTTCAAGGTAATTTTGACGCGAAAACTGTAGAAGCGCATGCTGAAGTTCTTAATCAAACTATTAGTTTGGTTAGGTTGTATCTCGTAAGAATCATCACCGCTTTCTTCACAAAGACACTCGAATCCTTCTTTCACTTTCAGGCTCGATTCAGACGCCGTACTTTTCATGCGTCAAACCTAATGCATAAATTATTATATTACATATTTAAGCAGTTTTACTCCGAACTAGAACTAGAACTGGAACTGTATTAGCAACGCCTGCGGAATGGCAAATTAAGTTCGACTTCTGAACCAACAGGCGGAATTTTGAAGGGGCATGATGGTCCAGGGGTTAGGGTGATGGATTTCAATGCAGTTGCCCCGGGTTCAAATCCCGCTCTGGCCGCTAGCTGGTCCTGTTCTGGGTAGTCCCTGGTTCACGTCCTCAGTCATCCTTGTAAATAGCCAACTGCTTTGCCTCCGGCCAGTTGGGATTCTTATCATGTTGAGTTTATTTGCATTATTTGTGTCTAGCCTATTTGTGGGCCGCAGTGGAAACTACTGGGCTACCAGTAATTGTGTCACCCCTATAAAGTGGTATTACTATTATTATTGCAGTAAAACTATCTGTATGCACGGTGTTATAAAGCGACACAGGGCGCCAAGCGTAACCTGTGCGCACAAGCGAAACTTAAAAGGAATAACCATATGAGTAAAAAAAAAAAAAAAAAAAAAAAAAAAAAAAAAAAAAAATATATATATATATATATATATATATATATATATATATATATATATATATAATAAAATATATCTATATATATATATATATCTACATGGCTAAAAACTATTATCTAGGCATATAAATGTTTGTAGTGTCTCTCGTTCTTCGTGGCTGATAGTCAGGCTTTGATCTTAGGTCTTCATATCATAACCTTGAAAGTTCTCGCTATATTTAGGGATGACGACAAGACTGCCTTTTGCATGGCCTCTAAAACTTGATTCGCCTTACGTCCTACCAGTGACTGAATTGAGGTTTCGGTTTCTCTCGACCAGCCTCCCAACACGTCCATGATAATGTTATGTTGAATCACCTCGTAACCTCTATACTGCTGCTTCAATTCCCACCTTAACGGGCCATACTTCATCGTCTTCTCCTCGCTCTTTTTCTCTCGGTTACTAATCCAAGGGCAGCTCATCTCTAAGGTCAGCACTTTCTTGTTTGCATGATCCACAATCCTCGCGTCTACACGGTTGGCTCGAACCTCCTGGTGGTCCGCATACACGGGTACATCCCACCATGCTTCCACTTGTTCTGACCTGTACTCCGGCTTGGGCATTACTGGCGAGTACCACGGTGGTACTTCCTCGAGAAGACCCTGGTCATGTAAGATCTCATAAAACAGGACCTTTAGAGCCATGTTGTGTCTGAATAAATACTTGGTCTGAGCCAACGCAGTGCACCCGGACAGGATATGAGAGACACTCTCTTGGGCGTGGCCACATATTCTACACTTCACATCCCCAGAGCAACTTGTGTGAGTCTTTTTGCTAGTGTAGAGCTTTGTTGGCAAAAGTTGCTCGTACAGTTCAAACGCACCGGCAATAGTATACGTGGGACATGATCTCCATGTTCTCAGCCAGCTGAAACATCCGTTCGTGCACAGCTGTTCGTCGTCCTTTCTCTCTCTCAGTAGCTTCCCCTGCCATTCTAGGCCACGTACGTCCCTCTCATACTTCTCCTCCACACATTCTTTCAGCACTCCCTTCACACGTTGCGATGGGATGGCCTCTCCACTGGTCATAACACATACAGGTTCCGGGTGTTTAAGATGAAGGTCAACACCCAACTCCGCCGCAAACTTTGCCGCATCTTTCACTATTGATTTATGGCCGGATGACTCGGCTCTTTCGTCAAACTCTCTCACCATTTTCATCGCCGGGTCTTGGTTCTCATACATTCGTATCGCTGCTTTGACCTTGGTCACTTTATACTCCATCTCCACCGCACGTAGACCTCTTCCGCCTTGTTCCCTCGGGAGGTACAAGAGAGCCGTAGAACCACCTGGGTGTTTCCCGCCATTTTCCACTATGATCTTGCGCACTTCCCTGTCCAAGATATTCAACTCTGTTATCGGCCAGTGTTGAGTCCACATTAAGTAACCCAACACCGGCAAGGCAAACTGGTTAGAAGCCGCCACCCGGTTAAAGTCTGAGAGGGGACTGGACCAGATGATCGACAGTCGACGCAGGTACTCCCTTGCTGCACATTCAAGTACCATTTTCTCTTCCTGGACTAAGCTCTCAAGAACACCAAGAAACTTATACTGTTTTCCTTCTTCAAGTGATGGTAATCTTCCTCCAGCTATATCTCCTCCTAAATTCTCCTGGGAGTGGATCCCTCTCCTTATATGGACCACAGCAC
Source organism: Pachyseris speciosa (assembly GCA_016490735.1). Classification (NCBI taxonomy): domain Eukaryota; kingdom Metazoa; phylum Cnidaria; class Anthozoa; order Scleractinia; family Pachyseridae; genus Pachyseris; species Pachyseris speciosa. The sequence continues at coordinate 1,185,585 of JAEMWC010000022.1, forward strand.
ATTTCCTTGGATTCCACTGTAGTCCGATGTCTTCCATAGCCACTTGCGTTGATTCTAGCACTCGGTTCAACTTGGTCTCGTTAGCTGCGAATACTTTAAGATCGTCAATATACAGCAAATCAGTCACTGTGGCACTGATTGGTTTAGATAACTTGTATCCCTCGGAAGCACTTATCTTCCAGGCCACAGGATTCAAGCAGATCGTGAAAAGCCTCGGGCAGAGCGCATCTCCCTGTGGTAATCCTTTCTTAAACATGATAGGATCAGACACTTCCCACCCATGCCGCGTGTTGGCGATGATTCTCGTCTTCCAGCTCTTACACAACTTATTTATCACCTTACACATCCACTTTGGAAACCTATGCAGCACCATCATCTCACCTAACCACCCATGATCTACCGAATCATATGCCTTCTTCACATCTACCCATGCCATACTCAGGTTACGCCTTCTTCTCTGACAATCCAACGTCACCACCCTATCAATCAACAAATTATCTACCGTTCCACTACACCCCTTTTTTGCGCCTCTCTGCGATCCTTCCATCAGCCCATGCTCTTCCAGATGTTGATCCATTATTATTATTATTATTATTATTATTATTATTATTATTATTATTATTATTATTATTATTACAGTAAAAACCCGCGTGTAAGAACCTAGAAAATTAAGAACCTCCTGGAAGAAATTTGCTACTTTAATACCCCAAAATATAAGAACCTGTTTAGCCAAAAAAATTCCAACAGGTTCTTATATGTGGGGTTAAACTATTTTATTTATAATATTTTACCAAAAAGGTTGTCTTTAGAGATAAAAAAATTGCACAGTGAAACTAAAAATGCACAATGTATGTTAAATGTGAACTGTTGTTATAAAACAATTCTGCTACAATTAAAAGAATGTATCATTTGTATGTAATCTTGGTCTTGGTTTAAGTGTTCCATGCCTGTAAAAATTAAGAACCTAATTAAGAACCTACTTAGCCTAAAATGCCAGTAACTACCCCAAAATATAAGAACCTGTTTTGCCAAACTCTAAAAAAGTAGGTTCTTACACGCGGGTTTTTACTGTATTATTATTATAGTTATTATTATTATTATCATCATCATCATCATCATCATCATCATTATTATTATTATTATTATTATTATTATTATTATTATTAATTTTGTTAATTCGAGTTAAGTTCCGCTCATGAAAAGTTCGGCGTCTGAATCTGGCCTCACGCACAACTGTCCTTGCCCAGCCATTTTCTTCACCACAGAGAAGTCTGCAAAGGAGACTATGACAGACAGACAGACACACATTTTTATGAAAGCCGTGCATGCAATAAAATATCATAAGACGTACTGAATAAAAATTACATGAATAACAAGTAAACAAAAACTAATAAGAAGCATTAATTGATGTCATGGAGACCGAGTGTGAATAATTTCCTAAAGACTTCAAGAGACGGCTCTGCTTTAATCGCAGACGGCAGGGAATTCCATAACTTACCACCACAGTATGAAAACCGTTTTTGAAGTGCTAAATTAAAGTTAGAGTCTCTGAGGTTATAAGCAGTACTGTCACGAACTAAGGCGAAATGCCTCAGTGAGGTACTCAGGAGCTTTGTTTTGCTTTGTTGTGCAGTGAGGTACTCAGGAGCTTTGTTGTGCGTGATGGAGAGGACAGAAGATAAAATTAAACGTGTAGCTCAAATGTTGGAAAATGCCTCGAATATCCTTCGGGGAAGAGCATCGATGGCAAATTCACAGATGCAACAGGCTTCAGGTTCCAATAATCAGGCTTGAAGTTGCACTAGCGCACTGATACTTCTGTACAGAGATCACTGGATCATGCTAGAAACACAATGTGTGATCAGAAACAGCACATCTGGTGGGACCTATCGTTGTCTGAATCGGTCAGAGAGGCTAGGAGCTACTGCCCCGTTTATCAATCGAAATTAAGACTCATGAGGCCTCTGTCACTAGAGTGGTTTTCAGGGGGGGGGGGGGTCCTCTAAAAATTCTTGGCGAAGAGCATAACGGTTATTGCCAATGTATGATAATGCTGGACGAGTCGAGGAAGATGATGAAGAGTCTGTCAAAAATGCTAACAAGGAATCTTTTGGCAAGAAAATTCCCACCATACGAGCAAACGACTTCCAATTCGTTAAATTGCATCAAAAGAAAATATCAAGAGTCGAACTTGATCCTGACAAAGTTGTTATTACCGTACTCTGTGGTGAAGAAAATGGCTGGGCAAGGACTGCTGTACGTGAAAGTGAAAGAAGGATTCGAGTGTCTTTGTGAAGAAAGCGGCGATGATTCTTACGAGATACAACCTAACCAAACTAATAGTTTGATTAAGAACTTCAGCATGCGCTTCTACAGTTTTCGCGTCAAAATTACCTTGACAAGGTTGTCCCTTTTATCTAAAACTTCTGCAAGAAACTTCGGCGGGTCTTTTCTAACTCAAAATGTTCTTCGTTCGCCATGTTGTCGTTACAAAAGACTACTCTGGTTTCTTTTGGCCGCGCTCGGCCCAGGAAGATTGAATAAAATTTTCCGGTTTAAACAGATATTTCAAGGTTTGGATTGAATCAAAACTCGAGGCATTGGATTAAATGATGATAATCAAAAGATTGCATTGAATGAAAATTTATATTTATGATTAGATTGAATGACTTTTCACTGGTTTAAACTAAACCAATATTTGGTGGATTATGGATTGAATGAATTTTCACAGGTTTAAATTAAACCAATATTTGATGGATTATGGATTGAATGAATTTTCACTAGCTTAAATTAAACCAATATTTGGTGGATTAAACATATATTTCAAGGATTAAATTTTGCTACAAACGGCTTGCCATAACACGTGGAAGTAATCAGCGAACTTGGCCAGAGAGCGCTTGAGTGTTTCAAAGTTGTAGCGTCCAACAGTTCGGGACGAATCCAGTATTATGCCGATGTCCATTGCGTGAACACAGGCTGGAAAAAATAACACAGAGATATCTCTTGGTGTCTGTGGGATGCACCCAATGACGGTCCAGCACTAACGAGCTAGCTTGCAGGTTTGCTGACAGCTAAATTAAAATTAGTCTAAGCATTCGCCCAAATGAAAATTAGGTTTATCAACGGAGTTGATAATGTAACTTGACCAGAGGTTCAAAAAGCTGACGTTTCGAGCGTTAGCCCTTCATCAGACTGTTCCACTAACTAACTAACGGTTTACTGGCTGAAAAGTTCATGAATCAGCTTGTAACAGGCGGGCTAGCTAAGCATCTGCCTGAAAGACTGAATGACAAATATACGAACGAACGAACGTAACAATAAATAAACGCTCTACCTGACTGACTTGTTAACTGACTTGAGGACTTAGGAGGTAGTTTCCGAACGGGAAAAGAGGACTACCGCTGGAAGTTGTCTACAATTTCCGAAAATATTTTCCAGAAAATTACCTGATCATTTGATTTCCGGATTTTTCTGACAGATGGTAAGCACCCTTCCCAGCGCACGTGTCCAACACGCACCACTGCATAGAAGGGTTTAACAGAATCCCGGTCATCTTCACGTGCAGCTCACGTGACTTGAGTGACCTTTCGTGCTACTTAGGGACGGACCATTAGAATAAACCGGAGATGGGGTGACAATTCCCAAAAAATTCCAGCAAGGGAAGCTTGTCAAAATAAACTCCTGCGAGCGGTGATAAGTAAAAAAAATCTTGCACAGGAAGCGACATGCATAGCATTTAAGGAGCGCAGCGGGAGTCCAATTTGTTTATCACGAGTATGATTACAGACCGAATTGGACGACACGAAGTCTTATTACCAATTAATCATAAAATTACAATTTCCGAGAAAAGAGGAGCCAGTTATAAAAGGAAGGGAAATTTTGCATTAAAAGACTGACAAAGGAAGTGTTAATTGTTTAATGTCGCTCCGAAATTGACTACAATCAAAATGTATGGTGATTGAAACCAAGGTTGTGATTGGTTGACTCAAACTACAACTTTGAATGTGATTGGTTGATTTAAAATACTACTCTGAATGTGATTGGCTTATTGAACTTTCCGATAACAAACTGTCCGATAACAAACTGTCCAATAACGAACTGTCCGATAAAAACTTGGCAAGTAAATTAGTGGAAAATAGGAGTTTTTTAAACCAATCACAATCGAGGAAATTGTATTTTTTATGATTAATAGTGTAAATGGCTTGCTTTCTACACAGTCATCATTAGCACTGATATTGCTATCACAAATAATAAAATCTCTATAACGGCTCTCTCTTGAGATATAAAATGTATTTCAAAATATTTTTGATAGAACATTAAGTAATATAAGAAATATAACATTTGCATACAAGTATCATATAATTTTGTTTTATATGAAACTTTAACAACCATCAAAACAGCAAAATGTATTGGATGCATTGAAGTGTCTCTGTTTCTAAATATTTGAAAAATAACAATCTATATTATGACTCAACTGTGTAATGGAAATTCCCAACAATAAACAACTGACAGTGTAATTTTGGTTTCAATATGAAATAGTAACAGTAGTCAAATCAACAAAATATACTGGATCAATTGAATTGCTACTGCTTTTTATTATTAACTATTGATATTCTGGCTCAGTTTTGAAGTGTAAATTTACACCAGTAAATAACAGTATATTATGTTTTGTTTCCGAAACAGTAACGACAGACAAAATAACAAAATATGCACACCATATTCCAAAATGGCAGGTATTCTTTTGTCTTATAATATGTTAATTGGCCCTCAATGCCATGTTTTAAGGTACCGGGGTAATAGTATTTTTTATTTCTGCATATGCAATTGAGGCGCCAAAACATATCACATCAGTAAATCTAATAATGCAAAAAATAATTTTTGTTCTCAAATACATATATTTTCTGGGCGGGTTAACGTTTTGGAAGCCTAGCGGGCATTACCGTGGTGCTGTGAAGATAAAGGGTGACTGGTACATTATGATGGGCTGTTGGAACAGCAACAGGTGGGAACAGGCCTGGTCAAGTGTATGGGAGGACAGCCTTCAACCCCGCACGGATTTCTTTTGTCTCATTCTGTTTACTTTGCTTTTTAAAGAGGCGTCTCAAAAGATTGAGTCATTCAGGACTTTTCTTATATATTGTCTGTCTTCCTCTATACAATGTTCCATAAAATACAACGTCCTCTATGAGTGGTTATTGTCTATGATCTATTAGTGTGGTGCTCAGTTTTGAAAATGTTTGCGAGATTTTTATTTCGGATGGAGCAAGGGAAGGCCTCTAAAAATGTAATAACAGCAAAGTTTTACAAGTAATATCGAGACAAAGTAATTTTGGGCGACTTGAAAACTGCCCTAAAAAACAAAATAATAATAAAAAAATACAACAAAACGACAGAAACGAACTTCAAAGCAGTTGTCACCGCTTTGAGACGTGAGTGAACACGGTGAAAGAAAAGTTTTGAAGAAACTGTTTTCAAGTATCAAGAAAAAGAAGGAAAGAAGAGCTGCGTTGGTGACTGGGAAAATGCCTAAACTGGGTAACTGTTACAATCTGCTACGGGAAGCGTGCGATAAGGCAAGTTTGCCGATTTTTTTTACTGTTCATTGCATAAGACAAATAAGTAAGATTCCTTTGTGCCTTAAGCAGGTCTTTTTGGTAATAGATTACAGAAGATGTCAAAATGTTTGCAGCTCATGTGCCAAAACACATTTTAACATCATCTGTGATTGATTTATAGTGAACAGAGACACGGCATAAAGGAACCAAGTGGTAAACTATAATATGCGATTCTGCAGTTATATCAGTATATGAAAATCATATATCGTATATGATATATGATTCTGTTGGACATTATATTATGATATAAATCTTAAGTAAATCGTAGATTAGTTACAAAGGAAGAAATGTGTGGGAAGGAAAAAAATTCTTGCAAAGCTTGTGCCTTAGGAAAAAAAAAAAAATCCTGCAGACAAGTTCATGCACCGAAAAATTTTCACCAACCCCCCCCCCCCCCCTCTCTCTCCCCCTCCGGTTATTTCTAATGGTCCATCCCTTAGTGACAGCCCGTGCGAAACTCACGGAAGCTCGAAAGATGTTTTCAAAGCAAACCTTCGGTTCTTTTTCATTTATTTCTGGAAGAAATGCTTCCATAAGTAATTCGGAGGGTTTGTCTGTCAATATCTCGAATCCTAAACCGTTCGATAAGCGTTTTCTTTCTCAAACGCTCAGCAGAAATTAAATCCATCGATGTAAATGATGTCGGATTAGATACTTTGCAATAAATAAACTATTTTCTCCTAACCAGCTGTGCTAAGTAAGTATAGCGTAGCGGTCATGGTAATCGCTATTGATGCAGATAATCTCAGGTTCGAACCGCTATAAAGGCAGCATCCGCGAGTGTTTTTTTTTCTCGTTTCTCTTGTCATTTCTTTGTCTGTTTTGGTTTGTTTGTTTGTTTGTTTTTTTACATGTACAAGTATTACTATTGTTATCAATGGTTGACCTGTAAAGCAACTCGGAAGTTTTAAAGGGATATATATTGACAGGGTACAAACAAATAGACTCGAACATCATGATAAGCGCAATGCGTCCTTTTTCTCTTGTTTCCCGCCAACTTAGGGATACACAATATATTTTGGCAGGCACGATTTTAAGCTAATTGTAGCCTCTTGTTTCTTGTAGATTGCTAAGAAGAACGAACCTAAATGAAACTTAACTAGGCGCAATTACGGCTATGTAGGTACGTTTACAAGAATCTGTTGCGGGGCAGATTTAACAAGCCGTAGCTTCGCAAGATCACTTCTTTTATTCGGCGTAGACCTTCAGCACTCGTCCGTTGCCGGCAGCCAACTCTCTCTAAACTACACAAAACTAGCGATTAAATACGTTCGCTCTGAGCTGTGATTGGCTGATTACTCGTTTCCTTTGTACAACAATGGACAAAGACTCTTAAACAAACTTGTGTGAGCGAATACGTGCTCCGAGCGTAAAGCTAAAATAAGCTGATCAATCGATTGCAACCAACGTTACACGGTTCACTTTAGGCAGTTTATTAAGATACTTTAGAGACTAAAGGTTCGTGTGCCAAATTCAATATGGCTACCTACAGAGCTCGAAAGTTACACATGGACGTGATCCTAAATTTATCAGCAAGGCATGAGGAAAAGCTTGTGGCTAAATTCACGTTAATTAAAATATTCGATAAACAAGTTTCCGCGGTGCTTTGCAAGAGAAAGCTAACGTTACAGATAACCGAGCTCATATGAACAAACTTACAATCTTATCGAAACAACAGCTACAAGTCATTGTGCTTCTACCGACAACGGAGGAAATTTCGGAAAGCAACTTACTCGTGGGAAAGTTACATCAATTATATCTGCGTGGGTTAAAATAACGAGGATGTTTGTTTGATTTTCAACCACATTAAGCAGGTTTGATACAATAAATGGGTAGATACAATAAATGGAATTGAATATATTGTTTAAATTGTTGTAAAATATCCTTCAAAGTAAAAACATGCCGGTCAATTAAAACAATTTTACCACAATTGCGAGTAATCTCGCAATCTGGTTGGCTGATTTGCCGTTGTCGATTAAGAGTCCAGACTACGCTGCTCGCGTCAACGCGTCACGCATTTCTTTGACATTTATATTGCGGTACAAAACAAACGGAATGTGGTTTAAGGCCCTGGCAAACGAGGACACATTGATCAGGGGCACCCAACGAGTGTAACCAACCAAAAGCTGTAGAAAGGTATTTTTAAGTACCTTATGGTGTTTGAAGTCTGTTTAAAGTGATGTTTTCGTTAGCTAGAAGAGTTTGATCTATTCGGATTCCTTAGCTGAAATTTTAATTGCCCGAAAATATTAGGGAACAAAATCTTCCTTTGAGAAAATGCAAGCTGAAATGAACTTTCTACGAACTTTCTAGGGAAATATTTTCTTTCCGAAAATGCTAGCTGACGTTTTTGACTGCCAAAAACAGCAATTACGGCATTTCCGAAAGCCTCAGGGGCTATGATTTCCCCATTGTAAATCTTTCATACGCCACGTTTCAGTTACAAAATCCGAGTACACTACTCACGTTTATCGACGCCGAAAGTTTAAGGCGAACTATCCTCCACCGAACATATGTCTACCGGAAATTGTCGTTGGGTGCTCCTGATTGTTGCGGACACATTTTTGCTCATGATGTTTCTTGGTTGAGCAAACGAGCGGGACACAAAAAAATGTTGTGTTTCCATGCTGCGCAAACTGGGAAACATTTGTCTCGGACACAAATTTTGTGCCCGCAACAAATGTTGCGCGCGCGGGAAAACGGGGAAACATTTGTGTCCGTAACAATGTGTCCTCGTTTGCCATGGCCTAAAGCGTTGTCTGTACTCTTATCGACAGCGATGTTCATCATCACTGTGATCAAAATGTTTTGTTGTGGACTCAATATTTTGACCACTGTGATGACGAATAACGTTGTCCATAAGAGTACATACAAAGCTACACCACTTTCGACTTATTATATGTCACACGCGGTTATAAAATCACTCATTTGTGAATAAAACTCCAAGATACCACTACTTACTTAGCTCACTTTATGATAAGAGATCGAAACAACAAATAATTTTACGACTTAGTTATCATTCATATCAAGTAAGAACGCTTACTTACGCTTAATTATCATTATTTTTATAGTTGTATTTTTCTTGAGGTGCCTGTAGCCCGAATAAGCCCTAATGGTTTCTATATGGGCATCTCCGCCTTATGCTTTTCTTTTATTGATTATTTAATATCTGTTGTAGTTTAATATATATTCATTTTGTCATTAAAAAAAAAAACAAAAGTGGCAAATAAACTGAACTGAACTTACAACATAACCTCACCATACTGATGGCAAAAGAAAAATGTAATCAATTAAGGCACGTGAAAAAAGATTTTGGGGATTGGGGCGGGGAGAGGAGGGCTAAAAAAATTGTGGGTTCTTGTGGAAAACCCCTGGCTACACCCCAATCCCGTACCCAGAGTCCTCGGGCTATGTGCATGGTCAGCGGGTGGACGCCCGGAGAGACTCTGGGATAATGGACTCTATTTTCCCAGAAAATCTGGGATTCCGGTCTTAGTGCGCATGCTTGGGGAGACTTAATGAACTTTCTTTTTTCGAGCAGTGTTAGAATGAATTTGAAGACGTTGAGCGGTCATATTCCACAGGTCATAGGTACAGTTCACTGTTTTATTGATTGATAACCAAGCCAAACAGTTTGTCTTCAATCTAAAGGAAAAATTTGGATAGTGATTAGGGCTAGGAGACACGTTTGGGCTTCTTTATTTATCCGTAGCATGGTGACCTGTATGTTGACCTGTGGAATTTGACCTGCACTTTTTCCCCGCCGTTGAGATTTGAGTTGTATTAATTGCATGTGTGGTAGTTTATATGACACAGTTTTGATGATGCTTCGTGTAGCGAGTACTAGAGTTTATTTGAAATATTCAGTTTGTAATTTAATGAAAGCAGTTTTGTAGCCTGCGAAAACAGCCGGCTCTCATCGCTCACAGCCGCTAGGGGCTGTGAGCGATGAGAGGCGGCTGTTTTCCCAGGCTAGCAGTTTTGGCGTTCACCCGCCGACCAAATAGCCCGAGGACTCTGGGTACGAGACTGGCTCAGGGCTACGTCCCTGCAAATCTAATTCGTATTTGGATACTTCATAAATTAATGTGATCAAGTAAGCTGAAGCCAATCTAAAGGCACTAAGGCCACATGGTAGCGGGCATTACCCCTTAAATCTACCAAAGCAAAGATTGAGCCCAAGCATTAGCAGCCATGGACAGCTGTTTCGGCCTTGTTAGGCCTCATCAGCATGGTATAGCTAATGCTCAGGCTCAAGTACCCACATATCAATAAAACAAGCAATGAAATCGTAAAGCTTGTGGGATGTGGCTGGAGTGACAAGGATACTTCACAAATTAATGTGATCAAGTAAGCTGAAGCATGCTGATGAGGCCTAACAAGGCCGAAACAGCTGTCCATGGCTGCTAATGCTTGGGCTCAATCTTTGCTTTGGTAGATTTAAGGGGTAATGCCCGCTACCATGTGGCCTTAGTGCCTTTAGAGTGGCTTCAGCTTACTTGATCACATTAATTTGTGAAGTATCCTTGTCACTCCAGCCACATCCCACAAGCTTTACGATTTCATAATTCGTATTTGGGTCGACCAAAGTAATTAAATTAATTTGAAATTTGATTCAGTTAGATGTCGAATTAAATAGAGTCACATTTGAACTCATGAACATGTTTTATTAAGTCTGTGGGCAAAACATAATTGTTGGGAAGCATAATTCAACATAATTTATGCATTAGATTCGGCACACGTGAAGAACTGTCGAACTTCTGTCAACAACAACAACAACAATTTATTGACAAATTCAGATAGGTATAAGAAGCTTGTCCCGCAAATAGCCGCAAAGCTAGTCGAGGCGGGACAAGACGAGCACGAGAACATATCAGAAAAGACAAATAACAATGAATTACAAACAAGCAACGGAAAACTTAACTTTACATAATAATGCGGGTTGATTAAGCTATGCAACAAAATTAAAATAAATTACAGGTAATTTTATTATCATTAATATTGCAATCAAAAAGAGATGAAGAGGGAAAAGGAGAATCAGATTATACTAGCAAAAGAGAAGGACAAAAGAGGATCAGTTTTTCATTAGGTCAATTATCATTTCCACTTCAATATAGGAGTCTACAGTTTGAAGTATGTCAAATAACTTTCCTTTTAGGGATTTTTTAAAAGATTTTTTTTGCACTTTTTTTTAGAGTTGCAGGTATCCCATTCCAAATTTTGACCCCAACACGCGAGAAAGCATTTCGTGTGGCATTAATGCGAGATTCCTTTGTATAAAAATGATCAGAGGTAGAGGAACGCGTTTTATAGGAATGGACACTAGAAGTGGTTCAATCGAAAATGCGGCAGACTGAGTTGCGTTTAATTCATTTATCGAATTTAGTTGTTTTAAACGTCGAACTTCACATGCATTTCATAGATTCGGCGGAAGTGAAATGCGACGTTTAAAACGAACCTGAGTTACGAAAAAAATTGGGTGTCAATAATTTAAAAAAAGCCACCGTGCATGTGGTTTACATACAAATGTTTGAGGTGACGATATGTCTCCAGAAATTTCTTTTCTTTCAAAATCTGGCTAAAAACTTCATGTAGACAATCCCCGAATATTCCATGCCAAATCAGAGTGCTATCTTGTAGAACACAACCCGTTACATGGGCAGGACCTCTGATAAAACCATCATTATTGACGACTTTTATACCAGCTTTGCTGGCAAGCATACCAATGTAAACATCGTCAAGTCTGAATGGTGGAACGACGTCAAATAAATCTACAAACAAGGCTACAACATCGGCGGATAACACAACGCCAAACCCGCGGCAAAAGTCGGGGTAGTGTGATCCACTGTACTCTTCAAACGATATTTTCCATTTGCCTGACCTAAGAACACGAGGAGATTTGTAAAGTTCTCCCATGTACAGCTTTTGTGTCGGCGTATTTGGTTGGCTTAAATGCGAAACGAGCGCGTCGGCGTTGACAAAAGTATCGTCGTCCATCTTTAGCAGAAAGGAGAACTTGCAATATCTGGCAGCCCATTCAAATCCCATTTGTATCTTGAGCGTCTGGTTCCAATAATGGTCGTAATAATTCGCTCGCACTAAATCTCCATACAACGCATCTTCCATTGCCAATAATGAATCTAATTTGGTCTTTGTTTGGGCAACAAGAAAAGCAGTCTTCCAACGAGGTTTTATAGAAAAGTCAACACCCCATGTTTTGCGAATATCTCTTCTTCTCACTGCATTAGCAGGTGAAGACGAAACTAGGATGAACAGAAAGTAATACTGTGTACAAGATGTTGTGGTGATTAAAGTTGTCTTGTGCTTCCATGATATCGCATCTGCTTCTGTTGTGGACTTTGAATCGATGGATTTACGTTGGTTGTGTGTTGCGGTCGTGGCTCCTTGCTGTATTCCGAACCCTGTTGGGGATTGGCCCAACTTTGAGTCAGACACAAAGCCCAAGTGTGTAGACCGAGCATTCTTAAAATCCATAAAACGGAAGGAATACCAGCCCCAAAATATCTCAATTATAACAGCTGATATGAATAGCCAAGCGCGTGTTCTTCCATTCGCCATCGCCGGGCTTCTCCTCGTGGCCTGTGAAAACGAAGAATTCTCAAATGCTCTAATATGATTGAAAAAGATCGTTTTTCTTCATCGACGTTTGCGAAGTCTTTTACAGTTGTGAAACGAACTGTTATAAGTAGAGTATGTGGTTGGAATGGCGAGATTATAAACCTACGTAAACATATGTACAAGGGTATTGGATTGTGTGACATTTCATATCTTCATATAATGTAGTATATTCTTTGTTTGCGAACCTATATACCCTGGGTGCCAGAGGTTTTATTTTTCTTAGCGAGGACGAAAGAAATAACCTCTGGCACCCAGGGTAGAACCTATATCGCATGTGACAATACTTTATTGATTCATTTTTCATATTGCGAAATATTCATTAGGAGTCGAACACAGCACGCATTTCCCTCTCGCTCGATTCGACGTACGATACATTTCTTACGTTACATGGTGTCAGAACGAAACTGAAACACAATGCCTACAACACGAACATCGGAAGAAACGTCGCTCGCTCACGAAGCCGATGCCTGCCGCGCAAATTTCCATGCCTGCTTGCCAACCTCCCACCGCCAAAAGCACATGTCATGGATGACAATCTCGTGGAAGAAAGTATGGTCAAGGTACGAAATCTACAAACAGGAGGCACTGGTAAGAGTCTCCACTCTTCTGTCTGATAGGAAAAGACGGTACCAAAGCCTTCGATGCCTTTGAATGGCCGAGGAAAGGACGAAGAAGAAGGAAGGACGAAATTAGACGAGGTGATCGCTAAGTTCGATGAATGCCGTGTAGAGCCGCGAACACAGGTGACTTATGGAGGCTCTCGATTTCATAATCGTAAGCCGGAGAAAGCATGAACCAAGGGCAATTGCCAAAAACTGCCAACATGAAAATATCATCCCTAACCCTAACCCTCACCCTAAACCCTCACCCTAAACTTGACAGGAATCTAAACGACACAACCCTGTGATGAGAGAATAGTCTTGACTGACACGCACTCCCCTTGTGGCCTTTGTGGTCGTGGCGCTGTTTTAGCCTAAGTTTAAACCAGTTTCGCTGAGACGAGCAAATATTTGAGACATTTACTTCTCTTACATGATATAATCGGAGGCTTTGTGCAGATTGGTTTCAGCAACGGCTGATTTTGTATCAAACCACAGTTATTTATTATTGCTTGTTGAAGGTCACGCACTACTGAGTTTTGTTTTGTTTAGGCGAAGTTGACTCCTGTTTTTGATCTCTCTCATGATAAAATTGTTTGCATAGCCACGTACTTTTAGGTGCAATTTGAAGTTAGCGAGGCACGCGTCTTTTTGAAGAGTTTCTTACTGAAAGGTTTCGGTCGGCTTTTAGTGGGTATTCTTGATGTCCAGGGTAGATTCATTGTCAAATCTATCCCCTTTGTAGACCACTGTGCCGAGGGAAGTTATTTCGTTATTTGAGATTTCAACTGTGAATTAAATTGTAGGGTGGAATTTGTTGGGGTTGTTCGTATAAACAGACAGTGTCTTTAACACACATGTTAAATGGGGGTTCTGGGACAGCTTCACACAACAAAATGCATATCAAACAGAGCCTCGTCACTTTGCTCCTCGGCTCTGTTTGACATGCATTTTATTGTGTTTCGCTGCTCCCAGAACCCCCATTTAACATGTGTGTGTCATAACGCGCATAGCGGGGTGAGCGAAGCGAGCACCACGCAAGCAAAACCTGTTTAACCGGTTTAACCAGTTCTGCTGTCAAAACAATGTAACTTTTGTGTCCCACCACGTCACGCCTATTGAAGAAAAATGCACACAAATAGGTGGGTTCACATTAACTAAGTAAGTAGACCTTAAGTACGCGAAGAGCTCAAGTATACTTGAAATAACATACGTTAACTCACGCTGATAAGCGTTCATATTTAAGATTCTAAGAATACTTCAAGTCATACATCTGTCAGTCAAAATAGCCACGCACTGGCTTGTTTTCATCGAAATGTGCGACCTCAAAACTTCAAAATTGCCTCTCTAGCTTGGCTGATCCTTTTTTCTACCTGAACGACAGCAGGCGTTTCTGTTTCACCAAGTTTATCACTTTTTCGTTGTCGAAAAAAAGTTTACCAACCGATGATGATCTTGTTGATTTTGAGCCAAGTCGGTCAACATAACGCTCCACGAAGAACTCTGGCCTCGTCTTCAAAACTGGTTCCATAATTTATTAGCAAATCCAGCGCTAAATTTTCTTTCTTTGCGAGGAGTGCGAACTGTAAATGATGAGATTGGAATCGCGTATCATCAACATTTCCGCCAAGCGCGAAAATGATTGACGTTCAATATCCTGAATTTGTTTTGATAGTGCGTAAGTAAGCTGGTAAGGATGGTTGAGCTTGACTCGGAAGTGTACTTCGGCTCCTTTGAAAAAGATGCATTACCACGGCTACAAAGTAGCCTACTTACGCTGAAATTAGACCCGTTCACATCTGAAGTAAGCGCCAAGTATACTTGAGGTCTACTTACTAAGCTAATATGAACCCACCTATTATATACCAAGGATGGCCGCAGCACAATTTGCTGACGAAGTGCTTGCCGAGTTTTACGAATATGACGTGGCTGAGGGGGTAAACCCCGAGGCGCCCGCCCAAGCTATGGCTTGCAATAAAGAGTCAAAAACTACTTTATTTGATGATTTCTTTTCTCCAACTCCTGTTAGTTACATTGAAAATGATTGCAAAGAAACGAATTTTTCCTCTTTAGCTGAATATAATGAATATAATGAATTTATGAATAATGAAAATAACTACTGGGAAGACGATGATGATGATTTTGAGACAGAAGAAGAGCAAAAAAAGAGGGGAGAAAAGGAGCTGGAAGAAGCCCGCGAAGAATTGGAATATATTAACAATATGTGCGAATGTTGTTTTCTTCCAAAAGAGTTCTGTTCTTCCGCTGATAATGATGATTTTATACTTCCGCCAGAGAAAGCAAACAATCACTTGCTTCGTGAAAACATCTTGAAAAATGTAATAAAACGAAAACTAGAAAAACGGGAAGAAATGGGATGCTTGCCGAGTTTTACGAATATGACGTGGCTGAGGGGGTAAACCCCGAGGCGGGGGGAAACCCCGGGGCGCCCGCCCAAGCCCCTGTTTGGGACGAGTTTAAAGTCTCACAAACCAATTTTGGAGGTTGGCTAAATGTTTGGAGGTTGGATGTTAATCCTGAAAACCCAGACAGGCAAAACATTGGAGGTTTTGCGCGAAACACAATGCGCGGCAAAGCCTTTGATGTTGTGAAGAGTGAAATTGATAGATTAGGCAACATGAAAGCACAGTTTGGGTTGGAAGTGCATTTTAAAAGGGAACTGAAGACCAGACGAAAACGGGGAAATGAAAGTAGAAAAACAAAGAAGTTACTTTCAAGATGTGCCCCGAGTTATGGCAAAGGCAAACCTCCAAGAAGAATTTGACAACGCATTTGACCTATTTATTGATGACATTTTCGGGCAAATAGACAATTGGTCAGAAGGGGGATCAGGATGGGCCATTGATAAAATCACAATTGCCTATGTCAAAATATAGTCCTTTGAGAGGCGGAACTTTCATTCGTACACCCAAACAACTGGCCAGCAAAAAGGCAATGATCAACGTGAGAAACCAAGATAATGAATGCCTGAAATGGGCTTTGAAAGCCGCAAGGTTTCCTGTTAAAGTACATGCAGAAAGAACTAGCAAATACCCCCAAGAAGACGGGCTGAACTGGGATGGCATTGTCTTTCCCACCCCGATTAAACAGCTTTGCAAACTTGAAAAACAAAATCCAAACCTTGCACTCAACGTGTTTGGCTGGGAAAACGACGAGGTGACTTCTCTTAGGATTAGCAAACAGGACAGAAAAAAAATCCCAAGAATCAACCTGTTGTTTCTCCAGCAAGACGAAAAACAACACTACTGCTTTGTAAAGAGGCTTTCATCTCTGCTTTATGACCAAACCATACACAGAGACAAAAAACACTGCTGTGTGATGTGCCTAATCGGTTTTACAACAGAAAAGATCCTGGCCGACCACCGAAAACACTGCAACGGCGTCAACGGAACCCCCACAAGGATAGAAATGCCCGAAGAAGGCAAAACCGGTTTGGAATACCAAAATTTCAGCAAACAAATGAAAGCACCCTACGTCATTTATGCCGACTTCGAAGCTTTGATTGAGAACATTCCCGGGGAACAACGCGAACGAACCGCTTGCACAGAAAAAATAAACAAACACACAGCTTGTGGTTTCGCGGTAACATGTGTCAAAAGCGGCGGGCAAAGCTGCACAGTCAACAAATACAGACAAGGATGTGATGGGGACAAAAATGCAGTGGAGGTGTTTCTAGATTATGTTGTTAGCTTGGAAAACAAACTTCGCGAAAGCCTAGAAACACCGTTTCCGATCCAAATGACAGAGGATGACAAGTATAGATATAAAATAGCCCAAAACTGCCACATCTGCAACGAAAGCCTCATTAAACCAGAATTTTTAGATTCAAGGTCTGTGTGGGACTACAATTCAGGAAAGTACTGCGGGCAAAGCCATCGGAATTGCTATTACAATGGTTTGAGAAAAATTAAATTTGAAGGCCCCCACGCGCAAAGAAAACCAATAAAAGACATTGATAAATGGATTAAACAAAATCAAACAAAATGCCTGTTCTGCGATGAACCGCTCATCCGCCAAAAATTTAGAGATGCAGTGAAAGATCACTGCCACATCACAGACAAATATCGCGGCGCCGCCCACAGCGAGTGCAACAAAAAGCTTCGAATAAACCCCAAACCATTCCCATCCCCGTCGTGTTCCACAACCTGAAAGGCTACGACGCTCACCACCTGATGCAGGGGTTGGCCAAAATTGGGGGCACAGGCAAAGTATCCTGCATTGCCAAAAACATGGAAACATACATTTCGTTTTCTCTGGGTGGCCTGCGTCTCATTGACAGCAACCAATTCCTGCTTGCCAGCCTCGACGCACTGGTGAAAGCCACACCGAAAGAGGCGCTGAAAATAACGAAAAGGCTTTGCCCCGACCCAGCAAAATTTGATCTGCTGTGCAAGAAGGGGATTTACCCCTACGAGTACATGGATTCGTGGGAAAGATTCAACGAAACAAGTCTTCCCGCGAAAGAGCGTTTCTTCAGCCACCTTTCCGGTGAGCACATCTCAGACGACGATTACCGCCACGCGCAGGAAGTTTGGGAAAAGTTCGGCTGCAACACCCTCGGCGACTATCACGACCTGTACGTGAAAACAGACGTCGCTCTTCTGGCTGATGTATTTGAAAACTTCCGCGATCTTTGCCAAAGGCAGTATGGGTTGGATCCAGCCAACTACTACACATCCCCAGGCCTGTCATGGGATGCGCTCCTGAAAAAGACAGGAGCCAAGCTGGAACTCCTGACAGACGTGGACATGCATCTTTCATTGAGCGGGGATGCGGGGAGGCATTTCAATGGCAAGCAAGAGGTACGCCGAAGCAAACAATCCACTGATTCCAGGTTATGATAAAAACAAACCAACAACTTATATCATGTATTATGATGCAAACAATCTTTATGGGTTGGCAATGAGCAAAGCTCTTCCAGTGGGAAAGTTCAAGTGGAATTCTTGGGTCCCCTCAGAGGAAGAAATTCTGGAGATTCCAGAAGACGGCAAAAAGGGCTATTTCCTTGAAGTCGACCTCGAGTACCCCCGTGAGCTCCATGAAGAACACAATGGTTATTCTCTTGCACCTGACAAAAAGGCCGTAAAAAAAGAATGGATGTCCCCGTACCAAAAGAAAATGATAAATGACCTTAATCTAAACCCCCCAGACTGCCAAAAGCTCCTGCTGACGTTGCAGGACAAAAAGAACTACGTTGTACACTACCGCAACCTCCAGTTTTACCTGAAACAGGGCATGCGGCTGAAGAAAGTCCACAGCATGCTGGAGTTCGAACAAAAGAAATGGATGGAGCCATACATCACAATGAACGCGCAATTCAGAAAGAAGGCCAAAAACACATTCGAAAAGGACTTTTACAAACTCATGAACAACTCTGTATTCAGGAAAACGATGGAAAACCTGCGCAGCCGCACAGATGTGAAACTGGTGCGCCCGCACGAGACAACCAGGATGAGAAAGCTGATCGCAAACCCACTGTACGCACGGCACGAGTTCTTTGCAGACGATCTTGCTGGGATATGCATGCGCAAAAGCAAACTCTGCCTCAACAAACCTGTTTACACCGGCGCGACAATCTTGGAAAACAGTAAAATTCTGATGGATGATTTTTACTACAATGTCCTGAAGAAGCAGTACGGGAACAGGTGCGAACTGTTGTACACGGACACCGACAGTTTCATGGTTATGATAGAAACAGAAGACATATACAAAGACATGAGGCCAGGAGGTTGCCTCGGCCAAACCCTTTTCGACACAAGCGACTACCCGAAAACCCACCCGCTGCATTCACAAACCAACAAAAAGGTTTTGGGGAAAATGAAAGATGAGCGCGCGGGCGCCCCGATCGCACAGTATGTCGGTTTGCGGCCAAAGATGTATTCTGTCATGATGGCCAATGAAAAAAACATGAAAAAGGCCCAAGGGGTCAAAAAGAATGTGGTCAAAAAAGAAATCAGGCACGAGCAGTACAAAGAAACATTCGTTGTTAGCCAAGAAGCAGCTGACTCACGGAATGAACATTCTTCGAAGTGAAAAGCACAACATCTTTGGGATGGACGTAAACAAGACGTCTCTGTCTGCGTTTGATACAAAAAGATGGATAGATGAGGACGGCATCAACACAAACGCCTTCGGTTACAATCCTCTGCCGACCGCTGACGAAATGAAAGCACTTGATGAATGGTTTGATGGGCTCTTCGAATGCAACCAGCCCCCACCCATGCCTACTGAAGAAGAGCTGGAAAGACTCGATGAGTGGTTAGAGGAGCTTTTCGGGGGCAGCTCTGTGTTTGGCGGAATAACAAGTAGTTCTTCGCGCACAAAGCCGCGTTGGGGCCCGTCATACAAATAATACAAAACAGGCGTGTCAGGTTTAACGACAGTTCTTTCAATCTTAAAAACTTTCAAAGACCAGATAGGGTCTGTTGCTCTTTTTTTGCCGCCCTCCAGCTCTCCCGGTTGGTAAAGATAGCGGACATTGACAACAAGGGGGAGCTGCTTTTCGCGATTCCCGACGGGCCTTTGATATGTTGTGGAAGGTTTGGAAGCAACCGCCTTTTCTTTGATCGCAACTGCCGGTTTCTTTCCAGTCAGGCTTGTTTCCTCGTTGTTCAAAGCTTCAACAACTTCTGGAAGCTGTTTCACCCACGCGACTGACCGCTGGCCTTCCTGCAAACGCATTTCCACAGCGTGCTGGTAACCAAACAAGCGCTCCGCCAGCGTTCGGTTGAAACGCTCAACAATGGCCTGGTCGCGGTAAATTTCGGGCTGCCCGCGTCTAATATATACTTTGTGGTTTCCCATTTCTTTAGTGACCTCACCCATAAATTCACGCCCAGGATCCACCTGCAGCATTTCCGGCCATTTCAGAGGCGAGCGTCTGTAAATTTTGCGAAACCCCGCGGCGACCTCGTCGGAGTTTTTGAGGTCAAAGGTTCGGCTTCTTTGTAGCGGCTGGCCACGTCAACAACCGTCAATGCGTACTTGTACACCTTGCGCCCGCGGGGGAGCTTGTCATGCGGCAAAAAAAGAAGGTCAGCTTGGTGCACCTTGTTGGGAGTGAAAACATCAAACTTCGGCCGAGGCATTTTTCGCGGCGCGGGAAGATAAACCTGCCAAAGTGCCTGCCTTATAAGCCACTTTTTTGCAACATCCTCAGATACCTTTGCAGCTTCAGCCAGTTTTTTAATCGCAGTTAGTCCTTTCCAATAGCCACCGGGGCTGTAATAAATCTTCGCGAGTTTGGCTTCCATATTCTTGCTTCATCTTTTCTCCAACTCGGTCTTTTGAAAAATTATGCCTCTTTATAACATGGATCTCAAGTTTATGATAAGCCAGTTACCTCCTGAGATAAGAGAGTTTATCCTTTGCAAAGTTATAAAGGATAAAATTAATCAAAAAAAGCAGGCGTTTGGCCAAGTTCATAAGGGATTGCATTCTTTTTTCAGAAATGTTCCTTATTGTGAACGTGAAAACTGCTTTACAAAGGTTATTACTTTTTGTTGTGCCAATCTTTGTTTTGCATGCTGGTTAAAAAATAAACACCACATTTTGTCTAAAAAAATAAAAAATCTTTATTTTAATGATAGCAGATGGTATGTTTATTTCTTTGATTTTTATTCTGACTTTTATCCTCATTCTTGTAATCATTACAAAGAAAGAAAAGACGCGTGGTGTCCAGTTCTTGTTAATTTTGATGATGCAAACTGTGAATCTATTTTTGAATGCCCTCTCAACAGAAAATTTATGAAACCCCAAAGGCGTCTGCTGATTACCCTGCTGAACGGTTTTTAAACCAACTGCGCTGGGTTTTTTTTACCCAACTAAAGTTTAAAGGAAGCGAAAAGCAGCATAGCCCAAAGCGAGAGACCCGGCGCCCAAAAAAACCAGCTCGCCCTTTATTTGCTGCTCGCTCGGCTGGTAGAAATCGGAAAACTTGGGTTCTTTCAGTGGGGCCATAAGTCGGTTGGGATGGGCCTGGTTGTAAAGTTTGAAAGTGTAGTCGGTGTTGGTGAAATTCTGCTTGGCCTGCGCTTTGATTTGCTCGTTGGTCTGGATCCAGTCAAGGAGCTGGGTGCGCTGGCGGTTGTATTTAGCGTAAGCCGCCTGGTAATCCTCGAGAGCCTTGTCGTGGCGCTTTTTTTCGTCGAGCGCGGCGTCGTCGCTGCCTCCAAGCGCCTTCGCAAGATAATTGCATCCGATAAAGGTTGCCGCATTGAGGATCGCTTCGCCAACAACGATTGCGACGGTTGCTATATTCACATGAGTTTATTTTTTATATCGCGGGTATTGGGAGCGCAGCTGGTTTAAACGTTGGAAGGAATGATTTTTTCGTCTATGAGATAACTTTTGAGCGCGATGGCCCCCGTCGTAACTGCAGTAAACTCAAAAAAGCTTGTTAAACTCTCTCTGGGATCAGATATAAAATTTTCTTTTATAACCTTTTTGACTCCCCAACCAATGCCAGTAATAATTCCGGCAAGAACCACTCCATCCATGACAGCTTTGACAAGCTTGTTGTTCTCTGTGTTGGCTGACATGCCAATATAACTTTGCTACAAAAATTCAAATAAAATAATTTGGTTGTTGAGGTTTCAACTTTTTAACGGCCTCTTTTTTTTTTTTCGCCGATTTTTCATGTTTGCTTTTGCTTTCATCATCTTCATTAAATAACAAATCGTCAGGAGCGTTATCTTCATCTTCTATGTCCTCCTCCTCATCAAATACAAGCCTGGGAAGACGGGGATTTTGAAAAAAAGCTTTTGCTATTTTGTATATTTCAAACCCCATAATTGCTACTCCCACGAAAATAAAAAACGTTTCATGGTTCTGAATGCATTTGAAACACATTGCTATATACAAATTCTGCAAATATTCAATTATAAGAAACAAAGTTATTATCAACCTCTGTGTAAGGTGGTAGAGGTTTCTCAACCATTTCAATTTCATTATCTTCACTTTCATCAAAAATAATTATTATGCCATCGTTTTTAAAAAAATTTCTCCCCGGCCAAAAAACATCTAAACCCGTTAAAAGTAACCGCCTGTTTATTTCAAACGAAAGATACACAAGACGAAAAAAACAGGCGGTGTAAACTGTAGCTTCGGCAACTGAGCTGATAACATTCTCACTCATTATATATAAAGCTTGCAAACATTCAAATAAAATTATTCCATTGACCTTATACCTTTTTTATTTTGGGGGGCCGTGGTCGGGGCTGGCGCAGGTTCGCTAGCAACAACGGGGCGTGGGCTTGGGGCGCTTTCTTTTTTTCGTGAAGTCAAAGACTGAAACCTTTCTTGTATCGCTTCACGCTGGTAATAAACGCCTGCCGCCCCAACAATAACGCTGCCCACACCCACAACAGTTCCCCAAGAAATGCCACCTTTGTCTTTGGGGCTTTCACTCGCAGGTTCCTGCACTGTGGTGGCAGGGGCTGCAGCCGCAGCTTCCTTTTCTTTATATTTTGCAAGCTTGGCTCTGGAATCTTCCAATTCTTTTCTTTGTGCTTCTCGTGCCTGCCTTGTTTTTTCTGCTGTTGCTTTTCCAGCTGCAACCCGTCTGGCGTCTTTTTCTTTTTTTGGAGGTGCGGCAGGAGAAGTAAGTTGTCCATTGGCCGGCTGCTGTGCCTGTGTTTGGGCAGCGGGTGTTTGAGGTTGTGCTTCCGCCATTGCTTATATACTTAAAATAAAAATTCAATTGGTAAAAAAATAGTCAGCAATTCAGCTGCTTCTCTTCGACCGTTGCGCTCCCCTTTTCTATTTGGCAAACAATTCTTTGTTTAATCCAATAAATCCAGTAAGTATATATAAATAATTTTTTCTTCATTTCTCATTTCATCAATAAGTGGAAGAAATCCATTCGAATAGGAATCAATAACGTAAATACTCTTTGTCTTTGGCCATCGTAGCTTAACAAGAAATAACACACAAACTGCGGTGATAAACATGACAATAGAACGCATTGTTGGAAAACAAAAATAAAACTATATCGTTTGACTTGACGTTTCGTATGTTTCGACATACATCTTCAGAAGTGACCGTTAGGCCTTTTTACAGTTCCCGGCGCCATCTTGGAATAGTAACCGCGCGAACACGATGTCGAGGCTCGCGTTGAGTCGTGGTTTGTATCTTGAGGTGATTTGTGTAGAACAAGGTGTATATTCTCAGGTTTTCTTCTATTATTTGGATAATGAACGAAAATTACAATCCCCAAGACACTCCTTTGTCTTCGAAGAAGAAAAGAGGAAAGCATTGTGCTGTTTTTGGCTGCAGCAACAGCTACTATGACAACTGAGAACGGGCATTACGCTGGCTACCATTTTTTCACATTCCCAAGTAGCGCAAAGTGAAGGATTCGATGGTGCAACCTCATAAAACGGCAGCGTGGAAGGGACGGTTTCTTCGTGACCAAAGCAACTGTGGTTTGCTCGGAACATTTCCACAGTTCAGACATTATTAGAACTCTGACAGGCCGCTGGGACTTAAAGAAAGGTTTGTAATGTTGTATGAAGGCAGCATTAATTTTGATAATTCATTATCAACGCAACTCAGCTGATGTCTGTAACATAAATAAGCTGACAACTTTCACAAGTTAACTCTCTTAACTAGAATGCTAAGATAAGTATTATGAGAGTGTTATATAAACGTTTACCGCTGTTTAATAGATTGTACGTCCAAAATGTTGTGGTTGTGGAACTTGTTTGCAGGACATGATTCACTGTTCCTTGTTCACCAAGATCATTCAAACATGGTGCTATGACATTGTATCAATATTTCTTGTTAGTACTTCATTACTTATGTTATCATTTCTTTTACTTTGTTGTTTTAGCATAGATTATATGTGTTTCTGTTGTTTTGATTTGCAAATAAATAAAAAATAAAAATAAATTGTCAATTTAAATTATTATTACTGACAACAGTATTGCTTTGTTTTCTTCAGGTGTAGAGCCTTCCCAGTTTTCGTGGACGAGACAGAAGCCAGCAAGAAAGGCCCCAAAATCTATCTCCTTATTCTCAGGACAAATGTTAATGCATACTTTGAGTTCAATTACATTTAGTTTATTCATCTCTTCTTATGTCCACCTATGAAAACTATAAATAGAACTACTGTGCTTAGATTTGTTTTGGTTCAGAAGGATGTGCCTGTATGGGTGGACTTCATTTTTTTTCTTTTAATTAATAAATGATGTAAATAACAATAAACAGAACATATGTAAAGTTTAACAAGCCAAGTGGTCATTGGCCTTCATTCTGGTAAGGGAAAGTGTAAATCAAGGCTGTGCTCTAGCAGTGCCCGGAGGCCCCTGGTGACTTACTTTAGCCCTTGGGCAACAAGGAAACCTTAGTTTTAGCACAAAATTACTATGCTGCACCCTGAATTGCAAAAGCTCAGAGGTTTGGTCTCCCAGAAGTTTTTCTTAGAGCACAGCCTTGATGTTACTGTAAATTTTATTGCCTCAGAAAAATAGGGCTATAGCCACTGACCTCAGACAGACAGATCTGATGGTCATATCATTATAAGCAATAAATGTTATGCAATGACTTCACTTGTCGCTTAGCATAGTTTTTTCAGCTATTGTAATGATGGTTTGTAGGTGGGAATTGGCTTCATAATATTTTTTTACATTTGAATACATGTAGCTTGTAGGTGAACAAGAAGGCCTAGGCACTTGTTTTCATTTTGTAGCTTAATTTTCCTAGTGAAATCTCAATTAAACCCAGTCCTTGTTCAGGAATATTGTCCATAGGCAAGCCAACCACCATGGATGTAGAGGGGCTTTCCTCGCTGAACTCGTTTGGTGAGAATCTCAGGGAAAAGAGCTCCTCTGTAAAAGAAATAAATCTTCGGCAGAAAGTCATTGAACCAAGTACTGTTGTCTGGATAAATGTATTCAATAAATAATGGTCTGTCCTCTCCGAAGTACACCACGAAAACAATGCCCTTAAGATTTATGTTGGAACAGTAGAGCTGTCTCTGAATTTGATAGTAGTAGTCATGATTTCTTTTAAGTTTGACAGTTCCATCAGTTAGTTTCTCCAAAAAGAAATTCTTGGATTTACATGCCTCATCAACAGTCATGCCTGCCTTGCTTAGGGGAGATTTTATTTCCATTCCCCACTTTTCATTTCTGTTTATGTAGGTAACTATTCTGTCCATGCTGGCTCCCAGATAAGGTGTGTCTTTAGAGACCAAAAGCCCTATTTCCTCGACATGGACGACAATCCCATCTTTTCTCATTTCCCTTGTAAATATGTCCACTGCCTTTTGCTCACTTTCAATGCCATACTGAACAGCATCTGTCGTGAAGTTTGAATAAAGTATTGACTTCACTTTGTTTGAAGGTTCCACTTTTGTCTTGGCCGCTTTGCCAAAATTCGAGGCTGTAAGAAGGGTTTTCCTCTTTTCAAACCAAAGATTGTTTCTGTTTTGTCCACGTGTTAGCCTCTCCGTTTCCTGGATCTCCTCCTGGGTGATAGGTAAATTGTGGACGTGTTCATCAACCATCCTTTTGAAGTGTTTTGTGCCTATGTCATAGCTGTCTGTGAAGGGAACGCTTTCTGGTTCTTCCTCTTCTTCAAAGGAGGCAGGCTTAGTACAATTTGACTGGATGTCGCGGAACAAGAAAAATGAGCTGGAAGGCAGACAGTTTTGAAGATTTTCGCAAAAGGTCTTGAGATTCTGTTCATTTTTAGTTCGCTGCTGTGGAGCTCGCGAGTCAAAGTTTATAATTTTGGGTTGAAGACGAATATTTTTCTTTCCGAATCGTATTTTCCTAATCAAAACTTGGTCGAGTGGTTTCGCAGCAACGCTTTGGTTTCGTGGCACTACCCATACTGAGAGGCGGGATGTGCAGCTTAAAGGTTCGGAATGTTTTTGCAAACCTCTTCTGGTAAAATCTTCGATGGCAAATAGGACGCCTCCGACGTGATTGCATTTTCCCCTGCCTTGGGACCCAAGACCAGCCGAACACGTGCAGGTAGCCCTCAAGATATCACATTGATTTGAGAACTCTACCAAAACTCTGTACGGCGTCTTCTTCATCGACGGTAGAACACTAGCTTTCACATACGTCAAACCTTGGTAAGTTTTACTTTCTAGCCGTTTTACGTTGCCTTCGAAAAAAAAATTTATACGATTTCAGTTTCTTGTAGTTTGTCCCCTTAAGCACAATGTGGCGGTATTTGCGAGTTGACACAACTAAGTAATCATAAAGCTGAATAAAATTCAACTCTGGAAGGTTTGTAGACAATCCAAGAGCGGAGATTCGTCTCAGTGTTTCATCGTACTTAAAATCCGCATTGATTTCCACAGTTGCGTGGTGGTTTTGCTCCGACGGTACGACACTCCTCATAAGCAAAGCGTAAACTTTCAAAACTAAAGTCCGCTTTCGTGCCGCCGGCTCCTTCCGAATTGGACTTCAAATTATCCCTAAGATCTTTCACTGTCAGCTTCTGGATATCTTCCAACGTTTTAAGTTCCTTTTCTTTATATATCAAGACCATTTTTTGAAAGATTAAATCGTCTGTAGAGCGAAACGTGACTGAAACAGCTGTATCCTCAATGTGTTTATATTTCGCGGGTCAACGCGAGCCTCGACATCGTGTTCGCGCGGTTACTATTCCAAGATGGCGCCGGGAACTGTAAAAAGGGCTATTAAAGTAACAACTAAATTTGAAATTTAAGATAAGTAACTAATTAACAATAACCTTGACAGAAGCTAAAAATAATTTGCATATAAAAGATGCAAACTAATAGAGATACAGCTTTTCGCTGCTTACATTTTCATTTAGGGTAGGTTTCAATTCTCTAATTAGTAGAGTCTCCTTTATCTTGCAATGAGTGTCTGACCGACCTTTCGCCAATATCTCAAAGTGGTCCCATTTTAAGTTGTGACCAGTTGACGTGACGCGGTCTGCGATAGCAGATGCATGACAGCTACTCGTGATCGCTTTAAAATGTTCAGTTTTTCTGTCATGCAATCTGCGTTTTGTTTTTCCAATGTAGAAATCCTGGCAGTCCCAACAACTAGCTTTATAAACAACTTTTGACATTTGGGAACGGTTAATTCTATCTTTGTAGGGAAAAAGAGACTTAATGCGATGAGCGCTTTGGAAAATAACCTTAAGATCAATGCAGCCATAAAATTTACTAATGCAGGTCTTCAGTTGTTTGGTAATAATTTTGCTTTGTACTCCTAAATAAGGTAGAACTAAGATTATTTCCTTTTTGGGGACTGTGGTGGTTGGAATCTTCGGTCTGTTTTGTTGCCTGAAGACCTGCATTAGTAAATTTTATGGCTGCATTGATCTTAAGGTTATTTTCCAAAGCGCTCATCGCATTAAGTCTCTTTTTCCCTACAAAGATAGAATTAACCGTTCCCAAATGTCAAAAGTTGTTTATAAAGCTAGTTGTTGGGACTGCCAGGATTTCTACATTGGAAAAACAAAACGCAGATTGCATGACAGAAAAACTGAACATTTTAAAGCGATCACGAGTAGCTGTCATGCATCTGCTATCGCAGACCGCGTCACGTCAACTGGTCACAACTTAAAATGGGACCACTTTGAGATATTGGCGAAAGGTCGGTCAGACACTCATTGCAAGATAAAGGAGACTCTACTAATTAGAGAATTGAAACCTACCCTAAATGAAAATGCAAGCAGCGAAAAGCTGTATCTCTATTAGTTTGCATCTTTTATATGCAAATTATTTTTAGCTTCTGTCAAGGTTATTGTTAATTAGTTACTTATCTTAAATTTCAAATTTAGTTGTCACTTTAATTCCTAACGGTCACTTCTGAAGATGTATGTCGAAACATACGAAACGTCAAGTCAAACGATATAGTTTTATTTTTGTTTTCCAACAATGCGTTCTATTGTCATGTTTATCACCGCAGTTTGTGTGTTATTTCTTGTTAGGAATCAATAAACCATTGACTATTTGCAAATTCCTGAATTTTACCCTCTGATATTGCTTTTTCAGCAGCGGTTTTCATTTCAGGATTTTCTTCAAAAACCCTTGATCCATACTTTTGGCTAAAATAGAACAAAAGACTTGCCACATGATCTCCAGGGTTTCCCACAACTTTACAATACAAAGGGTCCCATTCAAACCCACTTTGCAAAATAGATCTTTCTTGCTCGCAAGTCAAAGCCATTATACCAAAAAACACCCTTTGTCTAATTGGCAAGCAGCGGATATACTAATTGGTAAGAAAATAGTCAGCATTGCTTAGTAATTATTCAGGAGTTACTGAGGATTGCTCTGTAATTTGTTCAGCAACCGCTATTGGCTCATTTTTTTTGTCCTCTGTGCTGGTAAATTCAATGTGTTTTGCCGTTATCAGCGCCGAGTTGGCCAAAGCAAGCCACCTGCCAAATTTCAAACCAAGCCAGCCTGTCAAACCGGTAAGCTCTTTTGTGATAATGTAGTCTTCTTTTATTTCTTTCCGGTAAGCCTCAATGTCTTTGATATTAACAAACGACTCAGCGGCTTGGGTTACAAGAAAAATGAAACTGTCAATCAAACTTTCGGTTGTCTTTGAGCCCACGTCAGATTCGTACCTTTTGTAATATTTTTCAACATCTTTGTCGGTGAGGCGCTTAACCTGATCTTGCGTCATTTGTACGCAGATAGCCTCCTTGCACTTGCCCGTCGTCACCAGAACGGCCAGCTGCTCGCGTAGAGCGGGGATGTCGGGGCCAGGCGATACCAAAGTCAGGGCACTACCGGCGGGCGCTCCACTTGCTTCTGCTTCAAGCATGTTCATAACTTCTGTCATTGCTTGCTGCTCTTCAGCCATCTATACTTTAGCTTCTTTTTTTAATTCACCCTCCGTGTAACTGCACACCGAAAGGATGCCGCAGCGAGAACACAAGGTTAGAAAACTTTTGCTCTTTCAGTTTTGAAATCATGTTTTTGTACTCCTCTGGGGGCAGATCGCCTGCATAGTCCTCAAATATCGATTTCATGGTCTTGGCCGAGGGATTGTAAAAAAGAACGACCGCCGCGATGTTTTCCCGAAAAGACGCGGTGATGCTAGTGTACTTCTGTGTCAGCACCCACACGCTGATGCCGATGTGCCTCGCTGAAAAGGCAAGATGCACCAGCTGGCCCGTGCGTTTTTTTACCTCTTTTGAGGCGGCGCAGTCGTCAAGGATTATGAGAGTGTTGTCTCCCTCAAAAAACAAAGTCACGATCTCCAACCAAAGTTCTACCTTGTGCTGCCCGCAAATTATGACATAAACCCGCGGGTCGTTTTCCCCAAATCGAAAAGGGGGTCTTGTTGTGGGCGAACGTCGGGCAGATAAGAACAATGTAGTCGAACTTTCCTCGGAAAGAGCCTTTTAGCTGGTCAACCATAAACTTTGTTTTGCCACAGTTTGTCGGCCCCACTATGAGAGCGTTGAATGGAATGTTATTCGGGTTCATATACCCTGTGGTTATAAAAATACAAAAGCCCCAGCGCAGCTGGTTTATAACTCAACAGATTGCAATTGCCGTCCCTGTACGTTGAACTGCGCGTCGCTGATTGTGAAAATATGGCAGTTGACGTTTCCAGAACCGCTGGCGGTCCGCTCGATCTCAAGCAGTACCCCGTCTTTTGTGTTGACAAGTCTAACCCCGCTTCCGTGCATTTCATTGGCTGCCATTGACCTCAAGTCAATCAGCAGCCCGAAGCGGTCGCCTGTGTAAAACTTTTTCAAAGTCATGTGTTGCGTTTTGTTTGTCTTTTTCATGAAAAATCGGCTGGCTTCCTCCCAAATGTCTTTATTATCGAGGCCGTTGTTGTAAAGCTTGTTGGGCGCGTCGTTAACCGTGACGCTTACTTTTTTGATGTCGGGGTTGAAAAACTTTTCCGAATCCCTGGCGCCTGCTGTGTAAGGTTCGATGAAAAGCACAAGAATTCCTTTCAAAGACCTTCTTTGTGGGTTGGCGCGGAGGTTTAAACGTGTTGCGGTTCTTTTTGCAAATGAAACAATCTCTTCCCTGTGCACAAAGTCATACATGAACTCTTTCCCGGAGTTATAAAGTTTTTCCGCCTCTTGGGCGAAAATTTCACTTCGAATCATTTCATACTCGATCTGGATATTTGTCAGCTTGTATTTCAGTTTTGTGGTGTCTGAGCCTTTTACGACATTATCAGCACTTGCCAGGGTAAGTTCAAACAAAAGGTCATTGTAAAGAGCTTGGGGGTAAAGATTCCGTGGTCAGTCAGGATTTGATGGTCAAGCCGGATGCGGTACTTGTTTTTGTAAATGCCCTCTAGTTTGGTTTCAGCAGCGACACCCGAGGTGGGCTTGTCGCCGGCATCTGAGCGAATCTTGTTAAGATTATCGCTCTGGATGCCCTCGAGCACCATGTTGTCCCGCTCCT
Source organism: Pachyseris speciosa (assembly GCA_016490735.1). NCBI lineage: Eukaryota > Metazoa > Cnidaria > Anthozoa > Scleractinia > Pachyseridae > Pachyseris > Pachyseris speciosa. The sequence goes on from JAEMWC010000022.1 coordinate 1,215,839, forward strand.
CTTGAGAAAGGAAAAGGTCCTCCCAGATTTTGAAAATGTCGTAGCTGGCCGTGTCCTGCAGAATGGTGCTTGAGTATTTTACTACCAGCTTATCAATCAGAGCCCGCGTGACGTTTTGCACGAGATAGTTGTTAGCGTGGCCGCCGGTTAAATCAATGTTGAACAGCAGGGAAAGAGAGCCTGGGACGAGAACCTCGTTTTCATTGAGTTTGGGAACAGAAACATAAAGAGTCTCCCCGGGGTTGGCTTCACTTTTGCCAAATGTTATTCGGTTAATTTTGCGCTCAGCCTTCATTGCGCCGAGCATTTTTTCTTTGTGTGAAGGCAGAAGGTTTTCATCCACCGCGGACATGATATAATCTAATGATAAAAATTCAATTGGAAAATTTAAAAATTAATATATTACGCAAATGGCAGAAGGGGGTGTACCCGACGACGGTTATCTTTGATCCTTTATTGGATGAAAAAGACGATGATGATGATGACGATGAAGAGGGTGACAAAACGAAGCCCTTTTATCAACCAGGATCATCTACACCATATCATGATGGTGAAGAAATTCCGTTTCAAACATGGCATTTCGAAAAAATTGAGCTGTCAGACACATCTGTTGATGAAACATCTTTTGCCGGCGCTCAGACCTCGAGTGAACTTGCTTCAATTTCTGCAAAAAATTTATTTCCTAACATCAGTGCAACTGATCTTGAATTAGCTTACGGCCCCAATGGAAGGCTTCGAGTCAAAATGGTTGGTGTTGGCAAAAAGTCATACGACCTGTTCACAATGAAAAGGGGTACGAATGAAGAACAGTTGAATCCAAGACTCATGAAAGAAATAAAAAATGCACTCGGAAAGTCAATTTATGAAATGCGCGCAGATGTTGTACAACAAACTGCTGAAAAAGAAAAACAACTGGAAGAAGCTGTATCTGCGGCAAATTCAAGTGAAAAGGTCAAAGATGATATGAATAAAATCAGAACCCAAATGAGACAAATTGATGAGCGGAGGGAAGCTCTTGAAGATAAACATGGTAATTTGGATACAGAAGAAATTCAAAGACTAAAAAACCAGAAAAAAGATCTTGAAAGGGAACATCAAGAAAAAAGAAAACAGCTGGAAAAAAATCAGCAAAGCAGCAGAACAGGCCCCCAAACTAAAAGAAGACATTCGTAAACTCAAAGAACAAAATGACAAATTGTCTCAAACCGTAGCGGAACTTCAGGAAAAATTTGATACGGAAGCTCTCAATGAACTAAAAGAACAAAAAGCAGAACTGGAACGCCAAAATGAAGAAGACAAAGCAATTATAAACAATGAAAATGCCACATCTTCTGACAAAACTGCAGCGGAGGCCCGAGTGGCAGAGCGAGAAGAAAATATAAAACAATTAACAAGACAGATTGAGGCGATTGAAGGGGATATGCCTCTTCGTGAAAGAATTAAAGAGATTTTTTAAAAATATGGCGTTATCATCACAGCGATTGTTCTTGCGGCCGGTGTAACGATTGGTGCTGTGGTTGGCGCCATCACCAACTCCTTGAAAACCCTAGGGAAAGGTTTGGGAAACGGGCTGAAAGAAATCGGCAAAAAAACGGCTTCGCTTCTGCCCGGGTTGATTGGCTCGATTGTTTCTTTCCTTTTCAAAACAGTTGGCGAGGCTATCAACTTTCTTGCCGAGCACACCTGGCTTTTGATTCTGGCTGTGGTTGCTTTTCTTGTTGAAATGTATGTTAAGAAGAATCGCTAGTTTTGCGGCGCCCGATTGAAAAGATCACTACCCCCGCAAGCACAAGGGCTCCTACAGCTACGACTATTTTGTTTATGTTGTGGGTATCGTTTCCGGAGTCAGCTGGTGGGGTTGGTTTTTCCTCCGAAGATTCGGGTGTTTCAGCCTGATCTGGGATTGGTGGTGGCGGCGATTTTTTTGTTGGGTTTTGGGCTTTCATTGCAGCTTTGTGAATTGGGTTTGACGGATGGCTGTTTGGCGGGTTAACCTTTGAAGGCCCGCCCGCCATCAAGTGAAGGGCTGCTTTTTTTTGTGCCCTGATTTACATCGTTGTTTACCCCAAGTTTCATCCCCGGCGTCGCCTGCTTGAGCTTATTGTTGTAGCCCACCACGCTTTCTGAGTTCAGAACCATATTAGACGGCATCAGCCAGCACCCTGGAGCCACTGCCAGATTTAAACGAACCTTTGCTTCATCCACAGCTAGCTGGTAGCGCTGAACACTTTTTGAAATGTCTGGTGTGTGGATGGCGTCCTCCATGAGAATAAGAAATTCTCTTTGAGCCTCCTTCGCTCTGGCGCCATTTCCAAGAATGCTGCTTCTTACGTTTACCTGGGAGCCAAGAATGCAGTACACAAACGCTTCTATTGACTGGTTCAGTCGGGCCATACCTGCCTGAGTTAGCCCGTGAGCGGCATCCGGCACAAAGTATTAAAACTTTTTGTCTGCGCCCTGGTCGTTTCTAATGAAATGAAGAACGTTGCCACCGTCTTCACTCAAGTCAGCTCCACTTTCATCTGAAAACCTTTGATTCGATGGGTTTGACAGATCTGTGGGATACTGCCAAAGTTTTTGTGCAAAGTCGCCGTCGTCATACTGTATGAATACGTATCCGAGGCCATGGTTTTGGCCATGTGTAAAACGAAAGTCTGAGCTTGGATTGACACCGCATTCTGCGCAAATCCTTCTGAAAGAAGCCTTGTCGTATTTGTTGTCTTTTTGGTTGAAATTGGGGCCGTCTGGCAGAGAGCTTATGCTTTGAATTCCTCCCATCTCGAAAAGAATTCACCTTGTTGTGAAATAAACATGAAATAGGTAAAAGGAGCGGAGCTGCTCGGCTCCTGGGGAATTCCCCAAGACGTCACCCGTCAAAATCTCTCTTGAAACGCCGCAGCCCGTTGTCGCGCACCAAAAAGCAAAGTTCAGCTGTTGTGGCCAAAACCCCATGTGTGGGCCGCCGAGCCATTCCCTCGCAACTTTGGATGTGCTGAATGTTATCTTTGTGTCTTTAAAAATGTTTCTGTACTGCATTGTGAAAAAGTCTGTGGGTGTTACATAAATTTTTTGCAAACCGTTTAGCTTTCCGCTGATCTGCGATTGAATTTTTTCTGTGAAATCGACCGCTGGGATTGTCTGCGGGGAACTCCCCGAAACGGCGGAAAGCTGTGATGGGAAACCCCCGCTTGGTTGTATACCCAGTGCCTTTTTCATTGCCTGAGGCCAATACTTGCTGTCTGAACCAAAAACACTTTTCTGATAGTCGGGCCCTGCTTTGTACATAATTTCTGCTGTTGCCTTGTGGTCTTCGGTAAAGTTGACTTCCGCTGTAAACTTGCTCTTGTCTGCGTTTGGGAATTTAGACAAAAAATCTGCCCAAGCCTTGTCTTTTGCACTTTTTGCAATTTGGCGGGCCTCAGTTGTTTGTACCCACTGAAAAAAATTTGCGATCTTATGAAAGGGTGATATTTTCCAATTGGATTTTTATCTTTATTGGAATACAATGGTTGTGATTACCATTTCCACAACTGACAACCCTTGCAACGTTTATTTTGACGAGCGGGTTCCTAAAGCCGATTATGTGCGGTTTGTTTCTTGCACGCTTTGCAATTCGTGGGACAATTTAAAACAAAACGGGCAAATTACATTTGTTGATAATCGTAGTCAAAGAAAAAAAACAGTATTACAGGGGCATTATACGCTTGAAGGAATTGCAAAAGAAATTAAAGGTTCCTTCAAACAATACTCAGAACCGTTAAGTACCGAAATAAATTCGGCTGTTGGGGCGATGGTAATTTATAATGAAAACAACAGAAATATAACATTTGATATAGACAAAAATTGTTGTTTATTTCATTTGTCAAACAGCTAAAAACACCAACTAGTTATTTTGTTCATTGTGATTTGGTTGACACAAATAAAAATTTGTTGAATGGGAAAAAATCAAATCTTCTTGCACAAGTTGGAATTAAAGGAAAGGCTTTCGAATATACCAACTATCAAACAGATGAGGTGTCATGTCTTAGAGCCGCTTCAACTAGTGAACATGTGAATAGTGTGACGCTTTCGGTCAAAGATGAAAATGGAGAACTGTTTAATTTTCGAGGACAAAAACTTTACTTTGAGTTGATGTTAATTTAAAGAAAACATTTTGGCAATATATACACCATGCCGAATGAGGATGTGATGCCGTTTTCTCCTAAGGCATCTGCTCCACCCGAAAGTATTGCAGAACAGCAGTATACGCCACTTTATCCCAGTCTTCCCAATGCTGAAACTTTCAGGCTGACTGAGCTCAGCAAAATTGAAAAACAGATTTCTGATGAGGCCGAACACTACAGAGTTGTGCTAAAAAAATACAAAAAGGCACAGAAAGCCTGCAGCTATGCTGTTGCTGGTCTTGGTGTCGCAACTACGGCTCTGTCTTCCGGAGCTGTCGCCTCTGCACTGACTGGAGTTGGAATTGTGGTCAGTGTTCCTCTCGGTGTTGTGGGGGGTGTTTGCGGTGCGGTTTCCACCGTTTTGACGGGGATCAACAAAAAGCTTGAGCGAAAAATTAACAAACACAATAGATTGAGTGCTCTTGCTGCAACAAAACATGACACAATAAATGCTTTTGTTTCTAAAGCGCTCGATGATAATCGTGTCACAGACTTGGAATTCAGACACGCAACTCGTGAAATAAAAAGCTATAGACAAATGAAGGCAAATTTGCGTGCAAGCTTTACAAAAAAACAGCCAACCCCGGCGCCTCCAACCCCGGTGCCTGCACCTCTAAATGAAGAAGAAATAAGGAAAGATGAGCGCGAAAAAATAAGAAAAAAGCTGACAGAGAGCGCAGATTTGAACTAAATTTTGAAGGGAAAAAAGTTAAATTTTATTTAGGTTGGAATGCGTGATACCATTTAAAAAAATGAAAAAGATATAAGGCACAATGATAGCCTTGGCACAAGGAATTTTGTATGTTGTCACGGACATTTTTACGCCTGATTGGCAAAAAGAGGTACGGCGTGTTACCTTTGAATTTGTCGAGAAGTTAAAAAAACATTCCCTTTGCACAAATAATATATAATTTTTAAAAATACAATAGTAGTGTTTTCAAATAATTCTTTAAATAGTTTTTTGTCCTCGTTTTTTTTGCTATTTTATAAAACTCTTTTTTAAAATCATCTGATGCCCCAAATAAAAGAACACCAGTCCCATATTTTTTTATTATTTCAAATATTTCTTTTTCTACTTTTCCCAAAAATTGTTCTGTTTTCATTTCTTCAACCAATGGAAAAATATTTTTATAAACATCTAAAAAACTTGTAATTACAAATAATGAAACACCGCCAATAATTAAAAACCAATGCAAAAATGGCACCGCAACAGCGTCATAATAACCACTGTCTATCGCTGGGATATATTTGCACATTTTTTTTCAAATTAACAGCGTTTCAAAAATTCTTCTTGATAGTCTTCGGGCCAAAACCAAGGCGGTTCAATGAAGTGTTTTTTGTCCCCTTGTTTGGGGCATAAATCACAAAGACCATTGTGAGAGCAGGGTAAATATTTTGAATACACTAACCTTGTGATTCGGTTTTTTCTGTAACAAACGGGGGGCAGTGGAAATAATTTCATTCATCTCATCCCAACCCATTTCTTCCCGTTCTTCTATTTTTTATTTTTTTTCTATTTTTTGTTTTATTACATTTTTCAAGATGTTTTCACGAAGCAAGTGATTGTTTGCTTTCTCTGGCGGAAGTATAAAATCATCATTATCAGCGGAAGAACAGAACTCTTTTGGAAGAAAACAACATTCGCACATATTGTTTATATATTCCAATTCTTCGCGGGCTTCTTCCAGCTCCTTTTCTTCCCTCTTTTTTTGCTCTTCTTCTGTCTCAAAATCATCATCATCGTCTTCCCAGTAGTTATTTTCATTATTCATAAATTCATTATATTCATTATATTCAGCTAAAGAGGAAAAATTCGTTTCTTTGCAATCATTTTCAATGTAACTAACAGGAGTTGAAGAAAAGAAATCATCAAATAAAGTAATTTTTGACTCTTTATTGCAAGCCATAGCTTGGGCGGGCGCCCCGGGGTTTCCCCCCGCCTCGGGGTTTACCCCCTCAGCCACGTCATATTCGTAAAACTCGGCAAGCACTTCGTCAGCAAATTGTGCTGCGGCCATCCTTGGTATATAATGTGTGCATTTTTCTTCAATAGGCGGGACGTGGTGGGACAAATTACATTGTTTTGACAGCAGAACTGGTTAAACCGGTTAAACAGGTTTTGCTTGCGTGGTGCTCGCTTCGCTCACCCCGCTATGCGCGTTATGACACACACATGTTAAATGGGGGTTCTGGGAGCAGCGAAACACAATAAAATGCATGTCAAACAGAGCCGAGGAGCAAAGTGACGAGGCTCTGTTTGATATGCATTTTGTTGTGTGAAGCTGTCCCAGAACCCCCATTTAACATGTGTGTCTTAACATGACTTTCGTGATCTTCTTGTAATAACTCGATAACATATAGCCGTTATCGCGTTTGACAGTACCTACAATAGTTCATTCACTTGTCATATATTCTGTTAAACTACAACACGCGGCTCTCTCTCGTTTCAACGTACACGATACAAACGTATGTGACTCTCCACAGGAACTTTGGGTAAAAAGCTGAACGCACGTGCAAGCGTGTCATGCGAAATCTTACTCGTGCCTCATCACTCGCTTGCAGTGAGACATCCATGCCTTCAATAAGCGAAATCTGCCGCTGGCAATGGTAAAAAAATCTTCAAGACTTAATTTGCAGTTTCATGTTTCTCACGAAGCAATCATCAGCAGGCAACTGACAGCAATAACGGTTACATCTTAAGATATAGAAAATTTGAAAATATGGAACAATGCTTACTAGCGTGACATGCCAAGATGCAATTGGTCGACAGAAGTACTAAACGTTCGTGTGAATCCACGTTAAGCAATCACGGTATTTTAAAACAGTGTGGTATTTTGGGTAGTGATGGTCACCTGATGTAAGAGGATGGAAATAAACAGTTTGCGAGAGATATCTCTGGTGTACGCACGTGTCTTTCACTTTTCCTCACTGTTCGCTTCTGGAACTATTTAGTATACAAAATTGGCTACGAGGATGGGATCCAGAAGGTAAACAAGGTATACAGGGACTCTTTTTTAACCGTACATCAATTACTGTAATTTGATTTGGGTGTCCACATTCGACTCCTACCTCAAATAAATTTTCTCCTCCACGAACACATTCTAAGCCTCTCTTTTCGAAGCTTAATATTCTTCCGCTTCACTTGCTCTATAAATTCCATGTATCTTGTTCTCTCTTTCTTCATTTCTACATCTTAACCGTGAGTATCATGATTATTTAACTCGCTCTCGTTTTAACTTACACAAAATCTCGCGTAGGTATCAATTTGCTATTTGCTCTCAAGCCCCAACTATTTGGAATGATATCCCTTTGACTTTACGCAACAGCCTTACCATCAGCAACTTTAAAAAGAAGCTTAAATCGTATTTCTTAAGTCTGAATTAAATCTCTGAGCTACCAATATTGTGAATGTTATACTGAACTTCTGACATTATACCTGGATTGCTGTCATTCGTTTTGCATTTCTATAGGTCTACAGGTACCCATCTTTTCTATCTAAACTGCCACTTCCCAGTTTCAGAGAGTCATGGATTCAATCTTGTCAAGTATTAAAGGTGTGTTAGTGAGAGTAGATGACATTCTGGCGGCAACATCAGGTGGAGTCACTGCTCATATGGGAGTTATCAAACAGGTCTTGAGTAGGTTGGCCATACACAATGTTAGATTAAATGGCCAAAAGTGTCAGTTCTTCCAAGCTCAAGTGAAGTACATGGGACACAATTTGAGTAAACATGGAATCAGTCCAATTAAGAGCAAGCTGGATGAATATACATCCTCGGGTTGGCCAGGTAGCTGCCCTAGTCCAGAGCTTAAACCTTTTTGGGTTCGCAGAGATGAGTTGCCTTTGGAAAATGGATGTCTTTTATGGGGCAGACGGGTCATCATACCATTCAAATTCCAAAAACGCTTGTTGGAAGAGTTGCATGAGTGCCACCCAGGGATGTGCCGTATGAAAGCACTTGCCAGGTCCTTTATGTGGTGGCCTGGAATTGACCTTGATGTAGAGGACAAAGTAAGGCTTTGTAATGTTTGTACTAAGGCACATCAAACCCCTAAGGCAGTTCCCTTATTATTGTGGCCTTGGTCAACTGAACCTTGGCAAAGAATTCATGTTGATTATGCTGAGGTCAAGGGTCAACAGTTTCTTCTTGTGGTTGACAGCCATTCTAAATGGATGGAAGTCTTTCCTATAAACAGCACTACTGCACATACCACTATAGAGACCTTAAGAGCTCTGTTTGCTAGATATGGGCTGCCACATGATTTAGTCAGTGACAATGGCCCAGTTTGTTGCTGGAGAATTTAAAACATTTTTGGAGATGAATTGCATCAAGTACGCTTTATGCCCTCCTTATCATCCCTCCACTAATGGTTTGGCTGAGAGACATGTTCAGACCTTTAAACACATGTATCAGTCTTGTCCTGATAAGGGGACCGTTCAGCACAAAGTGGCTGATGTCCTGTTCCGCTACAGAAACACTCCCCACACCACAACAGACAAGACTCCTGCACAGCTGTTTTTGAAGAGGGAACCTAGAACACACCTCTCCTTGGTAAAACCCAGTTTACAAAAGCATGTAGAAAAGAAACAACTTGCTGCAAAGTTGTACAGGGATGGGCTTAACCCAAAGGTGCGAGTTTTTGATTTGTACCAGCCAGTCAGGGTTAAAAACACCAGGGGAGGGAGGGAGAGATGGGTACCGGGTACGATTGTGGCTGTGAAGGGACCAGAAACTTATTTAGTTCGAGTTCCAGGTAACAATCGTCGCTTTGTGCATGCTAATCACTTGATACCTGATGATGCCCGAGGAATGAGTGCCTATAAGGAAGTGGTCTCACCAGAACTGGTAGAGTATAATTCACCATCAGATTTTCAGAGGGAACCTGTCATTCCCATAACTAGGTCGCAAGTTCAGTCTGAAGTAGACAATGAGGTTTCTCGCAAGTCTAGTGTTTTCTCTTTACCTGTTGTTAATAATGATGGTGATTTAGGAGGCGACAACTGTGTTCACAGTCCTGATCCAGTGATCATCAAAACTATCATGCCCAGTCACTCTGAGTCCAGATCAGGCCAAGTGGTTACACGATCAGGAAGGGTGGTCAAGCCTCCCGACAGATTGAATTTATAGTAGTTTTGTGTAAGTTGCGTTTATGTTAAGAAAACTGTATAGGAAGGAGGAAATGTGGTATTTTGGGTAGTGATGATCACGTGATGTAAGAGGATGGAAATAAACAGTTTGCCAGAGATATCTCTAGTGTACACACGTGTCTTTCACTTTTCCTCATTGTTCGCTTCTGGAACTATTTAGTATACAAAAAACAGGAATTTCTTAGAATGTGTACAGATCGATGTCAGTTCATCTCTATTATTAAGTGTTAAGTGATTAAGTGTTAAGTGACTAAGTGTTAAGTGTCTATATATAACAACAACAACAATTTATTCCGGTATTCCCATATATATATACATGTTATTACCTCTTAATTTAAGTTTCTATTTGTAAACGATCAGTCCAACTAATTAAAACTTACACTGACTGTCGATGAACATTGACTCATAAACAAAATCAGCAATAGACCTACAGATAAAAGGATCAATGCTATTGAAAAGAAATAATACTCTAGAGTTGTTATTGAGGTTACTAACGTTTTTATATTTCTCGTTAATTTCTCTGAAGATTTTCTCCCTTATATTGCGATTATGAGTGCAAGTAAATAAGAAATGCGATTCGTTGTCAATTTCATTTAAATGGAAAAGGAGCAGATTCTCAGGTTTTCTGGTATCTTGGAGTGTCTGCCAGTTTCTATTCGAAGGTTATGATTTCCAAGACGGAATTTATTTATATAAACTCTATTTAATATTTCTTCATTACTACTTGTAATTCTTTATCAGGACGTAATTTATAATTTATTTATTTATCTTAAATTTTGCAACCCGCCTCGATTAGTCATAGCCATCTGCAGGTTGCTACTATTGTTGTATTTATTCTTCGAGTGACAAACTTGTTGTGGTAGTCGTTGTTGTTCTTTTTGCTAAATTGTTCGCTGTTGTGAGGCTGCAGCTGTCAAGTTCAAATTCCTCACGAGTTTTTGCCGCTTGGGAATCTTGATTTTGAATAAAAATAATACATTTTAGTCCAGATTTAGCGTTTCTCATTCCAGATATCATGAAAGAAGGTTTAATACAAAAGAGCTGCAAAGGCGTTTACGTTTTGTCGCTGAAAAAAATTCTTTGGTATCTTGGAGAAGTGATCTGAAATTCAAAATACGACCCCATGCCTGACAAAACAGTTTCCCATGTGGGCGAAAATCGTGAACTTGATAGTTGCAGCCTCGTAACATAGAATAATTTCATAGTTAATGAGGCATTTACAGGGCGGCGAGAATTTGGAAGGCAGAAGTTCCCGACTTTCCTTTCTGAATTCTCCAAACCCTACTGACAAAAAAAAAACGCTTACACTTAGCAAGGACCTTTGTAATATCCTACCCTATGCACTACTTGAAAAATATGCGAAACAAATCGAGAAAATTTGAGTTATTTGAAGTAATGTTATTTGTTGGCTTTTCTGTAACAAGCAGTGGCGCAAAACCACTCATCTTCATAGATTGCTAACATTTGATGTACCTATTCGATCTTTTAGGCTCTTATACATTGGCCGAGTTAATGAAGTCAGCCTTAAAAAAAAAACGGTTTCTGGGGAAGTGTATCTCTCACCTTTGGGCGACAACTGAGTCAGACGTAAGAGGAGATCAGTCTTGAGGGAAACATTAAGAAGTCGCTAGTTTGGCAAATCTACGGTTTGGAGTCTCGTGTGACTCGCTCAAATAATTAAGTTTCTTGAAAAAGAAGCGTTTGGCCGGGAAAACCTTTTACTACAGAAAGAAATCGATTCTGATCGTCATAAATTGTAAATTATTATAGTATTCAAAGATTCGTCTTGCGGAGACTGAAATTTCTATGAAACCGGTCCACGTTTTCCTTTTCAAAAACGCAACTGATTTAAAAGGGAACTACACTGACGACCCCATAAATACCCTCGAGCCACCTTAACTCTTGCAAAACTAGGAGATTATTTTAAACACCCGAACGCAACAAAATGGAAAATGGTTGCCCATCTTTGTCTCAATGAAATAAAATTGCAATGAAGGGAAAACATTTTAAGTGCTTTGTTCCGCATCCTTCAATTCGACCGACTGGACAGAAAATTAATTCGCTATTTAATAGGCTCTTTTACAGACGGATACGTAAGCACTGTTGTATCAAGCTCTCGGAGGGCGCACGTCATTGAATAACTTAGTGACTCGTATAATTTCCGGAGACAAAAGTTGCAGTTTTCTGTCCATGTTTTCGTCACGAGTATCAATTTTCAGGAAGTCATGCACGAGGGACATAAACTTTGTGTACTGTACTGTGATATGACAGAAGCGGAATTGCAAAAATAACTTTCTTAAAGAAGATCGAACGCTTCAAAGTCTACTCTGCACATTTTTATGTACTTAGAACCAATAACTTTCAATTGAGTCTTGAAATTACAAAATATGCCTCTGGTCCACAACACCGAAGGCTCTATCTTTGTTGTCACGCTTGTCACGCTAACTGTCGTTTATTTCTAAACGAACACTGCAGCTACAATTCGTTGCTTATTTGATTTATAAGTGTGTTTTTCGAGCCATTTTCCACCTCAGAAGCCCCCTGCCTGGCAACATAACGCTGGGTTGATGGGTAGAGGCAATCCTTTGAAAGAAAACGAAGTGGTCCGCTCAACGTATTCGAGCGAGTTATGACAATCCACGGAGTGAAGTTGTGTCTTTAGTCGTTTTGTGAGTGCATTCCAGGACCTGGCATGGCAATTTTGGCGAGTTTTGACTTGTAAATAATTTTGCCAGCAGGACCGGGTGGCTCGACACGGTTCTAAAAAATATGTGAAATGGAAATTGGCAGTCTTCCATGCCGCTGTTAGGAAAGAATATCCCAGAATTCCTTTGGGTCACAAACGTGAAAATTACATACAGTGAGAGCAACTGAAATCAAACAGCGTTATTGGGATCAGGCTAAAGGAGTGAGCAGGTACAGATTGCTAGAACTGGAGTAAAAGTTTGCTGCCAATGGAAACTTTTAACTTCAAGAGGAATTTTTGTCTTGAAAACTTCAAGACAAAGTTGCGTGAATTTCGCTGTTGACCGAGGGCGATTTTGGTTTTCAAAGAGAATAAACAGTCATATTAAGTGGAAATTGGGAGTTTCGGTCAATTTCCAGGGTTATGAAATCTGACGGAAAAGCTTATCATTTTGCAATAAAAATGCTTCATTTCGACCATAGTCCGGGATTTGGGAAAGTTACAGGTTTTCAAAGCCCTCGTTCCCACAGGAACGATATTTGGTAAGCTGGAAGACAAAGGGTTAAGCAGCCCAAAGTATCACCGTCAAGCCGCTATCCGCCAGCAAAACGTCAATCAAGATGTAATTCCATCGGCATCCACTACTGAAAATCCCTGTTAAATGTCAGCAGAATCGACATTCAATTTCCAGAGATTTGAAGCTTGAAATTGAAACAACCACGCTTTAAATTCGGTTTACACTTGAGATGACTCCGATTAACTCGAAAACTTTTGGTTGTGTTATTTATTTTTAACTTAGCCTTGTATATATGTAGCAGTTTTATCAAAAGCAAACTTCAAGGACGCAACTATAATGCATAAACGTTGTAACTTTCTGTCAGAAAAACTTGAGAATTGATAACTAATTACATGAGTATCGATAATTTAAAAGAAACCGTCCATGTGTTTTACATACAAATGTCTGAGGTGACGATATGTCTCCACAAATTTCTTTTCTTTCAAAGTTTGACTAAAAACTTCATGTAGACAATCCCCGAATATTCCATGCCAAACCAGGGTGTTAGCTTGTAGGACACAACCCGTTACATGGGCAGGACCTCTGATAAAACCTTCATTATTGATGACTTTTATACCAGCTTTGTTGGCAAGCATACCAATGTAAACATCGTCAAGTCTGAATGGTGGAACGACGTCAAATAAATCTACAAACAAGGCTACAACATCGGCGGATAACACAACGCCAAACCCGCGGCAAAAGTCGGGGTAGTGTGATCCACTGTACTCTTCAAACGATATTTTCCATTTGCCTGACCTAAGAACAGGAGGAAATTTGTAAAGTTCTCCCACGTACAGCTTTTGTGTCGGCGTATTTGGTTGGCTCAAATGCGAAACGAGCGCGTCCGCGTTGACAAAAGTATCGTCGTCCGTCTTAAGCAGAAAGGAGAACTTGCAATATCTGGCAGCCCATTCAAATCCCATTTGTATCTTGAGCGTCTGGTTCCAATAATGGTCGTAATAATTCGCTCGCACTAAGTCTCCATAGAATGCATCTTCCATTGCCAGAAATGAGTCTAATTCGGTTTGTGTTTGCGCTCGAGCAACTAGAAAAGCAGTCTTCCAACGAGGTTTTATAGCAAAGTCAACACCCCATGTTTTGCGAATATCTCTTCTTCTCACTACATTAGCAGGTGAAGACGAAACTAGGATTAGCAGAAAGTAATACTGTGTACAAGATGTTGTGGTGATTAAAGTTGTCTTGTGCTTCCATGATATCGCATCTGCTTCTGTTGTGGACTTTGAATCGATGGATTTACGTTGGTTGTGTGTTGCGGTCATGGCTCCTTGCTTTATTCCGAACCCTGTTGGGGATTGGCCCAACTTTGAGTCAGACGCAAAGCCCCAGTGTGTGGACCGAGAAATGATAAAATTAATAAAACTGAAGGAATACCGGCCCCAAAATATCTCAATTATAACAGCTGATACGAATAACCACGTGAGTTTTCTTCGATTCGCCATGGGCTCTACACCTTGTGTTGTGTGAAAACGAAGAATTCTCAAGTGCTCTGGTATGATTGAAAAAGATGGTTTTTCTTCATCGATGCGTGCTAAGGCTTTTAACACGACCTTCCGGGGAATAGACCGGCTGCGAGTCGTCGTGCTTTGTTCCTGAGATCACTGGCGCGAGGCGACGGTGAAATTATGCAAATTAGAGAAACGAAAATGAGGGATTTGGAAGATGGAGGGAAAAGTACGACTGCGGTTTCCTAGAAACGGAAAATACCTGTCAAGTTATCCAAGAACCCGTTACTCCACCGTCAAAAGGGAGTTTAAGAAAGGAGGACGCGACGGCAACGAAAACGTCATTTCAAAATATATATTCTCGTTAATGTAACACTTTCGCGGGAACTAAATTTCTATGAACGGCGTTAAAGTAAAGAAAAAGAAAGAAAAATTTGCCATCATGTGCTCACGTTCTCGCCAAAACCAAAAATTTGGTCATTTCACGTTGTTGTTTTGCAGATGACGGTAAAGAATGAGCCTAAATGTAACAAAAATGTAAAACGCACGTGCAGAGCTATTGTTTTTGCTCATGAACCTATTGTTTTGTGACGTTCTCGTTGACGTTCCCTCCTCGTTTCTTAAACTCCCTAATGAGACATGAGAACAACCGGCTGATTTCACGAGAAGAATGTTTGAAAATGATAACGTACCGGGCAACTATTCTTCGGCGGGTATGCGAGGATAAGTTTGAAAGCGGAATATCGAATAGCTTTTTTTCCGGGACGGAATTTTTTTAATTAATCTTGGCAGTACTACGAGATTCTCCCGACGCTGGATCTATCCATCAAAGAGGCGCCAATTCTTTAGCTTGCTGCCGTAATAGATTCCGGCCATTCGCAACCAACGAGTGTTCCCCAAAGAAGACCCTTTTCCCAGAGAGTTTCACAGAGTTTCCAGACCGTCCGTTAATTCATTTCTGAAGGGAGAACTTGTTTTTACTTTGGTCGTGAAGAGTCGGGTGGTTACGGCTGAACTATCTGAAAGGAACAACACAGAAAAGGAGAAAGCAAGGAAGAATACGCCCAGTAAGTTAAAGAGTTTTATAAGAAACTTAATGCCGAGTTTATTCTGAAAATAAAAAAAGAAAAAAGAAGAATCTTATAACTTAAGGAGCCGGAGGAACGCGCGTAGTACGCCAAGGTCGAAAGAAGACGCCTGTGTTGATTGCGATTTCCCTTTGGACCAAAGTAAAATAACCCCAGAATTAAGACGTGGATCAGTGACCAACAAAGGAACTGGTTCAAAATCATTGGTAACCTGCCCAAGAGACTCTGAAGGCCTTTAACAAGACAAATTTGGAACTCGTAGATATCAGTGTCGAGTCCAGTAGTGAGGACACTTGCAGTGTTCTGGCCCCGCCGCGTCTTTAGTTACTAGTCCTACTGACACTGAGAAAGAAAATCCTTTTGAAGAACGAACACGAAAAGAGAAAGAAAAAGAAAAAGGACATTTTACGGAAAACGTTGTTCCAACAGGTGGATAGCAGGTACCAGTGTCACCTGTTAATACATCTAACATTCCTACGACAGGGGGTTTGCAAACCCCAATTCCAAACGCGCGTGTAGATTCTACGTTAATAGCCCATTTTACAATTGCTTGCTCAGTGACCTGGCCTATGAATTGAAACGAGGCTGGCTGTGACCTTGTTTCAGGGGATACAGACCTCACTGCTTTTCTCATGTAAATCATGTTTCTCTTATGCTAACTAGTCAACATTTGCATGAAAAAGGACAGAAGTTTTTATCCTCCAAGGCCAGGTCACTGAACACACCACTGTAAAATGGGCTGCTATTGCAGAACTAGAACTATTAAGTACTTCGCCAATTGATAACATTGCTGGTGGACAACATTTACCGATTGTCAATTGACCTGCTGACATTTATGATCATTTCACACGTAACACTTGCGAAGTGGAATTAGTAGAAAGTGACACTTCCTCTGGCGAGATTAATTCATCGATTCCAGGAGAAACGGGAAGTTGAACTGACTCTAATAGTACCGAGGATTCAAGTTTAACAAGTGACCATATTGCCCTTCACTCAGCCTCGCACAAGTGGCAATTAGAATTAACTTTACTGATTCACCTACTCGGTTGTAATATTATGGCAAAGTTAGAATAACAAGATCTGAATTCCTTTCCATATTTTATTTTCACAGTCGCATCATGTTCATAATGAGCAGATAGTAGCACTGCTTTCTCTAATAAAACGTATTTTTCAAGTACAGTCAATATTGCTTGTGTTATGGATGTCTAGGAAACGACGACCCAAAAAACGACGGTATAGAAAACCGACTACCTAGAAAACGATGACGCATAAAAACAATAAATGATTAGTGGCTTTTGACTGGTTTTGAACCAAGGAGTTTGTTCCCTCATATAGCTCCACTAGCTTGCTTTAAAGACCATTACAGAACGCATGATTTTTTTGGCAAAAACGTTACTAGAATCTCGGTGAAATGTGAGGAGAAAAAATAGTCAGCACTGGGTGAAATTGTTTGCAAATACATCATTTGAAACAGAGACGTTGTAAAAGAGTGATTAAGGCTTCCGCAACCAGTTCTAGCTATAGTTGGATTTCACGTCACGTAAGTGAAAAATAAATAATAATGTCAAGAAATTGAGATGTTGGACAAAAATAGTAAATAAACAACCTGTCAAAGTCTAAGGGGTGTGTGATGTCCTGTAGTTGAGTTATTCAGCAAAATGTACCACTCAAAATTATGCAGCGTCTAGTATATAGCCAGGGGCACGACTGAAACATTTGGAGGTTAGTTTGGCCATATTAAAACCTTTCGTCACGCTGTTGAACTTGCAAACAATTGTATAGACACTTCTCTTAATATATTAGTTGTTCAGACCTCAAAAACACAAGGTGAATCGACATTTTAGTGTACGTGAATCTCTCATCCAACATGGCGACAGATGGCGGCATTGTTTTTCGTCCCCAGGGCCATCCGCGAAGTATTGCTATTTAAAGTTGCGCTTGCGCAGAAACGTCAGAAGTGAGCTTTTTGGATGAAACACAACGACGACAAACAATACGACGACAAAGACGAACGAACAACAGACTTAGACTCGGCCTTCCCGTGGAACGGCCGAATAAATATCATGAATCATGGATCACATGGATATATGCATGCGCGCATTATCTGAGCTCACTCAAAAATTATCAGTGAGTAGAGACATAAAAGGCAACAAATTCGACGGATATGAAAGCGAAGACATCTATCGTTGCTTAGAGAAACTAAAGATAATTTTGGAATCCAAAGGAATTAAATTGGATGTTGCAGCTGCTAGAACACAGCTTATTTAGTAACCTTGCCGGACCAGCTTGATTTACCACCTGAAGAGCGATAAACTTTAACTCCTTATAAAACAAGCCTTGGTCAAACGTTATTATATATATACAAGACCTTGCGTGCACGCGACTGAGTTTAGTTGTTCGCCATCAAGACCCAAACGAACTGTTGACGGATTACATCAAGTGATATGCACGAACTATTCAGTGGATTAAATATGGCTGAGGTGGGCAAGTAACCTTTTTCACAGAAGGATTGGTACAACCATTAAAGATCAAAGTTCTGGAGCGAATGCCAGAAACACTTTTACATTCGGATAAAGCGGCCAGAACTGTTGATTCAATACTAAGCAGTTACAATTTACTGATTTAATTGGAGAATTTTAATTGGAGCATAATAATTTTATTAACGTGCATTTTTTGATCTGTGAAACAAAGTGTTTTTAGACTTGTTCGACTCTTGTTCTCTTAGCACTTTGATTTGCTTTTGTAATACTATAATGTTTTATAGTCATGTAAATAAAGCTTGTTGTTGTTTACTACAACAACACGGAAAATAACCACATCGAACGCTTGATTGGAGCCATTCAGAGCCGTGGTCAACAGGTACCCACCAATCCTACAGGTACCAGTGCTTCACTTAAGGTCGCTCAAAATGGTGTCGTTTTTAAAGTGCCTATGAAGTCAAAAATTTCTTGTTCTAATATAATAATTTATCATTTTCTGATTCTTAATATTTAGCTTTTAGGCAATAAAACATTTACAGCGCGGAATAAATCGAACCGAAAGTTTTCAATTTGGCGCCAAAAAGTGTCTCCATCTTGCGCGCGGCCAAAATATCGTATTACAAAGGTGTGACGTAGGAAATGCTTCAGAAGACACGAGAGTCGTGGCATTTCCTACGTCATCAGCATTGTTCTGAGCAAAGATTCGTTCCCAGTCCAAGGGACACGATTTAGTGAATTTTGAGGTTCTTTGGAGAGCAAAAAAATCGGCTTTAGTTGATGTTGTCAAATTTCTTTTGTCATTTCGTAATCAAGACACAAGAAACTTCAAAAATTCGAAAGAAAATTTTTTACTTCATAGGCACTTTAAACACCAACTTTTTGATAGATCAACGCTCCCATAATTTTTCGTTTGTTTCGTTGAACATGGTATCAAAAATTCAGTAATAAAAAACGGGGGCCGCCTGACTCATTTTTTTAGTTACAGGTACATTAAGACAAAATTAAGGGTGTTTCTAAGAGGTTGAATTGTTGCTTTGGTCTCCTTATCGATGTCAAATGTTATGTTAAATAGAAATAAATGGATAGTTTATTAAAATTACCTTTGCAACCCGAGGGCTGAATTACGATAATATTTTACAATTGTAAAATGTAAATTACAACTGTGATAGTAATTAAGAAAATTAATTGATAAGAATTTGACAATAATAAAACTCTTTCATTATGTAAACACTAAATTACAATTAAGATACAACTAAAATAGATAAACTGAAACAGGGACGCGCTATCGGCAATGGCTTATAACAAAGCTGTCTCTAAAACGATTGGTCTTAAAACGTGGGACTTGGAACTTGCGATTTTTCCGTGTTCGCACAGTGCCAAGGTAAGGTGGTGGAAGTAGTGGATAAAGTTTGAGATTATTGTTATTACTTATCTTTTGAAACATTAAATTACCAATCGCCTCTCCCCTGTCATACAAGGTAAGTATGCTAAACACTTCTAAAGCCTGTCTATAAGATAGATCATTATAATTGCTTATTATGCGTAGTGCTCGCTTCTGCGACTTGTTGAGAAATAATTGGGAAATTTTTTTATATACCATGTTCGAGGAAACAAGCGAAAACGTATGGGGGTTTCGATCCATCAAAGAGTTGGTGTTTAAAAAATACGAAACCATTTTGAGCCACCTGAACAGCAATAGTCTCCCAAATGGAGACAAAAACGAGCTGACAAATTCAAAGTCAACCAAGGTTGCTTCTTACTGAGAACCTCAAAATGACTATCAACAAAAGTTTAACGAACGTACGGAACTCATGAAACGCATGGATGGTCACCTGATGAATCAATTTACAAATTTAGCCGATATAGACTTGTGGGCGCACGCATTAACGGTCACAACGTAGAAGACCGGGAACCACGCCTATTTTTCTCTGCGTTCCTTTCTTTCACTTTGTTTGTTCAGAATTCAATTACTTGTTTCGAAGAGTATCTAATCAAATAATTATGCTATAAACAACTCGGCGCTGCGCACCTGGCGTTGGTTATCATATATCATTTCACTGATCCAGCAAGCCCGCCGGAGTAGAATAATTAAGTAGTTTAAGAAACGAGGACGGCGACGGCAACGAAAACGTCATTTGAAAATATAACTTCTCGTTATTGTACCACTTTGGCGATTATTTCTTGCAAAATGTCGGCGAACTATCCAGGAACTAAATTTCTATGAACGGCGTTAAAGTAAAGAAAAAGAAAAAAATGTGCCATCATGTGCTCACGTTCTCGCCACAACCTAAATTTGGCCATTTCACGTTGTTGTTTTGCAGAGGACGGCAAAGAAATGTACCCAAATGCAAAACGCACGTGCAGAGCTATTGTTTTCGCTCATTAAACCTATTGTTTTGTGACGTTCTCGTTGACGTTCCCTCCTCGTTTCTTAACTCCCTGTTGTTAAATATTCAGCTGCCTTATTATTACTGCGTTTGCCCGTGCTGTACTAATGTCGCGACAAATCAAATAATTATAAAAATAAAGGTCTTTATTCACACGTCTCGAACAAAATTTATACAAATTATTAGGACCTGCCCGGGGAAGTTACCTAACCATAATTAATATCCTAAAATAACATCAAAAATCGTAGGCAAATGAAGCCTTTCTTAATGAACCTTTTCCGTAATTGGCCGTGCGGGGATCTGCTAGGGATGTGATCCGCTAAGAAGAGCATGGCTAATACATTCAGGGAGGAGGTCATAAATTATACCGCGAAGGAATCGAAGCGAAATCGAATCGATTCGTAATTCGTCAATTCTTTAACTGAGGAAAATCCTGTATAGGCCATCATTTAATTTAGAGGAGGTTCTCATTAACTAATGAGCAGCATGGTGTCAGAAACAAAATATGAGAAACCAGTTTAAAATAAGTTAACACAAATTATAACTCCTGCAACATGAGGAGACTGAAACCTCAATTTAACAGGGCCCGTGCAGCAAGTTTGTAATTAGGGAGCTGTAGCAACGACGACGGCGACGGCAACGAAAACGTCACTTCAAAATAGAACTTCTCGTTTTTGTAACGCTTTCGCTATTATTCCAATTTGTTTAACTTGGAAAGGACTGGCGAACTATTCAGGGACGAAATTGTTATGAACGCCATTAAAGTAAGGAAAAAGAAAGAAAACTTTACAGTCACACGCCCCCGTTCTCGCCAAAACCTAAAATTTGGTCATTTCACGTTGTTGTTTTGCAGAGGACGGGAAAGAAATGTACCAAAATGTAAAACGCACGTGCAGAGCCATTGTTTTTGCTCATTAAGGCTATTGTTTTGTGGCGTTCTCGTTGCCGTCGCCGTCGTCGTTGCTAAAGCTCCCTATTGAGGGGGGGCTCACTATACACATACGATTGCCGTTGAGATATTGTAGTTTTGAAAAGTGGGGGTCTAGCCCCTCCCCCATGCGCGGTGCCTCTTTAACGAAGTGCAGAGTGCCTGGGGAATTGGTTCGTTACATCGGGGGTTCTTTATATCGAAAACGTCGTTATAATGAATTTGAGAAATAAAAAAACAACCAAAATGTTCTTTATATCGAGGTATAGTTAATAATTGTTTCCGTGAACTGTTTTGTAATGATGTTATGTTGCACTACCCAACATTTCGGAATATGAACGATTAAGGTATGGAGTTGTCTCTCACCCCGCTTATTACAAGATTAAAGGATTTTCTTCGCTGTTGGTTTGTTCTACATTCATTTTTATCTATATTCGTTATATCGGGGTAGATTTTACGTTTGGGCTTTCGAATTGTGTTCGTAATATCGAGGTTCTGTTCCGTGTAACTTGAGCCGGCTGAAGAATATCGTTCGTTATACCGAGGGCAACACCCCCAACCCAACAAGCTGGGATATTGTTGCCTCTCTTATCTGGGATGAAAATCGGAACGAATATGTAACGATTAGACTATGAGCTCGAGATTTCTATAACTTGATAGCTGATGAGGGCCAGCTCGAATCAGCTATCACGCATGGAAATCGAGAGCGAATAATCTAATTGTTTTAATATAAATCTACTACTAATGGACGTTCCAAACTAAACAAATAAATTATCTAAATCTTCCTCGTATACACTTAAGCTGTCGCCATTTTGTTGACAACCGCGTTTCACTATCTATCACAGAATAATCATAATAATAATAGTAATAATGATGATGATGATGATGATGATGATGATGATGATGATGATGATGACAGGAGCTCCTGATGATGATGATGACTTTATTAACATTCCCACAGATGTAGCTCTTCTATGTTAATACTATCTACAAATAACAAAAATAAAACAAAAACAAAACACAAGAATAAAAATGGATATATACAAATCTATAAAATATACAAATGGTCCACAAATTTCAATACATTATAAATTATTCACTTAGATCCAGTGTGGCTTCTTTCATAGGAAGTGTTCTTGTTTGCTTTGAGAAGTTGCCAATGAGTTGCAGTTCCTTATCTTCGCGGATAATAGAATAGAAAGTGATTAGCGTAACCAATGAGAGAACGGCATACGTGATAGAACGCTGGTAGATTAATACTAATTTAATATTTAAGATACATCATTAAATAAAATGTCGGTCTTTCTTGCATTCCATAATTTTTTCTTCTAAATTCAACACGTACCTTTGATGCTGATCGCCTATTCTGTATATGACCTGTTTTATAGAAGGATGCGAAAACACTGTTGATATCAAACTCTGCGAGGGTGTAGGACAAAAATATACAAAGAAACAATTGAAAACTGACAGGCAGTAAATATTACTGACAGTAAATATTTTCACTTTAGTCACGTTACCCCGGTAACTCACGTGCGGAAACGAACCCGGATTAAGGCGAAACCTTGAATTTCAAACTAAATTAAAACTTTGAAGTTTAATTTTTAATTTGAAATTTGTAATAATTTAACGAATACTAATATTTAGAAAATGTATAGGTTTCCGGCGTTTCTCTGTAAGCATGGGGAATTACTTTAAATATAATGTGCATTGTGGCGGACAGCCATTTTCACCCCGAATTCGAAAATGTTTAGTTATTCTATCTATGTTTAAACTTTTAGATTTGCTTTTGCAAGTTTTATCAAAAGTTAACTTTACGGACGCATCTGTCATCCTTAAACTTATGAATTTGAGTCAGAAAAACTTGAATATTGATAACTAATTATATGGGTGTCGATAATTTAAAAAAAACTGTGCATGTGTTTTACATACAAATGTCTGAGGTGACGATATGTCTCCACAAATTTCTTTTCTTTCAAAGTCTGACTAAAAACTTCATGTAGACAATCCCCGAATATTCCATGCCAAACCAGGGTGTTAGCTTGTAGAACACAACCCGTTACATGGGCAGGACCTCTGATAAAACCTTCATTATTGGCGACTTTTATACCAGCTTCGTTGGCAAGCATACCAATGTAAACATCGTCAAGTCTGAATGGTGGAACGACGTCAAATAAATCTACAAACAAGGCTACAACATCGGCGGATAACACAACGCCAAACCCGCGGCAAAAGTCGGGGTAGTGTGATCCACTGTACTCTTCAAACGATATTTTCCATTTGCCTGACCTAAGAACACGAGGAGATTTGTAAAGTTCTCCCATGTACAGCTTTTGTCTTGGCGTATTTGGTTGGCTTAAATACGAAACGAGCGCGTCGGCGTTGACAAAAGTATCGTCGTCCGTCTTTAGCAAAAAGGAGAACTTGCAATATCTGGTAGCCCATTCAAATCCCATTTGTATCTTAAATGTCTGGTTCCAATAATGGTCGTAATAATTCGCTCGCACTAAGTCTCCATACAACGCATCTTCCATTGCCACTAATGAGTCTAAGTCGGTTTGTGTTTGCGCTCGAGCAACTAGAAAAGCAGTCTTCCAACGAGGTTTTATAGAAAAGTCAACACCCCATGTTTTGCGAATATCTCTTCTTCTCACTGCATTAGTAGGTGAAGACGAAACTAGGATGAGCAGAAAGTAATACTGTGTACAAGATGTTGTGGTGACTAAAGTTGTCTTGTGCTTCCGTGATATCGCATCTGCTTCTGTTGTGGACTCTGAATCGATAACTTTAAGTCGGTTGTGTATAGCAGTCGTCGCTCCTTGATGTATTCCGAGCCCTGTTAGGGACTGGCCTAACTTTGAATCAGACGCAAAGCCCCAGTGTGTAGACCGAGCATTCTCAAAATCCATAAAACTGAAGGAATACCAGCCCCAAAATATCTCAATTATAACAGCTGATATGAATAACCACGCGAGTTTTCTTTGATGCGCCATGGGCTCTACACCTTGTGTCGTGTGAAAACGAAGAATCACAAATGCTCTGGTATGATCCGATTTGTGTAAAGGCTTTTAACCCACGGGATAACTGGCGGGAGCGACGGTGAAATTATGCAAATTAGGGAACTCAAGGGAACGTGGGGAATTGGGAAGAGGGATGATTGTGAATAATCTTTGTCCTAGTTATCTTGTTGAATTATTACCTTTCCAAGTTAGTGAAAGAACCGCTTCAAATTATTCCATTTTTTAAGTCGTACCGTGGGCTTTAAAAGATCTTTTTCCCCACCACCACTAAGTTGTGGAATGATACCAGTTTGGACATAGGTTACCTCACTTCTATTTGTTCTTTCAAACGAGCTTTACTTTCTTTTTTAATGTACCTTATCTTAATAGTCTTTACAATTTTGCTATTGATAGGAGAAATACAATTATCCACACTCGGCTGCCTTTAGATGCTTGTTCTCTTAACTATTATCTTTTTCTGAAACAGGGTGCAGAGAATCCCCTGTGTGTTTATGTAGTTCTCACAAGGAGACCGCCGAGCATTATCTTCTTGACTGTCCTCAGAACAAAACTGCTCTCCTCTGCTGCTTGCACACTTGCTGACAGGTTGACAACCATGTCTGAATCGCAATTAATTTCGGCTTTTTTGTTTGGTGCGCACTTTCTGTCGCTAAAACAAAATAGTGACTTGTTTTTTCATGTCCAGTCCTTTATAAGTGAATCTATGAGATTTCATGGAAGCGCTTAATAGAGTGCGTTTCCACCTGGCGGCTCCTCTTTTCATCTTTTTCACCTTTTGTGTGTGGAGGTGCTTTTTGTATTTGTTAGTCTGTTTGCCGTTTCTCAGGGGCACCCAAGGAGCCAAATCAACCAAAAGTTGTAGAAAGGCATTTTTCAAGTACCTCATGGTGTTTGAAGTCTTTTTTAAAGTTATGTTTTCATTAGCTAGAAGAAGTTCATCTGTTTGGATTCCCTGGCTGAAATTTTAATTGCCCGAAAATGTTAGGGAACAAAATCTTCCTTTGAGAAAATGCAAGCTGAAATGATCTTTCCACGAACTCTTCTGGGGAACTATTTTCTTTCCGAAAATGCTAGCTGACGTTTTTGACTGCCAAAAACAGCAATTACGACCTTTCTGAAAACCTCAGGGCCTATGATTTCCCAATTGCGAATCCTTTTAGCCACGTTTTTATTACGAAAATCCGAGTGCACTCTTCAATCGACACCCGGAAATCCCAAGGCGAATTACCCTCCACCGAACAGATACCAATCGAAACCTATCGTTGGGTGCCCCTGGGTTCTGACCCAATCTAATGTAATGTAAATAATTTTCATTTTCGAAGTGAGCCCTCTCGATGAGCACTGTAACTCTTATGGCCAACTTTGCCAGCAAATATGTTTAAATAAAAAAGTAATAATAATAATAATAATAATAATAATAATAATAATAATAATAAAGTATGACTCTAGATCTTCTGTTAAGTTGTCCAAGAACTCCTGATCACGTCACCTTCATTGAGACATGAGACAACTGATTTTATGTGAGGAATGTTTGACAATGATAAAGAACCGGGTAAGTGTTCTTCGGCGGGTATGCGAGAAGTTATATTTTGAAATGACGTTGAGTTGCCCTTGCCCTTGCTAAGATCTCCTAAAGGGCGATTTAGACGGTAAGATTTGTCGCGCGTCTTGGCGTATGCCACACAACGTAGAACAAAGTTGTGCCGTGTGAATGCTCCTACAACTTCTCTACCACAGACGCACGCGACCTAAATTTTGTCGTAGGATTTTGAATCATGTTTTAAAACCTTACGACAGTCGTAGCTATAGGTAATATTGAATGGCAAGTGTCATATACGATTTTTTGCATGGCGCGAGCAGAGCGCGCTACAGAAGTTGCATGCGACAGTCGTAAGCAAAAATCGTACCGTCTAAATCGCCCTTAAAGCTACCTGAGAACGTAACTTGGAAAATTTCAAGTAAAATTGAGACTGATTGATCGACACATTTGTTGTGTTCGCATTAAACAAAGCTACGACCAGCTCGCAGTTGACTTGTCAGCTCAATTGGTGGAGAGCACTGCACCGGTATCGCAGAGGTCGTGGATTTCACTCCTGTACAAGCCTGAATTGTTTTAGGCTTTATTTTCACCTCTGCTTAAGTAGTGTTCATAACTGCGATGATCTCTCACACATTCATTCTATGGTGCTCTGGTAAGAATACGATTCCATCATCTCAGAAAATAAAAAGGTTGAATAAACACAAACAAGGGGTTGTGCGATTGTTTGGAGACAGGAAGCTCTTAATATTGACAGTAACAGTTGTCAGAAAAAAAAACACACGAAATTTAAAATGAAGCAGCAGAATTTACATGAGCTACGATATCATCGAAAATGGCGCGAAAATGCACTGCACAATTCCTCAGTCAGTAGCGCCAGTCTCCACACATTTTCGCGAGTGAAGAATACACATGTCCTCACAGAGGCCACAGAGTATGTCGGAGTTGGCAATCACACCGGTTTCCTTTGAAGGCAAATTATGCAATATAAATATAATTTACCGATGAATGGATATTTTGGAGAACTTGCGTTCTTTCAATGAATGAGAAAATTCTACTTTCCTTTTGCTTGACTTCAATTTCGGAAATTTTCGTATCATTCTGTGTTTGATATTGAAGACGGTTTTTCTAACCGTCAGCTACTGAGGCCAATTAAACAGGGCTCTCAATCGGTTTATTTTGAGATTTAAGCCACCTGAACTTAACCGCCCACTTTGAGATGACTGGTCCATGAGTGTATAAATTAAAACCTTTCTTTTCATCCCATAAAATGTAGATTGCTGGCAGTGTGTTCTCATCTCCAGGTAACCAGTTGTTCGATTGCATCATAGAGGAGAAAGAGTTTGACACCATTCGTTCTTTTTCGCTGTTTTCATGATAGTATATGTTGTCATTTTGCTGTATTAACTGTTGAACACAGGCCTGTTTTCCGTTTTTCGCGTGACACTTGCTTTGAGTCATTGTACCCAAAATATGTTCTCAATTCCATGGCGTGAGACGAAAACTTACGTGCTGTTCTGTTAGACAAGTTTCTGTCTGGTTATGCGAACACTGAAGACCACGTGCAGGAAACTGCGCTTACTCTATTGGGACCAAAGGATAGAACTTCGCCAAATGAGGGAACAAATTTTGCTAAAAGGTTTTAAAATAGGCTGTATCCCTGAGCTCTTAAGTTATAACTGCGATGATCGCTCACATATTCCTTCATTAAGTTATAACTAGTAAGTGTAGTAACAAAGAAATGCATAAATGACATAAATAAGCAAGCCCCGCAGAGGCGGTGTCATATCTAAGATTGCGATCTTCAAACCGCTGTTTACTATGTTATAGGTTAAAAAAATAATGAACAATAGAATTCTTCATATTTTGATGTTGTTCCTCTCGCGCTTTGTTTGCTAAGCAAACAAGCGCGCTTATCACTCAGAAAATTAGTCCACTCGTTGTTGTTAGGGATTTGAAAGCCCTATTTTCTTGACACAATAACCCTTTAATTAGATTGTTCGTTGTTCCTGACATAAAGAACGGCGGACATTTGCATAGCGAGAAAGATCAATTCAAAGAACTACTGTTTTGAAGTTCAACTCCTATAAGGGAGCACACTGAGAGAAGGATAACAGATCGTCACGGCTTCAACCCACAGGTTAGTGTCGTTGACTGAATTGGCGAATTCCGCCGGCTTTTGATTATAACTCAGACACGCTGGAAATTGCCAAATACTACAAATCCTACGTGGATGTTTCACTTTTGATCAAATACAATCTCAATAGTGCTTCAGACACTGGGTGCAAATCTCACAGAGGCGAGCACGACAACGAGAAAATTATTAACAATTCACTTTTCTCTAACGCCAAGTTTCCTTTTGTTCTTGCTTCAATCATGAAAAATGTTGATGGCATTTGACAATGATTCGATTTACTACCTGGTTTTGTCAACCTTCTAGTGTGTTTTGATTGTTTATATACCATGCGTTTGTTCTATTATTACTTCACCTTCTGGAATCAGTGCCTTCAGAACCAGGAAGTCTTATCATTCTTTCAACGAGGTCAGCTGTGAAACTCGACAAGTAAAAGCATGGTGCAAGTCAACTGGCCTACAATCACGTAAACCACAGTGTTAGGTTTGCCGGCCGAAGCCACTGACGATATGAGGTTTCATTGAAAAAAAGCCATACCGAGTTTAAGTGTGTAAACAAATGAATGGTTGGGTTTTGGATTAAGGACACAAATTTTGCACGAATTTCGTGTAATCTGTTGTGTGTGTTCGTTGAAGCCGAACGCGAAAAAAATAAGGATAGAATTAAAACATACTGTCTTCTGAATCACGTGAAGTGCGACGTGGCTTCTTGCAAATGTTGATCTTGCCATCCCAACAACTTGACAGACTTAAACTAGATTTATTTTCGCACGGCAGTCGTATGGCACTTGCTGACCCGACTCAAATCACAGGTTATTTGGGTTTAAAAACGGGGAGGAAATGATAAAAACTTTTTGTGGTGAAAGGTATTTGGCAGTAGACCTATACGTCTTTGCTATTAATGCGCGCAATCGCTTGCTTGTTTTGAGTCATGCTGAGCTTATTTAGCGCACATCTCGTTTTCTATTTGTATCTCGTTAGTTTTGGAACAGTCACAAAGGAGTGCGCGCAGGTATGGCAATGGCAAAGAAAGATTTTGTCACCCTGAGAGCATAGCGCAGGCGATGCGAAAATAAACACGTCAGACTTCCCTTAGCTGTATTTGAGGGGGACTTGGAGAGGGAGCGAGGGGGGAGGGGTGGTGGGGATGTATCTCCTCAGGGGTGTTGTTTTGGGACTATACCGGAATAGTTACACTTGGAATAAACACTAATCGTGTTCGTTTTGGGGGCCTATTCTGTTTTCGGAGTAAAATAGTGCGCAGATCGGCGAGGCAGGCAGTGAATTACCATGCACCATTATCACATAAATTGTGACGGTCTTTAGGCTTCTGTATGAAAGTGCTGTCATGCAATGTATCCACGAAAAAAACTAGCAAAACTGAAGAACGAAAAATAAAGTGCAACAAATTTGTACTGTTTTCGATGTGGATTAACATATGTTCACTGAACATATGGTTTCTTTCCTCTTTCTTGTAGAGAATGACGGTAAAAGCTATGATTTGCGATTGGTTCACGTTCATGCTGTCCATTCCAAGAACAGAGCCGATGACCACAACACAGAAATTCACCCAGTGGTCTTCCCTTGTCGCCTACTGCGGAGGAGGATTCACTCTTCTCGTCGTTCCTCAGCTGTGGAAAATCCTCCTTCAGCTGGACTTCCAGGGTCGCACTGAGGGGTACCTTCGCCTGGTAGGACTTGGTATAGTCGTAATAGGATTCATCCTTGTCATCTCAGCTCGGTCCAATTTCCAGAGTCCTAGTCATAGAGTCATTTTAGGCTCTGTTGTCTCACGACTTCTCTACGTGAACGGGATCCTGGTGATGTTGGTCCTGAGGAACATGCTCTCACTCTCATTCGCTCTGGTGTTCATGGGCCTGGATACCCTGCTCTCTGTGATCACCCTTGTGATATGGTTCCATGAAACGGAAGGAGCCTCAATGCTCCTTTTCTTCCGGGAAGCCTTCTCGTCGATACTGAAGTGCCATGGTGTTAAATCAGGGGCTTCCATAGCGGCCATATTTTTGGTTGGCATTTTTCAGCTGTTTTTTTGGCTGGTATTCGTTATCAGCCCAGATATCGCCCAGAAGAGTCTGCAGTTAGATCAGTTCCAAGGTCACTCAAACGGTTTCTTGGCTTGTGTATTTTTCACCCGGTCTGTTCACGGTTGGTATCACGTGGCCAACGCCAGCGCTGTCAATCATCCTTTTGTTCCTGCTTCCTTGTTTTACCGAATATTGCTGAACGTACCAGGACTCCTCATTTTGCTTATGGTTGATCAAATTGAACGCAATCTTGCCATTACGTTGCTAGCTGTCGATATGTGTTTTTCGATCATTATTCTTTTGCTCGCTGCGTTTTCGAAAAAAAAATTCCTCTCAACTGATGAGGGCGACGAACGAACAGTGCTGACTTCTTCTCAGAAAGAATAGATCAAATCAATCACTTAAGAGCCTACGCATCATTACAATTAAAAGAGTTTGGATTTATATTAACACAAATTAATATATTAAGTACGTTTAAGGTGGAATGAAACAGTTTATGTGGTCCGGTTACTAAAATCTTTGGGTGTAAGACGGGTTTTGAGAAGAAATGAAAACACTTAATGCAAACATGTTTGTCGAGTGCCTTAACTTCCAAAATGTTTGCTTTTTGAAGTCCAAGGAGCAAAACATTTATTCTGTTCAGTCTATTGGATAAAAATAACCCTAAATTGAAAAAAAAAATTGGTCCAAGGGTTTAGGTTAGGGTTAGGATAACTAAAAATCCTTGTAAATCTTACATGTTTGACTATGCTCATCTGTACAACATACTTTACTTGTATAAAGTAGTAACCTTGGCGTGTTTTTTGCTTACGGCGATGGAATATAAGTTTTTGGTAAATAGAAGAAGGTATAGGGCGCGATATATTTGGTCAAAAATTCCTGTTTCAATTCTCGAAATTCCCAGGTGTCAAATTGAACGGTTTTTTCCACTTCATTGGACCACTCTCTTCCCATTGGTAAACACAGATTCCGCCATCTTGACAGCAAAGGAAACTAGGGGAGCCGAGTCCCTCACCGAAATGAAATGCCAAACGGAACAGAAAATTTCCGGTAATTCCGATATTTCGGGAAAATGCGGTGGACCACTTTGAGAGGTTGACCAAAAGTTGCGAGATGAACTTTCCGGAAATTGCCGTTTCATTTGCTTCTGCAGCGGAGCCGAATATTCCGGAATGTTTGACCAAGTGGATTGCATACACACTTTCCGCAGTCATGGAAATCTGGGCATGAAAACATTAATATTCTAGTTTGTTAAGGTCGGTGTGATATGAAAATAAATTTAATAATCTCATGTTCTTTGCCACACTGATTCTTTTTTGCCGTTTTTTCCCTTGGTTGTTGTTCTGCTGGTTATCAGCCTCCAGTCCAGAAAAGAGTAATGTTTGGTCCTCGAAATTGCAATTGCCTTCACCATATACTTTGCTAACTTTCGAGATCATGCAATTCCGTTGTTTCTCGATGCAAAGATTTTACCACTGAACTTTCTTTACTATCAACTACTTTCGGAAACGATGCACGATATAAGTAATCATCTTGTACCCCAAAACATTCAAGACTTGTTTCTTCCCACTTCTCGTGTTCATTCATACAATACTGGAACCTCGACGTCCCATAATTTATATATATAAAAAAAAATCAAATCTAGAGATTCAAAAATATGCTTCCTCGAGAACTGGGGCGAAATTGTGGAATGAGATACCAACTAATATTCGTAATTTGCCTAAAAATAAATTTTAAAAGAGAATTCGCGCACTCTTATTTGAAATTTTAGAGTCTGATGACTCGTATTACGGTCTAGAAGAAATTATATGCAAGGTAAAGAAATATTGTTCTTATCTATAACGTGCTGTCTTAATGCCTGTGGATGGTAACGCAACTGATGCCACAAGATGGTAGCGCGTCCTTTGGTTTTCGTTTGTTGCTCTAATCAGCTCTTTATTCGGATTTTTTATTCTCTCTTATTTATTATTATTTTCTCAAAGTTGTTCTCGTTTTAATCTCAGTTTTATTTTCTTATCAACATATTCTTTTTTAGCAGTCTTTCATCTTTCCTTATTTCCTGGCCCGCCTAGATTCGCTATGCTACCTGCGGGTCAGGTAATTCTGTATTTAACTAATAGCAAGTCAATGAAAATCAACTCAACTCAACCATTCAAAGTTTGTACAGATACCAAATATTACAAAGTTATTTGACATCGGAAACCCCATACAAACACTGTATTTCGCGCGCTATTTGCCCCATTTTCAAATGGTGCCACCTCGAAAAGATCTTTTCAGCTGGTTACGAGGATCCTCTGATAAGCTTCCATACGCTCAGGGTGTAAATTAGAATCAGCTAATGCAGCTCCTTAGAAAATTCATGTGGTGTTGTTCTGGGAAAGATTTCCGCACGGCCCCATACATAAGTTGTATATGCAACGTCGTCGCTGACCATGTTCCAAAAACGGCGAGATGTCACAAAATGCATGCACGATTAATGTACAGTATGGGGCTGTGCCTTGTTCTGTCATGAAATACAATGAAGGATTTTATCCTTTTCAGACTCTCTTAAATTAAGCTCATACTTTGATCTCTGGAGTTATGAGTACTCCAATCATCTAGCAGACTGGCTCTACCTAGATCCACGTTTCATCAGCTTGAGATAAGGGACCTTACTGCAACCGGAAGTGGACGTTTCTCATTCATGATCAGTGGTTGAGCACAAATGAGGCTCCGCGCATTTTGTGTAGCCAGTGAACAGCTTGTCCAGTGGTCTGAATGACATGGCGGGTAGGTACGTGATTTAAGACTAACATAAACATATACACCAGGCTTACCGGCTACATAAAAAAAAAACGAAGCTTTGGTTTATCATCGGGGTTGATAATGTAAATTGACCACCGTACGGGGATTAAAAAAGCTGACGTTTCGAGCGTTAGCCTTGAAATCGTCAGAGCGAATCGAGGAATTGGGGGTTGTGTATGGTTTATATACAGCCGGAATAAGGAGCTACGCTATTGATGGTAACATGGTAACGTGAAAAACAGGAATACATTAATTGAATGAAAAGCGCTGGTTGATACCGTAGGGATTAAGAGTGCCGATTTGAAAGATCAATTTTCCCTCTGCAACTTTACGGTTTTCTGTGGTACCTTGATGTAGGGAAAGACCGGAGATGGACATGTGTTGTTTGGAATGGCTAGAGAGATTAAAATGACGGGCGACTGGTTTGGATGCATCTTTGTCGTCTTTCTCAACATCGCGATGTTCTCGGAATCGACCATCTAGTCGCCTTCCTGTTTCGCCGATGTACACCTTTTTGCTTAATGTGCAGGTTATGCAATAGATAACATTTGCGGAGGTACACGTGAAACGATCAGTGATCTCAACAGATCGCTTAGGCCGATATTTTGTCAGTGTTTTGAATGAAAGGACAAGTTTTGCATCGCGAGCGCGCGAATTTAAAGATGCCAGGTTGCTCAGTTGTTTAGAATGCGCTTCTGACCAGAAAGTTGCCTACATTTTTTGTCGCGTTTGAATGAAATCAGCGGTGGTTGCGAAAAGATTCTAGCAGTTTCGGGATCATTTTGCAGCATTTTAAAGTTATTAAGAAGGGTGGTTTTTACTCGGTTATTGTGAGGATGAAATGTGACGTCTGTAGTGCTGACTGTTGATCAATTTCCTTGGCGCGGTGATGGCCCGCTTGAACCACAGAAGCAGGATAGCCACATTTCTCGAAGAACTGGCACATTTCCTCTGATTTGTTGGAAAAATCAGAGTCATCACTAGATATATTAATTGACTTCTGTATTTAATTCTTGACTTTTGCGAAGCACCATACGAGCAGGACTGTATAGGCACTATATAATAGTAATCATCATCATCATCATCATCATCATCATCATCATCATCATCACACTCGCAGAATTCGTAAATCACTCGCCTGCGGCTTGTGATTTACGAATTCTTCGAGTGTTCTTCCAACATCCCAAGTGGTTTATCAGCCTATAAACCATAGAATCGTGTGGTATATTGCTTAAATATAACGTCTTCTGACCACTAGCAGTCTTGAAAAGTGGAATGTTCAGCATCGGTGAACTTCTCGTGGCGCGCCCGCTTATTTGTCCTCGCTTAATGAATTTGGAGGAAAATCCGGCACGTGGGATGTTAGGCATTTAAAGGCCATTATAGAGTTCCTACTGGTCTGAAAGCAGAAGTCGAGTTATCGTAGTAAGCCGTGGTTACCTTTGATCTTATGACTCGTGTAGAGACATTCATAACGGTCTTCCACGCTGTGACTGTGGCCTTCGGTGAATGAATGTCCAACTTTCCGCTTTTAGTCGACAGTATGGCATAAAACAAAATTCACGGTGCTGAATTTTGGTCGATGGGTCACACTTGTTATCCTGAGATGAACTGATGTTATATAACAGGAAAGCAAGAACCAGAAAACGACAGCTCTTGACAACGCAGCTCTTGACAACGCATCTGTCCGCCATCTTGGACTACAGTCAAACCTCTATTCTCATCTTCAAGTGCTGATTGCAATTCAATAACAAAAAACTTGGATAATCCGACTCGTTTTTGAGTTACAGGCACATAAGGGGCTGTAATGTTGCTATGGTAACCTTATTTGGCAAAACAGTGATCACAACTTGTTGAGAAATAATTGGGAAATGTTTTGAAACAATGTTCAAGGAAACAAACGAAAAATTGTGGGATTGTCGATCCATCAAAGAGTTGATGTTTAAAAATATTAGCGAAACTGTTTTGAGCCACCTTAAATGACGAAGATTGGATACCAGACGTTGGTTTCAACACAGAACATTTTTAATAGGTTTTACAAGATACGATCCTCATAATGAACAGGCCACCTGGAAGTCCCTTACAAACTGATGGTTTCATACGATACAGTACTACACGTTGATGTTATTGGATAGAATCCTTCGGAGTTTTTATACGTATGTGGAATTGTCATTTACAATCCATTTATTCTAAAAGGCATGATCCTTGCGTTAACCTTCCCATTCAAAGAAACTATCCCAATCCCACACCGCCATGAAGTTTGGTTGTTTACTTTTTAGTTAGCATTGTCTCCTCTTCGCTCGAGGTGGCATCTTTCATCGGCTTTTCTCGAACCAAGAATATGAATATGATGACAGAATAGACAGCATCAATAATAACCAGAACCATGAAGAGATTTCTCTCTATCTGACCAACAAGAAACAGGATGATGAATGCAGGGACATTGAAGAAAACTCGGTAAAACACGAAAGCGCGACTTAAGCACTGATTGGCATTGCTGGGACCAATGACGTGATACATACCATGTAAAGACACAAGAAAAAAGTAGGCGGCCAGAAATCCGCTCGAGTAGCCCAGAAACGAGTCCAAATGGAACATTTTTTGAGCAAAATCGGGCTTTATAGCCAACACCAGCCAGAAGAAGAACTGAGTTATTCCTAGGAAGGATATCATCGCGCTAGAGCCCCCTGTCTTTATACCACGGCATTGCAAAAGATTTTCAAAGATTTCCTGAAGGAAGGATGTCGCGGAGGACCATTCTGTTTCACGGCACCAAATCAGCAGGATGATAAGAGCAAGAGTAGAATCAAGTGCCATGAGAAAAAGGGAAAACGAAAGAGACAGCATATTTCTTAGAATCAACATCAACAACATGGCGTCAACCAGAATCAGGCGGTTAGGAACTGATGTTAAACACTCCTGGTGACAGCGGATCTTGTGATTGGATCGGGCTGCGACTATCAAGATGAAGCCAATCTCTGTCACGCCGAGGCCCAGTAATCGAAGATACCCCTCGGAACGACCCTCCAGTTCCAGCTGAAAGATGATCTTCCAAAGCTGAGGAGCAAAGACGATAGAAACACCTCCCAGGATATAAGCAATCAGGGAAGACCACTGGGTGAAGAGCTCTGTTTTGGTCATCTGCTCGGTGCGAGGGATGGACATCATGAACTTGAAACAATCACATGGCGTCATCTTTAGAAAGAAAAAAGAAAGGACGACTGAGAACAAATGAACTAACAAGTGAAAAATTGAATGAATAAATGCATGAATGAACAGCAATGCATATAATGACTGACTGACTGATTCAATGAATGAATGAATGAATGGGTGGATGGATGGATGGATGAATGAGTGAGTGAGTGAGTGAGTGAGGGAATGAATGAATGAATGGATGGATGCATGGATGGATGGATGGATGGATGGATGAATGAATGAATGGATGAATGAATGAATGAATGAATGAATGAATGGATGGATGGATGGATGAATGGATGAATGAGTGAGTGAGTGAGTGAATGAATGAATAACAGTAACAGTAACAGTAACAGTAACAGTAACAGTAACAGTAACAGTAACAGTAACAGTATATCTTCATTACGCCGTACTCTCACAAGGGAGGTATTTGTCTCTTTACAATAGAGTCTAAAATGTTAACGACAGTAAAATAACAAAAAGGAGTGTTAATTTTACAATTCACAATAATAAACTAATTTATCATTTAATTACAGTGGAGGGTCTCTTTTCTTTTTTGAAGCATTAAGTAGATATATTTCCCTATAATTTTGCATGTATTTTGATTCCCAGGTTTCAGTATATATTTAATCTTGTCGTGATCATTTAAGGCCTCGAAGCAATTGTCCACTCTCTTACCGATGGAATGGAAATCTCGTCGGATATCCTGGTAACCTGGGCAACACATCAAGAAATGCTGCTCATCTTCTACGGCATTCGTCTTACAAACCAAACATGTTCTATGTTCCACAGGAATTGGCGTTCCTCCGTTTTCGTACTTTCCAGTTTGTATTCTTAATGAGTGGACTCCTAACCTGAGCTTTGTTAGGCTTACTCTGTGAGTTGGATTTCCAATTTTCTCCAGATAATCTTGGTAATCTTGTTTAATTTCGTTATGTGTAAATTTATGTCTAGAATCTAGCGATGAACTACTTTTGGACGCTAACCACCGTTGTATATATTCGTTCCTTAATTTCTTTTTCATAGAACGAGCAGTCTTGAGGATTTGCAAGGTTACGGTTTCCTGTGTAAAATCATTGGGTACTATAACATCACTACTGAATACACTAAAAGATGACCTTTGTTTTGTTGCATATTGGAATGCTTCACATAACACTGAAAGGGTTATTTGTTTCTTAATTCAGTCGCTGCCATCTATTAAATATAGCTGCTTTGATATCAACACTTAAGGGGTGTCGTCCAAGTAAGTAAGTGAGTGAGTGGATGGATGGATGGATGGATGGATGGATGGGTGGATGGATGGATACCGAACACTCATAGTCGTTAGACACTCATGATTGTCGACTGCCACAAAACGTTGGCTGATAGTAATTGTTAAGATAACCTTAACCTAATTGCCTTAAATATTGACCTATCATCGGCAATTGATAATTGAAATCCTCCTTACACCTCGCCAAGGATCAAAACAACGCACATAACTAGGATTAAAATAAAATCCATGGTCTGTAATTCGACCACTTCGTTTCGCAACGCAGGCAATGTAATAAATTCGCAGTGTTTCCTGAGTGTTAGGGCCAAAGTGCGGCAAAGACAAGGATTAAGGCAATCCAGCAAAGTACACTCGTCTAGACTACACCGCTTCACATGAAACTTCGCGGGTTCTAAATTTCGTTAATTTTGCAAAATGTGCGGATTTTCCGTCGATCAGTGAAAACAACTCAGAGAAACAACTACGAAAAACAAAAACAAAAATCAACAAAAATTCTCCCCCCGTTTATTTATGTTACTGGACCTCAACTGCTGCGAGTGGGAACGTCATCCTTTACATCACTCCATTCCTAGGATTAACCCTGCTACCCTTAAGCTTAGACAAGTCAAGCCTACATTTCCGATTTGTAACAGTGACCGTTTTAAAAATTCTTTTATTAACAGACTTAGTTTTAATTACAATTTAGCTATTAGTAATTAATGCATATTCGGCGCATTTTTAAGTATTTAATAGTTATAATCCATGTAACACTTGATATGTATTTTATCAGTGAAATAAAGACTACTACTTCTACTACTACTACTAACTGCAAATGGTGTAATGGTTGTCCTCCTCACAACTGCTATTTGTCGGCCAAGATGGCCTACAAAATTATACCTTTGGGTTGCTTTGCGTCATCGACGGTTCACGACTTGATCAAAACACTAAACTGAGGAGCCGAAAATTGGGTTTACCTCGATGCAAAAACCTGGCGAGGTTTTCTTTGTTTTATGAGGTATTTATTTGCTGTACGCCATTGTTTAGAATGTTTTTTTTTTCTTTGTTTTACGTCATTCGTGAGTTTCACAGGTTTTTACACCGAGGTAGAGCCTGAAAATTGCAGCCACTGTTGCCCTAGTAAACGTCTCCGAGATTGTTATCAGCGCAGACACTAAATTCAGCTGTACGGACATTTTTCGTACATTTGAATTTGAACGACCCTGCATTTGAATTTCAGAACGGTCCAGCGAAACTCACGCAAATAAAACATATCGAACTCCCACGAAAATTACAAGGCAAGCAGTGTTAAAATAAACAAATTACTGATTATATATCCGGATTGATGTTTTGTTAGCTCGAGAGAAAAGGTGAAGGAAAGAGGGCTTTGTGTTAAGTTCCAGTAGCACCCTTTATCACTGACAAAACACTATGCTTTGAATTGCAACCCTGACCAATGAATAGAAGCTAATTGTGTAAGTCGTACGACAACCTGAAACGCGAGTGGTGTCTTTACCTCGATATTTCAGTCCAGTTAGTCGGTGTTTCTCTCTTAACAGACTGTTTTGGCTCCGGCTGTCTTCGTAACCTAGTGTTTCCAACTATTTTCAGCTGAAAGAGAGCGGATTACGGACAACACAGAATATTATTCTAATTATTTTTTTTATTGTTTTTTTTTTAAAGGTTTTGTAAGATAACATATCGTGCGGATGCTTTCGCAAGACCGAAATCTCCTTAGTGAGGGTCAAG
Organism: Pachyseris speciosa; assembly: GCA_016490735.1. NCBI lineage: Eukaryota > Metazoa > Cnidaria > Anthozoa > Scleractinia > Pachyseridae > Pachyseris > Pachyseris speciosa. The sequence continues at coordinate 1,254,445 of JAEMWC010000022.1, forward strand.
TTACAGCGAATGAAATGCGTTGCTCCTGACTCGATATATTTCATTTTTGTGGCTTACTGTCTCCTTATGGAGGCGAAGCCACTATGTTGTCGCGTTGAGTGAATGAGTGAGTGTAACAATAGACAGAATACGAACGACTTACGAGCTCTGCCAATTTTGATCCGATACCGACATTACCCGACCTTAGCTTTTGTTTGTTCCTTTCCTGCCTCCCTTACAGAGGTTTTTTTTCGCCTTTTGTTCTAATTGTCTTCAGAAATTATAAACCAATCATAATCCACTAACTGCGAGAGTCTTGGAGAGTGGTAGAGAGAAAGGTTGTAGTTACCCGCATGGAAGATCAAATTTTAAATAAAATTGCCCGGGTGAATAGAGTATTTTCAAGATAGCAGTATGCCGGTCTTATGAAGGGAAACAGCTTTTGAAATACTAAATCGGAAGAAAAAGTTCAAAGGAACACTCCACAGCTAGAACAGTGGAAATTGGTCAGTTCATAGCGAAGAGATCCCTCAGAGTCTTCAGTTCGAGGACAGACTGTGCTTTTAACGAGGCAGACGAAAATGGGCTTCGACAAAACACTGATCCCCCACTGATCCCCTTACTGACCCCCCTACTGATCCCCTATAAATTTCACTGGAAAAAGTAAAACAACAAAATAAAAAATGAGTTGAGGCTGAATCAAGTTCAAGGATAAATTCTGGCTTACCTCAGAGTTCAAAGATGGCGGAAACTTGGTCCGACGGAGGACCTACTTTCTGACTCGTTTCCGGCCGTCATTACAAAGTACCCCAGTTCTCTTCTACGATAAACGAGCGCAAAATCTATTAAAGCATCATCAAGTATGTTATCCATGTCTGCGAAAAGCCACGATAACGGCAACAACGAAGACAGAAAGAAATGAAAACAGTTCGACGATAAGCATACACGTAGCGACACTGCATCCGGATGTTGATTGGATCGATCTCCGGTTTGTTATTTCGCTCGCTTGACGCTTGTGTTTATCTTCCAACCGTTTTCGTGTCTTTCTGTCTTCGTTGTTGCCGTTGGGGTGGCTTTTCGCAGACACGGATAACATTGTTGATGATGTCTCAATTTGTTTTGTTTATCTTAGAAGAGAACTGGAGTACTTGTAATGACTGTGAAACAAGTCAGAAAGTAGGTGCTCCGTCGACCAACATCTTTGAACTCTGAGGTAAGCCAGAATTTATCCTTGAACTTTATTCAGCCTCAAATCATTTTTTTATTTTGTTCTTTTACTTTTTCCAGTTAATTTTATAGGGGATCAGTAGGGGGATCAGTAAGGGGATCAGGGACAGATCAGTGGGGAATCAGTAAACGGGGGATCAGCGTTTTGTCGAAGCCCGGCAAAAATGGATCTTCCCGGAATACGGTCACAACAATCATCGCAAGAATTTTAGACTTTCTCCGAATCGTTTAGGCGCTTCTTGGAATCCACCTTCCCAAAAATTACAGGTTTGAATGTGAATTTTTACGGTGCTTTATCTTTAATTTACCGATTCGTACTATTCATAACAAGTTAACGAAATTTGCAAGAAACGGGTCAAATGAATTGTGCTTCAAAATAACTGGTAAGATTCGCTTTGTTCGCCTTCGCGTACATTTACTGATTGAACGCGTTTGCTTTTTAGGCATAGATACAGGCTGAATAATTTTTTTTTATTTAGGAAAACGTATTGTCTGTTTTTGTGTGTCTTTTTTTTCACAGAATTGTGTAATTTTACTCGATCTATGACAACAAACCAAAATCCTAGCTCGCAGCACAAATCAAATTCACCCACGTAACAACAGGATCAGATTTCGCTGCGAAATTTTAACAATCTTTGATTGGCAACAAGTGTATTTTATTTGGAAAGAAGGAATTCTAATTATCGTTGACCAAAGGAGTGTTGTTTTTTTCACCCGGCCTGTAAGTAGGCCTGTAAGTTTCTCGTGTTCACTCTCAATATCTCTCTTCGCTGTTTTGCTCACGCGTGACATATCCAGCTGAACACTCGAAGATAACTTTCATATAACCACTGTGCGCCAATGAATTTAATCTCTACTTTATTTTTTCCAATACTCAGACGCGAGTTAAGTCCAGTTGACCAGTTTATGATTAACTGTGGATCTCTTCATTTAGCCATTTGAATTTGAGTTTGGTATTTTACTACATTATTCCAGGTAATAACAGCAGTAAGCCACATGCAGTCCCAGACTGCCTATATTTTTGACATGTATTCCAACGGTTGCCACTGTAAAATCGAAATTATTCTGAAAATGTTAAGACGTTTTGAGGTGCATGGCTATACGCTAGAGTACTGAAACTGAATGTCAACAGAAAGGGAATTACAGAAAACAAAATTTAAATGAAACAGTGCCTTACTATAACAACAACAACAACACTTTATTTCGCTCTTGTACTTAACAAATTTAACACATACACAGAAATTAACATATAAAATGAAATAAGTACAAATATAGAGCCTGGAGTTTACGTAACTGGGGAGTTTTCGGGCTAGCCTCCAGGTCGATTAACGCCTGGTTAAAACAAATTTTAGGAGAGCAGAACTATTAAGAGAGTAGTTTGGTAGAAAAGGAAAGGGTGACACTAAGACCAACTTTGAGAGTGTTGTACTGACAGTAAAGCCGCAGCTACACGAACAATTTCTTGCTTGCGGTGATACGGTGTTTTTTAAATTGTCGCGTCGTCAGCGCGCAGTGAAAATCACCCGTGTAGCCACCCTCGCACAGGTGATGCGACAGCTCAAAAAATCGCAGAAAAAGAATCGCGAAAAATTAAACTCATTCAATTTGTCGCGATTTTATTCTTGCGATTTTTTACCTGTTGCGTTGCCAGTTCAAGGGTGACTACACTTGCGATTTTCATCGCGCGCTGGCGACGCGACAAAATTGAAAAAATCGCATCACCGGCGCGAGCGAAAAATCGCTCGTGTAGTCACGGCCTTACGGTCGGTAGGTACTCGGTTTATAAGTGTGTTTTCGAGCCATTTTTCACTGCAGAAGCTCCCAGGCTGGCATCATTAAGCTGGAATGGAGAGTAGAGGCAAGCCTCTGAACGAAACCAGAGGTAAGAGATAATTTCACAACGACTGGGACACCAAAAGTGGTCGTGTCGAGTCATGGCAGCTCAGAAGTGAAGTTCGTCACTCTATCCGGCCTGTGATAGATTCTTGGACTTAGCAAGGCAATTTTGGCGAGATTTAACTTGCAAAGAACACAACGCGTACCATATTTTGCCAGTAGGTCCGGATGGCTCGACACTTATGAAAAATCTATCAAATGAAGATGGCGGGACTTCCATTTCGACGTGGTATCCAAATCACCCAGAGTGCAATCTGGGCGCCAAAGGGAAAAACAGAGGCTTTCAAAAGTGGCTCGAATCAAATGGCTGATGCTCGACTCGCTGTAGGCGTGAGAGGCAAAATTGGAGATAAATGCTTAGGCATGAGATCACGGTTTGCTCTCATTAGGGTACTTGTTTTCCAAAGGAGATTTTGATTTAAAGAATTGAAAGCAACGATGTGCGTTTTTTAGCTCCATGGCGCATAAAACGGGCATTTTTGGTTTTGCCTGAAAACAAATAATGATATGGAACGGGAAACGAAGGTTTTTCGCAGTGTATTGGCTCTTAATTAAAGCCTAAAACAGTTACTCGTTGACACTATAAACAGACCATAAGAATCAGGTCTAAATTTGAGAGCGTGGGCAAACTTGAAAGCGGCACGCCTGTCTGATAGCCGATATAACGGGCATCAGGTTACAAACGGTTAACCCTTATGGTATCTCGTATGGTGCCCCTGCTGTTTCTAGGTAATATTAGAAGCTTTTAAGCTTCTAATACGAATTGACATTATTTTAACTATTCGCGATGATATACCTTGTGACACGTAGTCGCATTATCTTGGAACTGAACTGACAGAAACCACCGTTAATTTGACAAAGAGAATGAAAAACGGAACCTCGTGCACTCACGTACCACGTCTCAAGTTATACAGATAATAGTTGAATTTGGCAATTTCTGCTGGTTTTTGTTTTGCAGAGGCTAGCGAAGAAACGTACAGAAATATAAAACACCAATTCACTCTAGTGCGCAGCCATTGGCCGTTTATCATTTGTCAACAAAAAACTGCAATTTTTGGTTGAAAATTGAAATGGTGCAGCTCATTCCACTTGAAAGTCTCCGAAAAAAAAAAAAAGAAACTCTTAGGTGTGTTCCCAACCGAAATCTGGGTCCGTTTACGCACCTTTCAAATTAGAGACGAAATATCGTTAATATTATTCCAAATGAATGAGAATTCAAAGATGAAGATTAAATACATCTAAACAAGTTGTCCGTCCTGGCTTTCAGATTTTGGAGACAATAGAGAGCACGGAAAAGATAACCGGAAGTGTTCCGAGTGGAAATGGCATGGGAAGAAATACAACTTGTTTTCGTCTCACCGGCTAACTTTTTTCGGATTCGTTCATCGTCCCAATCTTAACGTCAAGACTAGAACAGCAACATAACCTCACACACGAAAAGATGCTTAGAGCAGAAACACGTAGATTTGTCGTTTTTCCACACGATCCTCGTACAGTGGCGACGTTAATTAATCGTGCCATGAATTTTGGTCATTTGACAGAGTAAGGTAAAATTAGGATGTCCTTCAAATATGAAACAGACGCGGACAGGAAAACGACGTTGGAACGACGTTGGACTTTTTGCACGTCGTTTTTTGCAATTTCTCGAGGGTAGGAGTTCAAGACGATCTCGTTATTCCATACAAGGGGCTACCACAGAGATTTTGCTGGTCCACACGAACGAAGGCTCTATTTTTCTTGTCACGCTTGTCACGCTAGCTGTTGCTTATTTTTAAACTAGTACTCGTGCTATGATTCGCCAAGTATTTGCCATATAAGTGTGTTTATTGAGCCCTCTTGCCACCTCAGAAGCCCCTGCCTGGCATCCTAAAGCTGGGTTGGTGTGTAGAGGCAATCTTCTGAAAGAAAACAGAGGTGTAAAGCAATTTCACAGGAAGTGGGCCGCCGGAAGTGTTTGAGCGGGTCATGGCGATTCATGAATGAGGTTGTCCTTGATCCTTCCGGGCCGTTCTGTGAATGGATTCCGGGACCTGGCATGGTAATTTAGTTTGACTTGTAGATAATGCAATCGGCGCAATATCTTGTCGGCAGGACTGGGTGGCTCGACACTTCTAAAAAATATCTGAAATGGAAATTGGCGGACTTCCACGCCGCCTTTATGCAAGAATTTACCAGAATTCTTTTGGGTCACAAACGCGAAAATTACAGAACAAATCAAATCACTGAGCGTCATCCACGTCGCCGCTAAAGAAGTGAGCAGGTAAATGTGGAACAGATTTCAAGACGCAGAGTCGACGTTTGCTGCCAATGGAGACTTTTAGCTTCAAGAGGAACTTTTGTCTTAAGAACTTTAAGACAAAGTTGCGTATTTTTTGTTGTTGTCAGAGAACGTTTTTTTTTTTTTTTTTTTTTGGTTTTGCAACAGAATAAACAGTCATATTGAAAGAAAATTGGGAGTTTTGGTGAGTTTACAGGGTGATGAAAGCCTAAATAACTGAACATTTGACAATAAAAATGGTTCATTTCAACCATATTCCGACGTTTGGGAAAGGTTGCTGGTTTTCAAAGCATTGGTCGTTTACGACCAATATTTTGGTGTCCGGTAGAAAATGAGTTAGTTTGCTGCGAACATTAAAAACACAAAAAAATAATTTACAGTGACGGTAAAATGCATGGTTTTTCTTTCTCGATCTACTTTCCGATATAGTTTTCAAAGCTTCATTTCGTTTCGTTGCTATTTATTTTTCTTTATTCTTTAATTCAGGACTCGTGTTTAATTTACTTTTTAAGATATTCATTTCAAGGTAGAGTAGTACAGCAAATGTTACATCTATCGCGGTCAAAGAAAGCTGCCTTCCAATTATAATTTTCTAGTTTATCTCAAAGAAAATGCCTCCAAAAGGTTCAATCACCTTTCCAGTATTTGTGCTTCTGTAAAAATTTGTTTTAGACAATCGTAGCGCTCACATCCGCAACACATTGTGTATTTTAAAGAATCGTATTATGCGCATTTTGACACTTTGTAGTCGCTGCCAATTAACGTATACGCGCGATTCGAGTTTCGTTAGTTTAACCATTAGCTGAGAATCGTGTTACAATATGAACTGAATTGGTTCCGTCTGGACTATAACTTGGATCTGCAAATTACTTATCACCATCCAGTTTGGTTGTATGAGACAATCTTATCAGCATTTTTTGTATCGAATTTCATGGAATGATTGCTCTCTCTCTAACAAGAAAATCCAGTTAACGCGAAATGTTGTTGGAAGTCAAATTTAAAAAGCCACCTGGATGGCATAGAGAAGCGAAGATAATAAAAGATGAAACTTGTGCAAACACATTCGTTTATCACTTTCTATTTTTTCCCACAAGCAATATTCTCTGTAGCAAAAAAGTAATGATGTGGCTGCGCTTAGATTATGAACAATGCACAATTACATTTGCCTTTTTCTTTCAAAGGCGACATTTCGTCGATATCTATTCAGTGACTATTGAAGACGAAGAGCCGAGGTTTGACGTCTATGTTGATCAACTTTGGTAGAATAATATATACTGACAGACTATTTTCCATTTCAGTTATAAGACAGGACGAAATCCTTCCTCACACAGCGAATTATTGACAAATAAATGCGAATATCATATAACATACATTGTATGGACGCCAAAACAATGTTCGAAACTTTGACATGTGCATGCCTTCTTCCAGTATATGAGCGCCTTACAAGCGCACCCCGTTTTTTTCCTTAATATCAGCTATACACAGCTTCAGAGATGAATAAACTTTGCTAGTCTGCGAAGTATTAGAAGGTTAGCAGCATAACGGTGCTGAATCTTTGCTTGTCTCTAAGATGTCAAACCGTGGTGGTCGTGGTACTTGTTTGTTGATCGGCCTTCCTCTGCCGCTCGTACTTTTCCTTGCAACATGGTATCATTAAACGTAACTCAGATCGAAAATCTTTTTTCAAGAAAGTATACAACATCGGGTTTATAAATGAAGTAGAAAAACGCAAAAAGTCGAACACCATCAACCAGTCTTCTGAAATTGCGTAGAATACGTTTTGGCCAAGGTAATCTTGGAGAAGCCCTATGTACCAAGTCGACCAACAGCATGTGAATATTCCCAGCATGAGCGCGAAAATAGTTATGGCGCGTTTTTTAGCGTCCAGAGCCGGTTTTCCTCTGGCGCTGCCACAAGACTCTCGTATCTTGTTCAGTTTTCTGATTTTCTTGGTTTGTAACCGAATCACGTTGAACATTCTCGCGTAGAAGAATAACATGAGAACTAGAGGAAGCAACAAACACAGCACGATGCCAATGACGTTATAAATAAGACCCAAGCAAAGCTTGGTCGGGTCTCTAGAGGTGAAATGATCAAATTTCTGCCAGGCGAGTTGAATGAGCGTCACGAAGAGAGAAAAGATCCAGACTGAAATAATCAGGGCAAAAATTCGCTTCTTGGTAACCACCGACGCATATTTGAACGGGTATATCACTGATACGTACTTCTCTGCTGTGATGGCCAGGATGTGGAAGATTGTTGACACTGCGATGAATCTATACACTGCCGCCGCGGTGATACACAACCAGGAGAAACTTCGGTAACCGACCAGCGCATTGCAAGCTGTGCTCATCGGTATGCCCAGCACTCCCATCATAAGATCAGAAACGCTCAGACTTGCAAGGAGTAAATTGGTCTTGGTGCGCAGAGGACGCCGACGCGCAAACAGAACAAGAACCAAGATGTTAATGACGATTATAAAAAAGCTGAGAACGATTAAGCAAGAATCGTAGCTTACGATGAAGTAACTGAAGACGTTGTCGCCTTGAGCTGAACTCGAATTGTTCGTCTTCATCACAGCTTTCGCTAGCTCGCTCGCGTTCTAGTTTGACTGATAAAGGCGTTAAACTCCACCGGAAATGCAGTCTGTCCAGCTGAAAATGATGGTATACAGGTAAGGTGTACTCTTACGTAAACAAGTTTTTTTAATCGATGTTAATGAGGAAAGTCGAAGACTAACAATTGTCTTGATAATTGCTCAAGTGTCCAGTCAAATTGGTTTTTATTAAGCCATTCACTCCCCGAAGCGCTCTGAAGCAAAATTAAAAAGCCAAATCGTTTATTTCTTTTCTAGTCATTTCGTAAATGTTTTTTTAAAAGTTAACACTGTTGAAAATCAACAAGAAAAGCTCTACATTAAACATGAAATAGCAAGGAAATGAACGTTCTGCCAAAGAACTGAATCTGCTTATTATAAACCATGTCTCTCAGTGGAGAGCCTCTCGTGTGAATTGTAATGTACACTAAGTTTAACTTTAATAAGTTTGATGATACTTTGTCCTGTAATATGACTGAGTCTGGAGGTGCCCGGTGGGGGGGGGGGGGGGGGGGTAAGGACTTTCATGACTGGAGAGTAACAGACAAAAATGTCAGAACCCCGGGGGTATTCCCAGGAAAATTGGGTGGGGATGTGCGGCCCGCTTCCTGAAACCCTTACCCTATTTCAGTCCAAACTCTGCGATTTTCCCCACCCTATTTCAGACCTTACCAAAAATTCGATAACTTCTTCTAAAAAACATACTCAATTCAGGAATAAAGTGTACAAACCATACCCTATTTCAGACCAAATGGTCAAAATCGATACCCTATTTCAGACCAAAACGGCTTAAAAACCATACCCTTTGGGGCCGCACATATCTATATAGCTCATATAAGGGGGTACCCCACCCCCCTCTCCGGGGTCGGAACCTCCTGTACCACTAGTAAACTGAAAGAGTGAAAACAGTACCTGTTTTGTTGCTTTCTTTAGACGGGTCGCAGTTTGAACCAAACGTTAAATTTAAGGGGTCCTTATGAGTGCGTCGGCGATTCTTGTTTGATTTGATTTACACTTTCCCGCTGATGAAATCTGTCTATTTTTTAATTACTTTTATTTCGCCTTTGCGGTCTTCTTTTCAGTGTTAATTAATTTTCCACGAAATCTCCAATTATATGGCCTGCTACCTAGCTACAAGTGACAAGCAGTTCAGTTCAGTTCAGTTCAGTTGTGTGTTATATTGCCGCTCATTCTCCGCTAATGAACGGCTGTCGTGTGATTTCCTCATTGTCACTCTAGTCTTCGAGGTAATTTCGATGAATAAAACGCATTGTTTTTGAAGCCTACAAAGCCTGATATTTTCTGCGAAATCGCGAAAATACAGCCTCGTGAAATACCGAGCTGGCAGTCAAGTTCGCTCAACTAGGTATATGAAAATAATTGTGAGCAGGCCACGTCATTAAGCCGGCTGAATTGTGACAAAACCTCAACGCAAAAACATGAAAAACATCGCTGCCTCGCGATACCGGTGAGGTGATCTACCAACTGAGCTATGAAGTCACTGACGTTGGGAGCGGATCAATTATGGGTTCATGAATATGTTCCCGTGAAAGAAATGAGTGTGAATGATATATGATTACGGGGTCAAATCCCGTTGAAGTCCTGAATTTTTTTTTCTGGCTTAGTTACGCAATTGCATAAATTGAGTTCACAACTGCGGGGATCATTTCTTCAATTCAATTCATTTCATTTCCGCAGTTCATGTATGATTTATTTCATATATTATTCACAATCTAACCAACGTTTGAACAGTTGAAATATATACTTCGATTTCATCTTGGCGTAAATGAAAAATCTGACAGGCGTCAAAAATTGTAAATGGTCTGACCGCATCAGTCAATAATAGGCAATTTATTAAAAGACAGAATTACCCAGCCACGCAATTAAATTTAAATATAACATCGTTGCATTTTTACCATTGAAGAAGTGACAGACTGTCAATATTCTGATTTTTTTTTTCTCAATTTAATTTTTTTTTATTAGTCCAGCTTCTTTTCAGGCAATCTAAATATATCCATTCATTGTCACGGAATTGCACTTTGTTTTGTTATAGCTAACAATTATTTACCGAAGAAGTCGAAGAAGAAGTGAAATTATTGACACGATTCAATGGTTTGGTGGATTGAGACCATCAGTTTTATATTCTCTTGATGGAAGCCAAGAGCCGTCAGTTTCAGCGATTTATGGTCAATTTGCAATATCAACAAAAAAGAGTCTTTTTTATTAGCGGATGCGAACGTTTGCAGATTTCATCTCTAGTTTTCGTGAAAATATTTTAAGGTAACTCGTCGGGAAGTAAACGGCTTTGTTTTTCTTTAGTAAGAGAGAGTTTCAGTAGAGCAACCGCAACTGTTTTTGGTTGGTTGAGGGAAGGGGGGGGGGGGGGGGGGATAGAACACGTCGAAAATGAAAACACATTTCCTTATTGAATCTTAGAATGGTTACCGTCTCAGTAACTCGTGCCAAGGACCCACCGGATGAGAAACTCGGAGGCCATGTGGTATGACGAGAAACGGCTGCGTTGCCATAGCTACAGCCGCCTTATAACACAATAACCAATACCAGTTTAAATTTTATTTTGTTTAATGAGTTTTGCTTTAACCTTGAAACATGCAGGAATTTTATTTTCAAGCTAATTATGCTCGCTTAAATTACATCTCACGGCATCTTTAAACGTTTTATATATTGTCTTTAGCACTAACAGTGTCTCACAAATGCCGACGCCACGCGCTGTACTCGAAATAATGTGTTACCTTGACCTTAGCTTCTTAAGGACGCAGTCTCTTAATACCGGGATATTTTTGCGCGGTTTAATGTGACCCTGCTTGAAAACCAGGGCTTATTAAGGGATCACGCGTTATCTAGAGTCAATACTGAAACTCTAATTCTGGCTTGGAAAAAGGAAATCTTGTAAAAAAGACATATTTAACATTTTTTGATATTTCAGCTTCGTTATTTCTTGAAATTGCGTGGTTAGCGCCAATTTTGTTTTTGTTTTCGAGCAACCCTTGGCAGTGAGGTCTGCTTTTCTCGCTTGGTACGAAAAAGATACCTTTTTTAGCAAACACCGGTCTTTGAAAATCAACTATTTTTCAAGCTGACCATTAATGCGCAGAAAGTATCAGAAGTATACACAAAAACAAAAGGAGACACTGTGTTGTGTTATATATAGCAAATTAATGCTGTCATTTTTTTGCATACCACATCGATTAGTTGGTCGAGTATTGTCTTTGGAGTTCTACAACGCCAAATTACGGAATTGTTGGTATATTGCGCACTAGACAGATCTAGCTGTAGTCATGAAACAAGATATTTGCACGTAATAATTGCCATGTTTGTGCCCTTAAATTAACAAACACATCAATGTCATTTAATCATTTTTCTCTTGCAATATTCCACACATCACATGTCTATGTCTAGAATTTTTTTTAGTTAGGCCGAGTTCAGACATTGCCGGGAGTTCGGAGTCGCCACGAGTGCAGTCACTGTACCCGCCACCGAAATCCCAGAAACTTGAATCCTACCACACAAGCGATCGGGCAATACACTGAACTTGTCGGCGGAAAAAATTAAACAGATCGCAGATTCCTGAACTGAGGTGGACGAACAAATGAGGTCCCTAGTAACGTGAATATTAAAAAAGAATTTTGAGACGTTTTTACCATAATGCTTGACGCATTTCTTTGAAAGTCAAGGGCAATGAAATTCCCGGCTTCGAGATCAATCATTCTTTTTATCACACTTCAAAACGAGTGCAGTTTGACTAATATATTAGGAGAACAAGTTAATTATGAAGTTCATAGACAGAGATTAATCACTTTCAAGCACTATAAATGAGTATGTTTGAGAGTACAAATCACCATCTTTGTCATTTTTAATACTTCCCGACGCAACAGCGTATTCGCTTTTCATGCTTCCCGCCAAGGTTAACTCTTGCGTCCGAAGGCAACATCCGCCCTGGTATTTTTATCCAAACATGTTTTTACCGCTGCGCTTCTATCACAAGAGTATCACTCAGGCATTTGAAAACAAATGGCAATTTTGCACAACGCGATCAAGTGTTTATTTGCTTCTTACGTTTTATCGTTTTTAACGATGCTTTTAGGCCCTGTCCATAGAAACCAGCGCCTGTTTTCCTTTGAAAGTTTCGGCCATCGGAGATTCACGATATACGATTAAAAGTGAAAATATATTCCTTCAAAGATGCATCTTTTTAATGTAGATGAGTGAAAACGATCACTTCAACACGCTTTCGATTGTTTCATTGTCAATAGTAGAAGGAAACGACTCAAAACACGTTGTATTTTGATTTTGAACGCCGAGATTAAACAGGTAGTGCCGATCAAGAGAATTGTACCAAAAATAGAATAATGATGAGCCACAGCCAGTTTCACCTCAGAAACAGGAGGGCAACTGGTAATCTCTGGCATTATAACCTAATTTTTACGTTGTGTGTTTTTCGAATCTCGGGCAATCGTGGACTAAAACGTTTATTATTAGTTTTTTCTAGTATTATTCCTTGGAAAAGGTGGCCTTCAAGGATTTTCAAAGTGTATCTAACTCAAATTAGATGACCCTGTTCCCTTGGATGATGTTGAAAAGTATGTGTTTCCACAAGTGAAAATATTACGTAACTTTAGTCATTTGTTGATAACACGTGTAGCTTTGTTTTTACACAAACGAAACTATATTCACCGATCTGGATTGGGCCTTTGAAACGCCCACATCTTGCTTGATACTCGGCCAAAGGTTTTCGCATCTTATCAACAAATATTTTGGCGGCAAAAACTAAGGCGGGGAGTGGAATGTTCTTTCCCGTGATCGGCCCCTACTAAAACGGAGTCCGGAATAGTGACAAGGTCAATTCGCCGCCAACTACCTCATGGCTCATATTCAATCAGCCGGAAAATAACAGCCATCAGACGAACAGCAATGTTCAGTGTACGTGATCAAAACAGATCACTTGTTCACCCGAAGTCTTTCTGCGGTACGATCTTAAAGCTGATGCAGATACTGGGATCTATATAACCGGAGAAAACACTCGAATATCTTAGTTTCAAATTTATCAGGGGAGATCTTTGTAATCGAGAAAACAAACCGAGTATGAAATCAACAGCAATATCACTGGACGAAAAATTGGATTTACACACATTTGCTCAGTGGCAAATATGATCCAAACACGTGGAAACGCGGTGAAAATCAATGGCAAAGATGGTAAATACCGTATTTACTACAAATTTACATGGGGGTGTAAATTCGTGAGTAAATGCGGTATTTACCATCTTTGCATTAGATTTACTACTCGTTTGAACGCATTTGCATCATATTTGCTACTGAGCAAATGTGTGTAAATCCAATTTTTCGTGCAGTGTATGGCACGTGCGGGATAAAACAAAACTTGGCTCCTCCTTCCATCTTGTATTTGTTTTGCTTTTGTTTTTTTCTTCTTTTTTGTCTATTTGTCTTTTTTCTTCGGCTTTTGATTGATCATCAGTTAGCCTAAAAGTTAATTTGCCAAGAAAGCTAAACCACTGGCCAACTTAAAACACTTGATGAGGCCTTCCAAGGGGTAGAAGCGACCAGCGACATGGCTCCGAAAACAGGCGACAAGCTTCCCTCAAAACACCGACAACCGACAGAAATTGGCAATAAACACGCGACAGTTTGCGAAGCGGCAATTCGCTTTCCATTCCTCTTTGTTTTCTTTGCGACGGCGACATTTGTCCCTAATGAAACAAGCGACAGACAGAGTCGAAAACGAGCGACAAAGCGACTCCAGACCATCCCTTGGAAGGCCTCCTTGATACTTGATACTCCTTGATACTGGATTTTTTTCTTTCACATACCTTCACAAACTACCATTTCTGTAATTTTCTCTATGACCAATTCTCTTGACTGATTGTTTATGCGGGTTGAATAACAAGTAGTTTGTCCTTCTGTCAAACAGTTTTTGTTTGCCAAACGAATAATTGTTGCTAAGTTTTAACTTCTCCACTTGTGTTTCGTAGTTTTCAAAGGAGTTTACAAAACAGGACGCTCAATGACATCCTTTTCTTGAGCAAACTACTTAAATTCTGTTTCCTGTGACGTTAGATCGTCTTTAATATATGTAGCTGCTAGAGGTATATCCGTCTACGCTGACACAGCCTGATCTGTAATTGTCCGGCGATGTTTTGGCGAAAACTTCAGTGGAATGGAATGGAGTATCAGTATGCTAGTCGGTTTTCTGAAAATGCTAGGGATTCCACTTTAAACTACATGCTTTCGTAAAAACAGAAGGAATCAGTTTTCCAGCGTTCCGAACGTTGAGTTTACATAGATCTCATCAAAGAAAACTCATCAAATTTCCGAGTTGATTAAAGTTGTCCGAACAGACATTCCACACAGACGATCTGTTGGGTGTTTCTTTGCTTGCGGCGTCCGCACGTCCCTGGTCTACGTGACAGGCGCTGCGGAAAGATGCGGGATAGGTTAGAGTCTCACCATCCCTATCTCCCGGCTCCGTTGAGGGTGCCGCATTAACTTACTCCCCATTTGTGTCCAGCGCCTTCTCAACTGGCAAACAGCCCTCTGTCTCGTTGTTTAGAGTGATTCCGTCAAGTCAAAGTCAGAGTAAGATGGTAAATAGGAGAATCGTACATACACCGGAGTGTTTCCACGAGTTAAGTGAATTGAGTTTCGTTTTCTTGGTTCGTTTTTGTTATGTTTGGTAGAATGCACACCGTGAAATATTGATAACGCTAAAAGACGGGGCACGTACCAGAAAGTTGCGTTCTGGACATGCAAACTTAATAATTAACATCAAAGGAATGGTCTCCCCATGGCTATCGTGGGTACACATACGAAGAAAGTTTATTTAACGTACTAATTAAATAACGAGAAAATGAGAAAGTATTGTGCAACAAATGCTCCGCTCTCCACGAAACTGCTGCTGCTACACATAGAGGGCTAAAGAAAAAGCGAAAAGAACTTCCTTTCGGCCGAGATAGAAGCATCACAAAGCAACAGTTCAGTTTTGTTCTAGTTTACTCTCCAACATAACCTAGACGTCGCTCATTTCCGACGATGTTCACTTCTGTTGAGATGATGAACTACCAGTATTGAACGGTAGGTAAGACGCCCCACGCAGAGCCAATTAGAAGTCATTATTTACATGTTAATAATTTTCGCTTTCTGACGCCGCTAAGGTGTGTCCAGCGCGAACCTCTGCAATATTTTCGTCACCATAATTGATTCTAACGTATATAGTATCGATAAGTACAAAGAGTCTAGGTTGTGTATTAGGGGTAAATAAACACTGCACTTGATCACGCTTCGCATATAGTTTAGATTTCTCTCGAGGGCGTCTTATTTCTAAGCGGTAAGTCAAGTGTCTGGGTGAAAATATCCCGACGAATTTCCTTTGATTGCTCATGTGAGTGGAGTTAACCTTGGCTGCAAACATGAAATGTAAACGTATTGTCACGTTGAAACATTAACAGCGAAAGGGACTGTATCGCAGAGTAATTTGTCACCATCATTAAATTAATATTGTCAATGAATGTTGATTTGTTCTCCAAGCCGAAGGCAGTGCGATCCTCTGGTATAATTTCTAGAATTTGTTTTCTCACCCAAGTAAACATTTTGCAATAATTCCATCGCGGTGAACATGAAACAGGGGAGCAGGGTTGGCGCAGTGGTGAGAGCGCTCGCCTTCCACCAATGTGGCCCAGGTTCGATTCCCGGACTCGGCGTCATAAGTGGGCTGAGTTTGTTGGTTCTCTACTCTGCTCCGAGAGGTTTTTCTCCGGGTACTCCAGTTTTCCCCTCTCTCTAAAAACCAACATTTGATTTGATTTCATTAGAATTTATTTAGAGTTGATTTGATTTAGTCTTCCCAATTAGCAGAGCATCTGCGCTCGGCTAAATACATTTGAGACTTTAATAAAGTGATTATAAACATCATTAACCGAGTTTGATCTTGATGTTGTTTCAGAAAAACTTGCGGTAGGCATTCACTAATGTCAAGAAGTGATAATAAATGTTGCGGTCATAAAGGAGGGCGAAACATTAATGGATCAAAAAAGTTTTCCTTTGTTTGTGAGATCAAGAGCTCAAAAAATTATATTTGATACCAATCAGATACCATTTCACGAAAAAATTACGTATAAAATTCACAATAGTCCATTGACCTAATATTCCAGACTGATTTCTCTTCAGACCGTACATGTTCTATCGCAGATGAAACCATAGCAACATCCTATGTGAAATGAGAGCAAATTAAGACATCTCATGCATCCGTGGTTGTGACATGCGCTCTCTAGTTTCAAGCACCTTCTTCAGCCTCAAAATCCTTGAGGAGTTGTTTTGCCAAATTCTGAAAACAGAAGATCATAATTTTCTCCTGTGTAACCTATCTTTTAGTCCTTTGCAAGTTACGTTGAACTAAAAGAGCTGAAGTTTGGGTACTAATGGTATTGCCTTCTTTATAATAATGTAGATAGCAAACAAGGACGGAAATTTTGGCGGGGATCTTTTGTTGGAGCTGTCGCTCTGTAAGATTTACCCGGGCAAATGGCAAAGTCTTCTTCTATAGCTTTAATGGGTACAGGACTACCCAGTAGGGGTAGGCACGAACGGGACTCCTAGGTCCCATGCCCCCCCCCCCCACCCCCAACCCACCCATTCCCACAACCCATGAAGGTTGACCACACCACCGGGGTCTACGTCCCCTTCTCTTTTCAAACAGTGGTGTGGGTTCTTTAACGTCCCACAAGAACAAATCAGAGAGAGAGAGAGCTGTAAGACGGGACCTACGGTTTTTTCGTCCTTATCCGAGAAGACTAGAAAGTCTAACCGTTTGCAGATGTCTATAAATAAATAAATAAAATAAGCTTTTAACTGCTTGGATTCTTAAATTTAGAGGCTATTGTTTATTAGGAAAAAAGCGACAAGAAAGTAAGAAAGTTTCCGTCATCAATGTTGGCCATTATGAAACATCATGCATAAGCCTCGCATCAAGGCCAAGATGATCAAAACTAAATTGTGAGGTGAGCAGTTTTAAAAAGGACATACACGAAAAAGCGCACCACCAATCAAATGTGCCTCAGTTCACATGGTTAGTTAGCCTGTGTGGCAGGCGCTTGAAATGGAAAGGGAGGGGAGGGGAGGGGAGGGGAGGGGGGAATGGGCGCGCGCGCGAAGCGCGGGGCGCTCCCCTCGCTTCGCGCGTACGCGCTTCTAGCGCCTACCACGCAGGCCAATGGTTAGTGCACTGTCTGGATCACTGATTCGTCTGATCTACGTGTTTTTTTCCTGTGTCTCTTTTGATCTAAGAGATACTGCCAACCTCATACACGTTGGGTTTACCGACCCCATGATGCGTCCGCACAAACTTTCCTCTTTGCGGGAGCTTTGAGGTCGGAGTCGACAGTGGGGTAGAATTATTCAGTTCACGGGCATTTGTGGCGTTGAACGAACAAAAATTTGAGGAAAAACAAATTATCCACTCTTATTAATTAAGATTGTTCTGTCTCGTAAACCGTTCGGTTTTTTGGCATGACACGGTGTATGTGAAGCAGTTAAGTTAGGCCGCTTGTTCCAAGAGACCGGAGTTTAGGTCAGCGAAGGGCAAACGCTCGTGCGCTTTCTAGAGTCGAGTATGGCTCTTTCCCGCAGAAACGCCATTTCTGATATAATTACCCCCTCCAGCTCGCAGCTAATTGATCGCTCTGGGGTTAATAACAAACAATGGCTATCCAAAATCTATCCACTATATTCAATTGTCATTAGGATACCTCAATTTCTATTTAATTTTTAATAAACGCTTCCTGTGTGTTTATCGGAGTAAACACTGTGTGATGTTTTAGGAACGATTTTTTTCCCGATTATTTTTCCAGTGCTCTCACTGCTTCAGTCACGATAAACAATGAGATGCATGGCGGACTGACAAAATTTATTGATTTCCAGGTTGCTCCAATAGACCGTGTTACCAGTGGTGCTTAACGTGCAATATTTTCACAAAGCAGTGCTGCTGATATGAAAATTATATTCCAATGGATTTTCAGAGGAGTGTAACTGTGGTTGATATTGTATCAAAGTTAACTTTGCAAGTCCATCTCCATCGTGTTTTTTAAAGGCACCGAAGACAGCTTTGAGAGAAGTAACACGATGTTACTACTTACCCACATATTAAGGGCCACATTTACATTTAAAGTTGTTCTTCTACTTCTACAATAACTCATTAGCTTCAAGAAATGTAAGTAAACTTTTTCAAGTGCTCAACTATTTCCCACGGTAAACAAGACTCCCGTATCGACAGCAATTAAAAACAAACTTAGGTGAAATAAGGGCGTACCGCCTCGATGTAAAGTGGTTTGTTTTGTCATTGTTCTGTGGAATATGCCTCATCAACCCCTTTGTCTCAGAGTTACACAGCGTGTCCGTCCATTGCGCGGAGTCGGCGCCAAATTCCTTCAGAGCAAATTAATCCATTAAGGTTTTAATAGCATTTATCTTCAAGCAATCTATAGGATAAGGCGTAAGGGCAATACTTAGGGACGCAGAGATTCTAGAAAATTAGTCGTTGCTTCCAGAACCATTATTCCACGACCATTATTTGGACGAAGTCAAAGGTTACAAGCTGTAACAATCTGCTTTGCGTTTATCGACCTCTTAATGATCGCAAGGCGTTGTCACCTTTGCTCATCCGCTAAGAGATCGACGAAGTTATAATATTGATGCCTGATTAAAGGGAGAAGTAAGAGAGAACAGTTTTTGACTGTCTGACGACGAAATTATTTAAGACGCTGATGCTTCAGCGAATAAGTTTTCCTTTCTTCGGATTGATAGATCCTACAATTCTTAATTCTTATTTCTGTTTTAAATTTTAAATTATACTTTTACAGCCGCTTTACAGTTTCTTTTTCATTTCTTCTTAACTTGAATAATTATTGTAAAGCGCCTTAGGCACTTCATTATTTATCAAAAGAACATGACGTCATCTGCAGATAATTCAGCTCATGCGCAGTACTTCAAGTGTACGCACAATTGCTAGGTGAAATTTACGAAAACGAGTCAAATCATGAAACAAAAATATCCTGCTCAACTTTGTCAGCACAAAGTTGCGTAGTTTGTTAGTGTCTCATACGATCAGGTAACTCGCCTCTGCCTTCCGCATCAACAAATAATTAAAAGTGCGCTATTGGCAAATCATGGTAAATTTAATGTGCGTCCAATACAATTTCAATTACGCAACAGCTTCCGAAATTAGTTGAGTTAGACAGAGCAACTTACAGCTGAGCTAAGAAAGATTGAAAGGTCTCTTCTTTTCAACCAAAGGCTGAGGATATGAATTGCAACAATAAGGTTCCTCTCAGCTTTACTCGCGATCAATAAACACACAGTGGTGTAACTGGCGCGCGTGTAGAGCTATTGTACCAGCCTCTTTTCATTAATAAGTTAGCGACTATTTTCCGCCGCAGGAATTTGGAGATTGTTAGTTTACATTGGTTGATTTCCGTTTCACTTTTCCGTTCCCAAGCCACGCTTGTGTACATGAAAAATATCGCTCCGGAACATTCCAGCACACACGAAAGATGCCTACGATGATTGTGATTTTGTTGCCAACCGGTGTCAGTTTGAAGAATCTTTCCACCGCCAACAGTCCTTGTTGTCTTCAATCCAAGAGCGCTAGACATTTTATTGCGTTGAGAAAAAACGTTAATTTGTTTGTAATTTCAAGAGTTCAAACATGATATTCGGAAGATGTAAGCGATTTTTGTTTCATGACCAAACTCGTTAAATGGTCAATATCGCAGCAAACTTGAGAGTTCGTGCAACTGCCGCTGTTTTTTTTTTTCAGACGATATCACTTGTTATAGCATTTTTAATGGATGTATTACAGCATATCCTGTTGAACTCGCAACCTTCGATAACCAAATTGCACAGAACAACGCCGCTGGAGAGGAAGTATATCACAGCGCTTCCCTTTTTCTTTAAAAGCATACTAGCGTCCATTTGAGACAGTTTTGATGTTTTATCAGCTTCAAAGTATTGCGTGTGGATGCGGGCACTTAACATATTGCCATGGCAACTGACAATAAACAAATAACAACAGGATGACAGTGTCTACTTTGATACTTTTTTCACTCACCGATGAATTTTTTAGCAGCAATATTCTTTACATCGAGCTATTACTTCCTCTTTAAATATATTATGATTCAATTTCCTGAATTTAGGGCCGCATGGTGATCCGTTGCAACGAACGTATCTTTTTTATTCTGATCTTGTTCAGACCTAAAAAAAATCAATAAAAATGTTTTA
The DNA here is from genome assembly GCA_016490735.1 of Pachyseris speciosa. Taxonomy (NCBI): domain Eukaryota; kingdom Metazoa; phylum Cnidaria; class Anthozoa; order Scleractinia; family Pachyseridae; genus Pachyseris; species Pachyseris speciosa. The sequence goes on from JAEMWC010000022.1 coordinate 1,274,724, forward strand.
TTTCAAGGTTAATCAGAATTATTTTATTTCTACGGAGTGGAAAATACGAAGCTGATAGGTTCTTATAAAAAGCAAAGTAATAACTTTGAAGATTGTTAATATATAGGATTCGATGACAGTTCTTAAATAATTGAAGAGTGTGATACGCGCTATCCTTCATAAAGTCGACCAAGATCTTGATTTATAAGCCTGGATACCAAACGCGTGCACGATGCAGGCGGGTTTGTTTATCACGGCAAATCCGATCGATACGTGTGGCATCTAAACCATGCACTTTGGGTTAAAAACACATCGCACTCAGCCGTTGTTTGACGTGGCACTGACTGTAATTTCGTCAATTTTCAATATTTTGCTAGAAGGTTTGTCGGCATTTGTGAGAGGCTAATTATAAACCAACCCGGTTAAGAAATTTTTTTAAGGAGAGCTTTTAAGAGACGGCAAATACTGAAAATGAGTATTCGATCAGACGGCATCGAGTGAAAACTGACCTTGTAGGGCCCTAGAAATGTGTCCTATATTCTGTAAGTACGTCAGACCTAACCTTTCCGGATTGGTTGTCAAAGTAAGACTGCCTTGCTTAATAAACTGGACTTTAAGTCAAACAGGTTTGTTCCTTAACAGTAAAGACAATCTTAACACCTAACTGGGAGCCATTTTTCTCAAGGTTTTCCTCGCGGTTGTTTCACTGTAACATATGAAATATTTCAAAAGTTAACGTGCAAAATCAATGTTGCAATTATTAATAAACTTCAAGGTTAAGACGCGGTCACAATATAACAGACTATTACAAATATCCACAAGTTCTCCAACATGCAAGGTATTTGGAGGCCTTTTCTGAAAACATTGTCAGAGCAGACTTATGACTAAAGATTTCCTCAAGAGTATCAATTTAAGAAGGGCTTGACCAGTTTCCTCTATCTGAGTTTCGGGATGTTTTACTATTAGACTAAATGACAAATGTTTCAGAGTGCGTCATTGAGCACTTCAGATAATACGCAAGTCTTATACATACAAATAAATAAGGACGTCTTCAAGTTATCTTTAGAGCAAACAAATATCTCTTTTAGTTTGATGCAGACAAGTAGCTGGTTGGGGAAAGTTGACGCCACGTTAATAACATAATTGAATAATTTCAGGCTGCCATGGTGCTTTAATTTGTTCAAGTTATCTTTTTAAGTATTCTGAGTTATTTTATTTAAATGTGTAAATATGATCGCAAGGAAATCAAAGATGGCACCAGACAAAATTATTGACACAACAGAACAGTGACGCTGTTCTGGGTTTTGAATTTTGAAGTGTTGTCCCGGAATATTGTGTATTAAACTATGTCGCGGGTTGAAATTTTTTCCAACTTAGCAGTATTGCATAGAATATGAGAATGAAATTATTTAGTTGAGCCGGCTGATATTTAACGATAAAGAATGCATCAAGAAATCATGATTACTGCTACAGTTTGGAACTCTTTACTACTCTAACTTATAAAATTCAAGGTTTCAACCTCAAATGTATGATTTACCCTTGGTATTACCAGTGTGATTCTTCCCAAACCGGGTCAGTTGTGAGTTTAAAGACTCTTTTTTATCAAAAAGAAAAAAATGTTGGCAATGCATCAAGTTAGAGATTCTACAATAGTGTATGTGAATGAAATTGTTTTCAAAATGATGTATATTCTTTCATATATTCTTTCATATATTCATTATCACATGTACGTGCTCTAATAGATTATTATAATAAATGATCTTAAATGAAAATATTTGAGGTTATGCAAAGCGAGTGGTATGAAACAAATATCATTGAAATTGAGCAAAAATAGCTTAATAATGGGGAGTACTGGGTTACGAACAATAAAACAAATGAATATATGTTTCTAGTAACAAAAACGGCTATCTAATTATCGCGAATATCGAATACCGCACTAAATGGGGCCCTATACGATGCGTGGGGCTTGCTTTGTTAAGTAATTCGGCGAAAGAAAGACGTGTTGGCATTTTTTCTCTGTGCTAGTGTTTACTAATTATACTTGACTGGGTGACTTTAACTTGTCGAGTTTGTGGAATCAAAATGTGACCTTTCAATTGAAAGATGTTCAGGCTAGCATTTTTACTTGGTTCTGTTCACGCTATAACAGGTGGTCCTACATGCGCTGATGAAAACATTTAAGTGATAACTGGCTAACTTTGTTGTGATGCTTTTTATTAAGCTCTACCAATTGGTTCTAACTTTTGATTCTGTGGCTTAGGTCCATTCAAACGAAAACGTCTGAAAAATACTTTCCCATGGTACTGTATGGTTCAGTACAAGGCCATTTCTAACTTTTAGCTCGTGGTTGAAAGTCTTAAGCGCATGTGACCATTTAAATGAAATTGAGCTACTGCATGAGCAGTACTTTCCTGTGGTGCTGTTTGTTATGCTGTGCAAGGTGGTTCTAGCTTTCGAATCTGTGGGTAAAATCCTAAACTGTGACCATTGAAATGAAAACCACTGAGCAGTACTTTCCTGTGGCAGTGCTGTTTGTTATGCTGCACAAGGTGGTTCTAACGTTCGAGTCTGTGGGTGAAATCATTCAAAAGAAAGCTGCTGAGCAGTACTTTCCTGTGGTGCTGTTTGTTATGCTGTACAAAGTTGTTGTCACTTTTGAGTCTGTGGATGAAATCCTTAAGTGTGACCATTCAAATGAAAGCCACTGAACAGTACTTTCCTGTGGTGCTGTTTGTTATAATGAGCAAGGTGGTTCTAACTTTCGAGTCTGTGGGTAAACTCCTAAGATGTGACCATTCAAATGAAAGCTGCTGAACAGTACTTTCCTGTGGTGCTGTTTGTTATGCTATGCAAGGTGGTTCTAACTTTTGAGTCTGTGGGTAAAATCCTATACTGTGACCATTCAAATGAAAGCTATTGAGCAGCACTTCCCTGTGGTGCAGTTTATTATGCTGTGCAAGGTGGCTCTAACTTTCGAGTCTGTTGGTAAAATTCTAAGATGTGACCCTTCAGTTGAAACTGATCTACTGAGCAGTACTTTCTTGCAGTGCTGTTTATCATACTGTACATTTAATTTTGTGCGTGAAATGCTATGTTATCCTAAATTATGAGAAATACAACACTATGCTTGAAAATATGTCAACTATGTAGCTAGCTTGTGGAATAAAAATAGACAAAGACACCTACAGTATGACACAGGCTAAAATTACTAAAGACATAAAAAACATAAGAAAAGAAATTAGCGGTGTTTACTATGCTACACAAGGTTTTTCTATGATCTAACCTTCGATTTTGTGTATGGGACCTCACAGATGAAATGAAATCTTTTGAGCACTACAGAACATTTTGCCAATTTTTATTTTTGAAAAAATGCGCAACTTTTGCCTCAGGGGCAACTTATTTGCAAAATCGGAAACTTCATTGTGACTGCACCGAATAATGCGAAATATTATGCCGAAACTATTATCAGTAGTATTGTTTAGGTTTCGGTTCTGGGAAGAAAAGGAAGCTTTGAGAAAAATGCAAAGTCATCGTCTGGCTGTATAGAACCAATTTATCACTATTTTATTGTTATTATTTTTGGTGCACTTAGCAACCAAAATAATGCGAGTTATAACTGAAGTCAAAGTAGCGGATGAGATTAAGAAAGAACGAGGAAGCCACTTTGCAATTCTTTTGTTTAAATGAACATCTTGAATTGAATCAGTTAACTTTATCACTAATGGGGTCAAAACCTGAAGATGTCGCGTTTTTTCCGTCGATTAACTCTTTAGAAAAAAATCAGTCAGCCGAAAGTTCTTTGTTAACCCTTTCCTGTAGTAATATTTGTTACGCCGTATTTCAGGTAGTTTTAGCTTTCAATGTAACAAAAAAAAGAGAAAACAAAAGTACAACGATTTGAAAGAATGTTAATTAATGGGAAAGATTATCAAGTACTACAGAGCTGTTCACAGTGGCTCTAATCTTTCGATCAGTACTCTTTCTTTTGCATTATTTTTCGAAGCTAACTTTGCGATTTTTTGACCAGTATCTTACCTGTCAGATCTTGCTACTCTTCTAATGTATTGTATGAGATCTAAAGAGAACTCACCGATATAGGTTCCTTGGAGATCAGAGGACATATTGCGTAAGACTGAGGTTTAAAGCTCTAACGTTGCTGATGGATATCTAGTCAAAAAGCAAAGCAAGCAGAGAGCTTTTGAAATCTTTTTATTGGATTCCTGTAAGACAACATTCGAGGCAACTTCTTAGCAGTGTTGTCTGTGTTTAAGAATTGGTTCTTCAAACCGCTTCGTACCTTAAGTGCATTTATAATAGCAAGTCAGTATCGATAATACAATGGATTAGTGTTTCTTTTAAATCTTTTGATGTATCAAGTCATGTTGGGCTCTGGATAAGCTTAGATATCATAGATAAACGTGACAACCCTTCCCTGGGTGCAGGAATTTACATTCCTCGCAAATTGCATCGGGGAAACTTCAAGAACTTTCCCAAAATTTGTCAAGTCTTGTTCCGTTGTGTGCAGGAAGCTCCAACCAATCTGAGACGGTAAGAAAGGGAGGAATGGCACCTCGCGCTTTCCGGTAGTTACCTGAATTCAGCCACTTTCATCTTTAGCAAAGGTAATCGATAGAAAACGTTCCCGTTCTCAAAGTTTTGCGAGACGTGTGGTCATTTTTTTCAGGCACGATCCAGGTAATCTTTTAAGAGTAAACAATTCCTTGCGTGAGTTTTGGCTATGATATCGGATTTGTCTTTCGCTGATTGGTTAATTGTTCCCGAGACACGCGAGAGTTTGTAAAATTCCTCTAATTTTTAAGCTGTTTGCCAAAGCGTTGCTACATTGACGTTTCCACCGCCCAATATTTATCAGATATACAACTAAAATGCTGGCCGTGTTTTGTAAGAAACGTAATTCGTCCATAAAAAAGATCTTTCAATTGTAACTGAAATCACAATTGAATTCTTTAACCATCGTTACGGTGTAAAAAGTTTCATGTAATTACATTCTCCATTCTGATCTTATATAACTCGGTATTCAGTCCTATTAAAGCTATTTAAATAAACTTGTATTTGTTGTTAGCACAATATAGCGTTTTATTTCATCACTGTTTCTTCAGAATAGCTGATACGTACTTATAGCATGTTTCAGCTTCATTTCGACGTGACACATATTATTGCAGTTTTTGAAAGTGATGATACGAAAAGGGACCTTGGCAAATACACATACGAATGGCTAGATAGGCGAAGCTTAACCCTGAGACTTTGATAAGTTAAAACAACGTACAGGGTACTCGATCAGGCCCCATTCCAGTTTAATTGTTTTTCGTTTTCTGAGCCCTTTTGAAGGATTCTTCCGCGTACTCGATCAGCACTGAATGTTGCTCCACAATTCTCGCGCATGAATTTCCACAGATACAACCGAGTTCGTAATCCACTCATTGAGAAAAAGTTCCTTGATGACTTGCTTATTGCTACAGATAAAACGGGTCGCTAGATTGCAATTAACTTTGAAGCTGGTTAATAAGGTTGTAAGTTCTCAATGCAGGGAGCAAATCTTACGGTGTCATCATTGGCAAGTGAACGCTTTTCAGCAACACTCTTCATTTGTTGTTTGTGGTTTCAGTATTTCAAAAAATTATATTTGAAATTTTTCATGGATTTTGGCGTCTCTTTGGACGCAAACCAGACAATTGTCCTAAAGAGTTGGGATCAAGTTTAACATAAGATTAACCATACCAACTCTATTCAAATTCCAGCGAATGAATTGAATATAACGAGAACATTTGGCTATCATATCAAAATGATTTGACCCCTTCAAAGTGTGTCGAGAACTTTTCACCTTAAAATGGACATACAAAACTAATATTATACGACTTCCCAGCAGCTAAATTTAGGCTTGGAATACTAGTGCTAATTACAGTGCGGTTTTTAAAAATATTTCCTTTGCTATTTTTGAACACAACCTGAAAGCCTGATAGCATTGAAGCAATCGTTTTCAGACAGTCCCATTGCTAAATTTAACATTTTCAGTGATAATGTAGGTAGTTTTCCTGAGGCCGACGAATTATCTTGCGTTAAAAGGGTCAAAGAGATGTACAGTCGTTGGTGCCCAGTTTAGGGCGCTGTCTGCTGCTGTCTAAAATGGACTAAATTTGTTCCCAGTTTGATCAGCCATTATATCATTGTTTTGACTCATGGTGTTTTGCCGACACCGTGAGAAAGTTTACCAGTTCTTCTGAAGCGATTCGCTCAAAGCACACTTACTTTAACCACAGCAAATATTTGTTTTTATGCCGCCAGCAAGCCAATATCAGCAAATTCGTTCTCGTTAAAAGGTTGTTAATCTTAACGCATACCTAACAATAGACACCAATTGCGCTTCACGTTTTCTGTCCCACGGAAAACCCAAGAGAACAATATGCTTTTCACGGTTTATTTAAATGCGCTAATGGTTTATTCAAAAACACGCAAAATAACATGACTATTAGTCGCTATGCTCAATGGATGTCAAGTTATGAGTATACTGCAAGCTCCATCGCAAACTCACCCAGGCGGTTTCTTTGATTGGAAAAGCAAATCGTATCATCCATAATATTCTTTACCGAATAGTCCGAATTTTAATGGGATAAGAAAGACTGACATGGTCTTAAAAGCCGGAAAAAGTACTTAAAAAATACGGCCTCACTTCTTGTACTAATGCGTTGCTTTTCCTTTAAGTAAGGGTTTTCCTGGTTTGCGACTGGAGGGGACTGTGGTTTTATCCTTTCATCCGTTAAACACACAGACTGACTGGGTTATTCATTGCGTTCCAAACGACCTCCGAAATGTGCACTAAGCATAAAGAAATTGTGGGTCAATATTCGCTGAACACTAATTGCTTTGTTTGTGTCACAACCGAAAAAGCGCAGGAACAGAGAACTAGTTGAAACTCAGAACAAGCCTGACCAAGACGGGGCACTGAACGCTTTCTCCTGGAAGCGGAGATACTGTAATTAATAAAAGTGTACTTTGCCAGATCGACTACATCCCTGCAAACAATGGCAGTTTCTTGTGCCACCCACTAGGAAAATAACAAACAGAGATGTGTTTTGACAGGAAATTGTAGTGGGGGTGATGTATAACTCTTGTTAGTGACAACCACAAACAATAGGGGCGTGGATGTTAATTAACGCAAGTCTAAATGCGATTAGATCGTCTTATTCCTTAAACATCCGACCAGTTCGTGGCGGTCTCCGGCGCTGGATCCTCTGTGACTAAAATATTTACACGAACACGGAAACAGCTACTCGTGCACGGGCGGTGAGCACCCTTTTCAGAAAGTACGTGATGATATCGATGTCTCTGTGGGGATAGGAATTAGAGTGAATTCGAGCCGCCACACAAAACACAATACCGACCAGTACCATTAGCATTATTCAGTTGAAATATTGATACACTACGAGCCAATCACATCTCAATACAACAATCCCACTCGATACAAAAGCAAGCAACGCCAGAGCGCCAGCAGAACTTTAACAGACTTAACACAAGTAACATCATCGTATTCAGACTTTGAGATCATGATTTCGTCAACTGAAGCCGGCGGGTCAGCCTTCACTCCAGTCTCGATCCCCAAGTCACCTTCCGCGAATGATGCCGATGAAGAGAGAGATGTTGACCTTCACTGGAGACATGGCAATCCAACCCAGATGCCTTATTCTCGTCATCTCTGGTCAGTTTGGGGTCCTTATTCTCCCACATTTGGTCCCTCTGCCATGGACCACGTTCTCAAGCCTTCAAGCCCTCCACTTTGGCCCATCTGTTCATTCGGGGGCCCAGCGTATCCATCATTTTGGAAGGAGCGATTTCACCAGTTCAGATTTGGTTCGTATTCTGACGAAGAGAAGCCAAGTCAGTCTTACATTGGACTGATCGCTGAAGCGATCCTGAGTTCACCAGATGAAAAACTTATCTTGAGTGATATCTACAACTACATCCTCACTCATTATCCTTACTTCAGAAACAAAGGGACTGGCTGGAGAAACAGCATTCGCCATAACCTTTCGTTGAACGACTGTTTCGTCAAGGCCGGCCGCAGTCCGAACGGGAAGGGCCATTTCTGGGCCATCAGCTCGCTGTATTATGACGATTTCCGACGCGGAGACTTCAGGCGGAGAAGAATACAGAAGCGTTCGCATAAAAGCAGGAGGACATCCAGCGAGTCATCCAAAGAAGATGTAGTAATCTGCAAGGCGGAGAGCAGTGAAGAGGTGGGAAAATGTACTGAAGAACCAGACGAGGTTCTCGAATGTTCAACAACAGACTGCGGTGATCAGAAGGACGAGCAAGTCTCAGAGAAAGTTCAAGTGTCTCAGGAAAAGCGCAAGTCATTTGACATGGCAAGCTTGTTAGCCCCAGACAGAGGACAGCGAGAAGCGGGCCTCCTGGTGCCGGTATATCCTCGACACTTTGAACCGAGTCTCGTGTACAACTCTTACCCGATGCATTCTGGCGAATATATTTCTCCATCGCCCGCCTTTGACCGGCTTCATGCATCTGAACCGACCAGGCTTATCTTTCCTTACAATTACAGGCTTGCCTGCTAATTCAGACTTGTCTGTCTTGGTCAAAGAACTTTAACGTTGAAATGAACTGGTTCTGATCGTTGCTCTTGGGCAGCGGCGCCATATGGAACTTGTTGTGTTTCGTGTATTATAGTCACAAGCCAGACTAAATGAGGAGATTTTGAACAATAAAAAGAACACTGTTTGTAGGTTTAACTGGGAATGAAAGTTTGCGAATTGAAAGATAAAACTCCAATTAGGCTTGGATTTATCTATTATATTTCGGCACTGAAAGAGACAAATCGAAAACAAAAGGAAATGTAAAATATAATTCTAAAATATTCGACTATGTGGAATGAGAAATTATTCCTGTTATAGGGAATCAAATGAATTGAGCATATTGCAGTGCTGTAAAAAAGAATCTCTTTCAGTGAAAAGAAAATTACCGGTTGAAGTCACACAAATAAATTAAGGTGGAATTTACAAAGAAAATGAAATATAAATAATTACAGATTTGTTAATTTACTTATAGAGAAGAGAGGAAGTTAATGCAAGAGCTTTAAATTATTACTATGTGATGAGAATTAGGTATTTGAGGCTTAAATGCCAACTTGTACAAGTTTATTGTAGCTGTTTTTTTTTTTTTTTTGCCAGATTAGTGATTTCCTTAGGGAAGAGTAGCTGCTTGCATGCAAAGCTTAAACATTTGGTATATTCCTTCTGTTTTTGTGTAATAGCTCATAAACAAAGCGTAAACTGACAAGCCCACCTAAGGGCTTAAATCGTGCGTTTTAAAGAACTAGCTTCTTGAGTAGTTGTACATGCTTTAAGGAACTGAAATACATGTGGTTAGCGTCTCTGAATTTTGAATAAACCTCAATGGATCATTATTGCGGTTTCCTGATTAATTTATTGTTTTTCGCCGCACATTAATCTTTGTTTAAAACAAACCTTGATCTGTGTTTCAAAAGTAAACTATCGACGGATGGTAAACTTGTGAAGTTTGACGTGTCAGTTTAACAAAAACACAGAAGGTATAAAAATAAAACAAACTCGACAGAACCGGAATTGAGTTTGGCTCGGAGACTGGTCGATATTCTGACGTAAGAGCACCTCTTAGCGGAAAGTTGTAGGCATTTTTTATTCATGCCAGAAAACGATTTCAGGTTGGCACGTTTCTGCTTCTACTCAAAAATGCCATCGATAATTCAAAGCTGGAAGGGATCTGAGCTATATTTAATAGGAAAATAACACTTCCGTGTTGCTTGAAAACCGCCAAAATTGCGTTCCTGTTGAAATAACTAGTAACATAGTTGAATTTAACAAGCGTCAAGGACCAGAATGAAATCTTTAAGGGAAATACGTCACTGTGTTCTTAAGATTGAAATGAGGGCAATATGACTCAATATCTTATTTCAAATATTTTTACTGTAAATTAAACATAGAAATGTCCTGAACAGGTAGTTATAATATCACAGCATATTTCGCCTATGGAACCGAGAACATTTGTTAAATATTGTTTGTTGGCGGAATTTAACAAGAAAAGACAGCTTAAACACACGTAATTGCAGAGTTTTCGACCCCACGCATCGTCTGCAACGTCGTTTCAGTTTGTAGAATATCGAAGCTGTTATTACTTCATATAGTATTCGACAGAAACCTCTCTCTCATGATAAAAGGTGTTCTCAAAATACTTATGTACTTATAAAAGACAATAGATGAATGGAACGAATGATTAATTCCAATCTAATGGAGAGAGAGCGATTCCGGTTTTTTCGTTTAATTGAGTTAAAATACTGAATTGCTTTGTCAGTGCGAACTTACCGATTCTTAGACAAATGCAAAACTATCATAAACCAATTTTGCCAAAAAATAAAGCTAACGCAACTCTATACATAATAACATGTTTGAATTTACGAGAATGGTACATTGGTATCTATATAGTTATAACCACTGAATAAAATATATCAGTTTACGAGACGTGCAGAATAAAATTCTCCTAACCACTGCCATATCAATCAGATTATTAAGATAATCGCTAAAAATTTCACGAATGAGTTCCTGACTGATTGAAAGAAATCAGCCGCAAGTGGGAAATATCCATGATTCTACTGGATGAAAGCTTAAAGATGGATACATATATTTGTTGGAAAGTTATGAGGCTGTACTGACTTTGCTCTGTGAGACTTAGTGTTTATTACGCTACAGCTAAAGGTAGTCACGATGAGAGTCTGAGTGAAAACCCCAAACTCTGGCAGTTCAGATGAAAGCTATCCGCAGCCGTTGTATTCATGCAGTAGTGCTTTATTAAAAGATAAAATACATTTTTATTCAATGTTGAATTTGGTGTGAAAGGCGTAAACTGCAAGGCTAGCTGGCTTGTTGAACGTGCAGGTGAACTTACCCAAGATTATACCTATTGAAGTTTTGTGCATGGTGTGAATAAATCCTCGTCATTAAGTTTCGGCACTAAGAGCGTATCGTAAGAGGTGCAAGCTCTTTGTCAGTGCGCAATTATCGCTGGAACTGGAACAATAGTCTTCTTTGTAAGTACGAACAAAGAAAACTTTCGTAAATCTACTCGTTCTCTGAGTTGTTACCCGGCACACTTGTTACTGACTCGGTTCGATTGGATCATGTCTGATCGAAGAGATTAGTATAAATTCCAAAATCTAGTATCTGAGAACAAAATGAGTAGTCTGTAACTTATTATTAATTTTCTTCCACCAACTCAAAGTTCATGGCCATGTAACTTTGTTCAAACTTCCATTTAGCAAAGCTGTTATTTTCACACGAACTGTTTTTATTGGCCTTTAAATATGAACTTATAGCCACAAAGGTGACCTTTTCAAAAGTGACAAAAAAGTTGATGGATGAGATTCAAGAATGGTTTTCCCGGCACACTTGATTAAAACGAAGAGAAACAAGGGGCTTCCTGCTAACTGAATAGGTGAATGAGCAGACTCAACTAATCTTAACTTAATGCTTCTATTGATGACAGGATATGTGTTAAACAATAAGTTATTTCAGTAATTTGAAAACCTCATGGATTAGCGTAATACAAATGAAAAGGCAATATATCGCTAGTGAAAAACCTACTGTTTAATTATAAAGGTTTACGTCCAAAGGTTACATTTCAAAAAATTTGACTAGATATTTCACAAACGGGTCGCAATGAATTTAGGTTCACTTAAAATCGAAATTAGGCTAAGGATTATGATTCTTGAAAGATATCACAGCCCGTATAATCATTTGAACATATAATGCTAAATAAATCCTTTTGTTTGCAGTAGAGAATGTTGGAATCAGATGCTCTCATTTATTAACTTCTTGCAGTGTCAAAAGTATAATTAGAAACATTTCCTTGGTCTGTTGCAAGCAAAATGAGGCAGCAACTTGCTGTTACTGAGTTCAACATTTTTCATGTAACAATTAATATCAAAGTTTCAAAGCCTCGCACACTTTGTGACTGACTGGTTCTCCAGATGTAAATCGATCGTAGATACTAGTTGCATTAGTAGTAGTAGTAGTAATAATAATACTAATAATAATAGTAAAAATAAATATAATAAATATTAATAATAATAAAATGATGATGATGATCATAATAATAATAATCATAATGACGATAGTGATAATACTTTCTCTGTTAAAATTATTATTACTACTATTTTAAATAATTATAATAAGGTACCAAATGTAATATATTGAAGTTTTGAAAACGCATGATACAGCTTCCTGTCTTTTACATCAAATTTTTACAAACTCTGTCAGTATGAAAAAATAACAAAGCTTGTATATCGTAACGTTTGGAAACTGTATCATTAAAAATACTGGGTTACCTTACATTACAGGGTTTTTTCTTTAAATCTCAGATGATCAGAAATTGCAAATCTTTAACATAAAATTTCTTTTGTCAAACATTTATTCATTATAGAACATTAACAAAAGTTAGGCCGGATAGTAAAAGATCCTCGTGGGAGGCGTGATCAAATAGAACAAAAATTCTCAACAAAACAATTGAGATATTTGATTTTATCTGAAAATGACCAACATAAGACAACATGCAAAAATACAACATTAGCTTTAATACATTTTGTTCTTTGTTCTATGCTCAATTGTTCCGTGCTGAATAAAAGAATTGGTGTAATATTGCTATCATAGAAGGAAATCATTTTAGCCATTAATTTAAACCTACTATGACTAGAATATTTTTGCAAATATTTCATTTCAAAGTTTATTTTAGAATTTTTTTTTTTGTTTTGCAAATTTTTGTAGTACTGGAGAAAGTGGAAGGCTGGTGCGCGGTGTAGTTAGCATGGAAATATAAATTTCATACGGATACATCTCTACAAATTCAGTAAATATTTAAAATACTGAAACAAAGGTGTCAAACTGGAAATAGAAAAACCGTGAAAACTAAACAAATGAAATCAGTATATTATCAGCTCGTTATAACCTTTGTTATTTGGCAACTGTCTCGATTTCCTGTATACCAAAGAATCGATTAAGGTCTTGAATGCTCTATACCTGACGCGTGGACAGTTTTGTCTCGGCTACCACCATCTTTCAAAGCTTTTCTCTTCCATTCTTTTCTGCTTGCTCATTAACGCGTTGGCCGGGTGCTTGGTGAGCGAGTGATTCTATGGTTGCAAATCTCAGGCACAAAAACCAATATATCCACTAATGTATTGACAATGTAGAAGTATATTGTGCCTGGGAAAGTATCTGGCATTAAACTTTTGATCCTTTTAACGACCAATTGATAAATGTGATAAAGGTTTCGAATAAACTGTTTTAAGTTGAAAGACCTGAAATCCTGCCAAAAAAAAAAGTTTTAACGTACAATAACGGCTTTATATTGCGAACTTGTTACAATTACAAAAGTGTATCAATCAAAATATTGTTAATTTCTGTTTGCTTTTCAATATTCTTCTTCGTACAACTGCGTTTTTCTTCGATTTCGTAAACCAGCGCATTCTGCTGCTAGTTTGCAAACTTAGTAACATCTTTACTGGTCCAGAGTTTACTACGGCTTACTGACATCTATTGATTTTACAGACTCGCTGGATTGCCTGAGTTTGCTAATCACTAAACATCAATCATAACGCTCACTACTTTACTGATAAGCAAAACCACTGCCTGAAAACGTGTCCATCCTTGAACGGAATAATCGGACAGCTTCTCTGTAAATACAAACAATATGATAAAATCGATATTTTAATATTTTTCAGCATTTGTGGACATATTTAAAAGCTAAATTTTCTTTCGTTTCCTGGGTGCGATATTAAACTTTGCAGCTCTCAAAACTGATAACAAAAAAAAGCATTACACAAGTCTGTAATGCGATTAAAACGAAAATGAAGTCGTTTTGTTAAGACATTATCAATGGAAAAAAGTAGTTCATCAAATTATTTAAAAATAATACAGTGACGAGTACGTTTAGGCATGCAACTCATGAATGGTTACGGACTTGAGTCATCTTCAAGGTATTCAGACGATCCTCTCCGTGGAAACTGAAACTCGACGTAAGCTAACCGCTCTAAACAGAATACATTCCAGCCAGCGTTCAGTCCGAGAGGCCTGGTGGAAGAGGATGGTGGGGGAGGGGTCCTTAGTAAAGTTTCACATGGGGGCTCCATCCAAAGTTTCAACCCGTAGGAGTTTACGTGCCATGTGACCGCCTGCTCAAAGCTTGATAAAAGTTGAACTCTTTCTTATACCTCAGTAACAAGTCAAAGCCACCCAGAGTACCTCTTATTTCACGCAGGAGTATCTATACTCTTTATAATAACTTTGTGTCGTGCAATTTGGCCTGAAATCATACACGTAATTTCAAAATTTGAAGTATGATTTCAGACCAAAATTGCATGACGCGAAGTTCAACTACCCTAACACTTTATTACACATTTTTTTCACAGTTTTTTGTCAATATTACAATGAAATTTAATTGATTAGTATTATTTAATTTTCGTTTTGATGGGTTAAAAAGGTGCGATTTAGAGCAAAAATTAGTGTGATTCGTAAATGAATTGTAATTTTGAGAGCCAATCAGATTGCATCGATCACCAGTGAGTTCAAAATGGGTGTAATGAACTTTGTAATGTCGGTCCAAACAGTTCTCCCATTGTTGATTAGCAGATCTTGTTCTTTTTTACTTTCAGATCAAATCAAATCAAATAAATTTATTTATTTGGCTACATAAAAACGTTACAGTAGATTCATAGGGCAGTCACAAAACTAACAGAGATGTAGCGAGGGAACCCAGTAGAAGCTGAAAGCAATACATGCTTTAGATGGAGAGAGCAAAGTATATCAAGGTGGGCGAGTTTAACTGATTTAGTGTTCTATGGTATTCTCAACAGATCCACAGGGTCATTACTACTTATAAAATACTAATTACAAAATTCATAACATAAACCATCTGACTATTCTTAACAATGATGGTATGGAGAAGGGGAACAGTAAGTTTATGTCCGGTTTTGCTAAGAAAAGATTGAGGATAATCGGGAGTGAGCCCACTTGGAGATTTATACACCACGCAGGCTTTTTGTATCTGGCGCTGACATTCAAGCTTTCTCTAATTCAACACTTGAAAAAGATATTCAAATCTGGCGTTAAAGGCGGCAGATGTCAGGACTCTACCAGCACGGTTTTGTAGCTTTTGCATGGAGTTTTACCACAGAATTGTAAATAAATAGCGGCGTTCTGTGGGGAACAAAAGGTGGAATGCGCATCAGAGCCCCAATACCAGAAGCAAAAGCAATCTTCTTAGATTTTCAATGTGAACATTCCAAGTTAGATTTTCGTCCATGTAATATAAATACCAAGAGATTTGGTGCATGGGCACGTGGCTTTTCAGGGCTCCGTCAATTTTTAGATAGGGGGAATGGGCAAGCGATCTCAGTCTTTACCGGTAAACAATTAAAATGAATTCAATTTTAGATTTATTAAGTGTAAGCTTGTTAGCAATAAGCCACTCACTGACGCTGGCAAGGTCTTTATTGGGATTAAGTTCACTACTGTCAACTCTATTACCTGCGAGCATCAAGTGGGTGTTATCGGCATGATTGGGTCTGTGAGTGCCGAGACGCAATTCGGTAGGTCATTAACGTATAACAGGAAAAGCTCCCAAAATTGTCCCCTGAGGGATACCGCAGGATAATACACAATTGCTTCTGATTGCGTTCAGATAAATACGATTTAAACCACTCATTTGAGGCGCCTCTTGTGCCATACGCAGCCAGCTTAGAAATCAGAATATAGGTTTAAGAAATTACAGTCTATTTTTGTGATCCTATGCAAAACTAGAATCTTAAACATCGGCACCCAGTCGCACCTGACAACGAGGGTGTATAAAGCCAAGAGCCTCCATAGGGTAGAGCATCTTGTCCCTCTCTATACAGCTCAGTCATTGGGTGTGCCAAACCAGAGGGTGCGGCCCCCCAAAACTGAAGTCTCGATTTAAAAAAGTTTTATTTGTCATACCTGTATGTAACAGAATCATTATTTATTCAAACCTAATAAGCAATAGGTTGTATCCAGGAGAATGTTGGATAGTTCTTTTAAGCCGCTGTTACACGTTGAAACTTTTAGCTGAAACTTGTGTGCAAAGGCGCTGCGAAACAGGTTTCAGCAGGCGTTGCACGGTGTAACATGGTCGCTTTCGTGAAACTTTTTCGAACTTCCGTTGCGAGACAAGTTTCACGAAAAGTAGAACCGCTTTCTACTTCTGCAACGGTCGCAACGATCGCAATGGTAATAAAAACAAGAGTTTCACCGTGTAACACCACTTCGAGAAACTGGTCATTTATCGCCCATTTAATTTATCTGTCCTTAACTCGCAATGCTTTGAATTAGGAAACAAATTAATATCAATGAATGAATGAGAATTGTAATGTTTTTGTGATGTTTTACACCAATTAGTTGAATTAGTAATTAAATTTAGACCAGTAGCTTTTGCAATACTGTAATTCCTTTATGGTGATGCAAATAAAGCATTTGATGTTGTTGTTGCTGGCCTCGCTCGGTCTCTCATCGCCGTTGCACACAAGTTTCAGCTAAGAGTTTCAACGTGTAACTGCGGCTTTACGCTCTTAGTTACTGGGATTCACGTTAAGTTATTATAATCACAGTACAAGGTTAGGCTAGTGACATTCCCCACTTTTAAGCATTTTCAAATAATTTTTAAGCTAGTACCAGCATCGTGTAGACGCCCAAAGAAATGAAAACAATGTATCGAGACGAGGATTCTGCAAAAGAAGAGATATTGGTAGCTTGCTATTAACGTTACATGCCGTAGAATCTTTTCACTTGATTCAGTAAATTAAAAAAAAGAATTCAAACTCCGTTTGTATATCTCGGACGTTCTTATGGATGCGAGTAGTACAGCCTTACCTGCCTGCAGTGTTTGTTCAAAATTGAGATCAACAGGAATAAAAAATAATCTCGTGTGTAAGTTGTAAGAAATCGATAGAACAAAATAGTTTTTACCGAGATGAGTGTTCATTGAATTGAAAGATAAACTCTTCCTGCGTGAGAATAGCAGATAACACTATTGAATGAATATCGGAGCTACAGGCACAGAACCGTTTATGAGATTTCATTTGAATGATCACACTTTAGTGTTTCATCCACACAGCCGTGCATCTTGTACACTATCGTTGACAGCTCAACCGAGATCCAATACAACAGCTTTCATCTAACTGGCCAAACTTTAAGATTAAAAGATTATCCAAACGCAAACATTCAGAGCCACTTTGTACAACATAATAAACAGCGCCACGGGAAAGCAATACTGAATAACTTTCATTTGCATGATCTAAAATCACTGATCCATAGACTCAAACTTTAAAACCGAATAACGCAGAATGAAAAATTCTACAATAGTTGAAGTGCTATTACAGCTACAGTACTTCATTTCAGGAGTCAAATTTAAGGGCTTCTTCCACAATGCAGAATCAAGCACCACTTAATGTGATCCCACGTTCGACCTCCCGGAGTGAAAACGTTTAGGGTCTCTCTGATTATTTCGAGAAAGAATGTAACGTTGATGAGTATACGCTGGGGGTTAAGGGTCAAAGAGGTGAGGCAGAGATCAGATCAGAGGGGAGAAAAAAATCTGACGGGTCACTCCCGATTCACTCGTTTTAGAGGATGCGGAATTACGGTGTTTGTGTATGTGTGATCCTGGATTAGGAAGACACTTATTTCACAGTTTTCTCGTTCTTCTGTAATACTGGGTGAACAAAAATGGGGCCTATCTACAACACTTAAGAGTGCCAAAGTTTCACTACCAACGACTACTTTGATTCGCTAGTTAACTAAGCCGGTGCTCAGACAAATCGATTAAATACTTCGCTTTCTGATAAACACTCTCTTGTGTAACGTAAGATACCTTCAAGCAGGAGAAACTGGCAGAGAAATGCGTGAGCTGTTTTTAGCAAAAGCAAATGTGTTTTGGCGTGTTGCATGGTATTAAGAACTTTGAAAACAGATTGTCTCTAATGATGTACAAATCGGGAATTCCTATCTGTGTCTGGATGACCGATAAAATATTGGATATTACCTGAAGTAATATATCTTATCTATTCAGCCACGTCACAAAAGGAGTGATTTGAAATTTCGCAAATATTTCCCTTATCGAAGAAAAAAATATCTCTACTCTCAGTAAACTTTTACTTTACCAGACCGCGTAGGATTAATGCTGGTTTTCAGTTCTTCGATGAATTTACAGTTTTAATGAAAGCCAGCAAGCATTACTTTCGTGTTGTCACGCTACATAGACCATTATAATCGAATCAAATTATAATTTAGGAGTACTTTTTCAAGTGCCCTACATGTTAATATCTGAGGAGGTTTCTTTCAAAACTACCTCTCTCTGGTATTTGTTCCTTGCAAAAATAACTACAAACACCTTTCTGTTTACCTGGTTTGTGTATTCTTGGCAAAACAACGTAAGCAACAGTTTCCGCACGCTGCCATTAAGTGTTCAGTGACGTAGTTGGGTTCTTAAGTTTTAATATACCATGCTAGGTTTAGCATATTTGTTGAATAAAACTGTGAGTAATATTAAAGCCATTTTTACTAAACCACGTAATGTACAGGCTGCTTGTAGAGTCCGTTTCATGTAGAATGGCGTGTTCACGTTTACCCGCATTCCTTATACAAGAATGGTATGGCAGCTTCATGTTTCCGTTTAGTTATAACACAAGTACTAGTATGTGCCGATAAAGCATAGTTCGGAAGTGTTTTTCGTCAATTTGTCAATAATATTGTTTATAGTTTGCAGTTAAAATATCACCTCAAGCCAGAAATAGCGATAGTGCCTATATCTGTGAGGGGAAGTGTCTAGTTTAAGATGGCTAACATAAATAGGATTACTTACAAAGTTATTTATGTAACAATTTAATTTAAACAAGAAACATCGTGGTTTCCTTGGAGATCTGGCACAAACGCAAAACTATCATGACGCACAAGCACTTTGTTTTGATTTCTACCGCTCACTCTATCTGTAATTAAGGAAACTAAGCTTGCAACACTATTCCACGTTTAGGAAGCTAACCAATTCACTAGCATAAAAATGAAGAAACTAATCAAGTGTGTAGTGTTAATGGGTTGAATGGTTTCGGAATGAAATGATGTGGAAATTCACGACACACAAGCGTGTGCAAATTGTTGCATTCTATTTTTATGTCGGTATATTTCTATATTTCTCAAATTGCCCCCTTTAAAGTTTGCCAATTTTGTCGTGTTTGTCCAATTTCCTCCATTGTATATTTTCTTGCTATGGCACGTGCCTAGCTAAATTTAACAGTCGAATGTCTGAAGGCAAAATAAGGTTGAAATCTTTTCTTATCTTCTGTGTCAGCGTATTGAGTAACTGATGAGCTGAAGCTATTAAATATAGGATCATACATCTAAATTGGTGAAGCACGTTCCGTTCCATTTAACAGTTGTTATTGTTTTTGAGCATAACGTACATACTTCGACTTGAAAATTGCTTGTTTTCTTTCAGCATTCAAATGAAAATTTCGAAGGCCGAGCACGTTTTTTCTGTCCTATGCCAGGTATTTCGGGCGATTTCCGATTACTGAAACTCATTTCATTTTTAAGAATATACCAGCTATTGTAACAAGTCAACGCCGTACGTTCACTACCCTGGCACCATGTACGGTTTGTAACAAATAGTTTTATGAGTAAGCAAGGCACCTGCTCTGTGTAATTGGGTGAAACGCGCTATTTGTTCAAAAATTGTTTTGCATCTTAACCTCAAATTTGGATTAGGGAGTTTAAAATTCGAGGACCCGACTGCAACAACTGAACAACTGGCTTTATTGTACCCATGATTACATTATTTTCAGTTTACCTATAAGAATTACAAACATTAAAGTGAGCACTGGCTGCCCTAAATAACCATGAGGGTCAAGGAAGGCAGGGCAGCTATACTTGAAAACACAGGAATGTCACCGATCAGGCAAATAATACAGAAAGCACAAGCACAAATACATACACGCACGCAAACTCGTACAAACTCGCAGTTTTGTCTTAAAAGTAATTTACAACAATATGCCAGAAAATGATTAATAATTCTCAAGAAAACTAGTTTTCAACTTAAATTTAAATTGCTTAAGGGATAAAAGCTTAAAGCCTGGTTTTCTCTAGCGACGCAAGCACAAGCGCAAGCATCAGTAGCTTATGCCAAGTGAAAACGAACACTACGCAAGCGAACGCAAGCATAAGCGCAAGCACAAGGAAAATGCTTGCGTTAAGCCCGTTTTCACAGTGAAATGAGCGCTTTTGTGCTTGCGCTTATGCTTGTGCTTGTGCCGGGCTTGCGTCGCTAGTGAAAACCAGGCTTAACATCATCGACAATATTATTCAAAATTTTTGGACCCTGAAATCTTATATTAAAATACCTTGAATGGTTCTATAGCTTTTGGGAGAGTGTAAGATAGTCTGCTTGAAAATCTAGTATTGTAATTATGAATATTCCTGACAGAATTGAACGAAAACGTCATTTCAAAATATATCTTCACGTTAAGATTGTAGCACTTTCGCGATTATTCCAATTTGTTCAACTTGTAAAATGTCGGTGAACTATCCAGGAACTAGATTTCTTTAAACGGCGTTAAAGTAAAGAAAAAGAAAGAAGAATTTGCCATCATGTGCTCACGTTCTCTGCGAAACCTAAAATTTGGTCATTTCACGTTGTTGTTTTGCAGAGGACGGCAAAAAAAATCTACCAAAATGAGGGGGGTGAATAGGTTCGCGGATCAACGGATTTAGTAGTATAGGGTGAATTAATTCAATACCGGCGCGCCTCGTCCACCACCAACAAGCCTTCGTTTCCCCCAAACAAAGCTCCCAACATCCACTTTTCCCTTCCCGGTCGAAGTGGATGTTAGGGAGGGTTTTGTTTGGGGGAAACGAAGGCTTGCTGGTGGTGCTGTCTGTGGTATTGAATTAATTCACCCTATACTACTCCGACACAAACAAACCCCAAACCAAGAGAGCAAAAGAAAGGAACAAAAGGTAGCCCAAAGAAAGCGGGCACCCCATTTAGAGGTTGGGCCGCATAGGGGTAGATGGAACCATTTTGTGGGGTGTGCAACTCCAAAACCAAAATTACAACATCAGAGAACACCTCCTCTTTGAGAGGGTTGTGTTGGTCTTGCCTGAAAACAAATTTTGAAAAAAGAACCCTTTCTTGGAGACCCTAAACAATTTGATTCAAAATTTTATGTAAAAAAGCAGGAGCCCATGACTAGGAGCGTACAACTCCCATACTAACCCTATGTCACGGCATTTTTACAGACCGATCTATTTTTAGACTATCTTTTCCCGCGAAAAACGACAACAAGGACGGCGACGGCAACGAGAGCGCCAGATAACAATGGATCGGCTGGAAAGGGTCGACCAACTCCCACCCGAGTTGAAAGACAAAATTCTCAAAGAGTACATAGCCGCACAAGTGCGAGAAAGAGGGGTGGTTTGCGAGGAGTTAGCACTCAAGTTTTGTATAAGCTGTTGGTGCAGCGACTGCAACGACTGGGACGATCGTTCTCCACCCAAGTTTTCCGACTGCTGCAGACGTTGCCAGTCTTGGCACCTTGTTCATTATATACTTGACAGACCCAAAAGAGACAGAACACTTCGCAAATTTTGGGCAAAAGGAGAAGGAACCAAAATCAGCGAAGCTGCCAACCCTTATTTACCTTTGCTGTTTCATCACCCCTGTTGAACAAGAGCATCCCCCAGGGTAAATGAATCCCCTAGAAGGGGTCAACAAACTCCCACCAGAGCTGAGGGAACAAATCTTCAGTTTTACCATTCAAGCAAAAATTCAGGACAAAAAAAGAGCGGATTGGGACGAAGTACATCGCGATTTATTCTTGTATTTCGACGATGCGCCATTCTGTGAGATTGAAAACTGCTATACCCTCATTACCAGCTGCGGCATCTGCTCCTTATGCAGACGAAACAGGTGCTGCAGGGCCTGCTGGCTGAAAAACCGCCTCCACGTGCTGTGCCAGTGGTAAGAAGTTGAGGATATTGGAAAAAAGTGGATTATGGATTATGTATACCTGTGGCTGCCACACCAATGTTCGCACTGTGTTGGATCGTGGTGTCCGTTGCAGGTGAATTATGTGCCCCCGAAAGACCATCGCAGAAACTGTCAAAGAGGAGTTCCGACGGGTGATAATTGAGCACAAACACCCAGACCGAGTTTCTGTTTCGTGTTGATTGCGTTTCGCGCCAAAGCGTGTCCCCACTGTCTTTGTTTCCGCGGAATTGCGTCAAAAGACTTCACCATTTTCCGGTCAGCAACATGCTTGTATTTTTTTCGGTCTCTCCGTACTTCATTGCGCGGAAATCACGACTGCTGTAATCAGCATCATGCTGCGTTGCCACAGCATCGGTTGGCCCGGTGGGTTTCTGAAAAACTTCGAGGATTTCCCCCGTTTCGGGATCGAAGCTCAGCTGTTGGTCCAGGGGGTTGTAGGGCCCAGTGTACTTATGGCCGGGGAGGGTCCAACCTTTTTTTGGTGCGGGAAGTTTCCCATTCTATTCATGTATGTCCACCCCTGAGCCGTAAAAATTGCACGCCGTTTTCTTGAGAACGTCCCTGAACCCATGATGGACAGGCACGGCTTTACCGAAGGTTTTCAAAAACTTCGTGTCGGTCGCGAACTTGGGAACCAACACCCCCCTGTGAAACAAAGCGGGGATCGAAAAGATCCCCAAGACCAGCCCCATCAAGGTCTGGTCTGTCAGTTTTGTAACGGCGCACCTTCGTGGAAAGCTGGTCCAGCAGCTCGCTGCCGACCTTTTCCAATACCGGAGTGGCTTTGCGCAGCCCGTAGTTGATGGCCTTTTTGCTGGAGCTGTTAGTTACGCATCGCCCCGAGGCGTAATACCTGCCCATTTCAACCCCCTTTTTCGCGAGGAAGGGAACCCCCTGTTGCAAAGTGAAGTCGAGCGCAGTGCCCGCAAGGTAAGTGAAAACACCAGCGCCCTCTGCTTGAGAGGGCCCTGTCAGTTTCCCGGCAAGAAGCGGGTTTTTGTTATGCCACAAACCGCGCACTTGGCCTTTGCCATTCTTCGTTTGTTTTTGGTCACGACAACCTTTTCGGACCCAGGCACATTCGGGGTTTTGCGCTTATCTCGCACGCAATACATTTCCACCATGGTCAGGGTATACTCAGGAAATAATTTTTCACAACCAGCTCGTTGTGTAATGCAACGTCAACGCTGCGATGTGCATCGGGAGAAAACATTTTGAGAATGTCTTTGTAACTTGTGCCTTTGTTGTGTTCATTGAGGAAAAGCAGGCAGAAATACCCACACCTCACACTGCCGATCCACTGAATTTGGTTGTCATTGCGAAGAAAGGTTGTGTGGCCCAACTTGCGCATTTCTTTCTCCCACTTATCGGGGGGTGGCAGCCCGAAGGAGTCGAAATATTCCATGACATTGCCCTTCCAGCAGCAAACCCGAAAATCATCCAAGTTGATTATTCAGGGAGAGTGGTGCAGGGGTTTGACCTCGTTGCGGGAAAAGATGCCCTTGAGCGGGATACCGAGATAGTCGCACCAATTCATCAGGTCAAAGTTGGAAAGGGGCACATCCTTGAACTTCATTTTTTTCTCCGCCCCATCATCGGGCGCTCCCAGTCTTCCCACCGGCCCCAGAAGGGCGGGGGCCTCATTTGCATGGCGCCGTCTGTGGGAGGGCTCGGAAGATTGGGCGTGGTGATGGAGCGGCGGGCGCGCCAGGGGATGTGGCTGGGCGAGGGTTTCATCTGTTGGGCCCCTCCCAACATCTTCTGGACAAGGCTGATGGCGAGAGGAACACCGATGGAAGCCAGCATGCCAAGGAACCCACCGTATTGAGCGGCGCCGCCCCTACTGACCACACCCTTGCTGATGAGAAACTGCTCCATTTGCCTTATTTTGCTGGGGGGACAGCATTTGTGTGAGTTTGTACAACCGCACTTCCTGAGGGCCGACCCCATTTCCGAAAATCTTTTTCAAAAGTTTCTCCGCGCCGAAGCTGAGACCGGCCATTCCCAAAGCTTTTGCCGCAGTTGGAGCAAGAGCCCTTCCCAGGCTGAGCGCCGAAGTAACGACGTTGCCGCCGTGGGGAGCTTTCGCGTTATCTGTGTCTTGCTCGTTTTGACATAGGTGCCATGCCCTATGCTGGCGGCCCTTTTCAGCTGGTTGATTTGCGTGGCGGTCAACAGAAGATCGTCGCCCCGCCCAATCTGTTCGGGTTTGACGCGCAGAGTCACTGCTGCCTTTTCGTAAAAAAAAAAAGGCTTTTGGAGGCTGTCCTTTTGACCGTTGGTCAAATCGATCTTGAACGGGTGATACACCGTCGGCATCTTACATCAGAGAATAAATTTTCCAGAGTCGAGCATCTCAAACAACAACCAACTCGTTGCCAATCTGTTTTATGACTCTGTTTTATGACTCTTCCTCGTTCAGGACGGCGGCGTAAAGGCGGTAATCCACTGTGGCGGCTTGGTTCAAGCGGTGGTGCAAAATCAGCTTCTTCTCGTCGCCGGTCATGCTCTCCTTGGTTGGTCGGAGATCGAAATAGACGACGGGGTAAAGCGTCGCGTAATTGGCCACGTTCAGCTGGGTCCCAGTGTTGAAGTCGTTTTTCCTGTAGCTGTAGTCGATTAGGTCGCGGCGTATCCGGATTTGGTCTTCCCCGTCGTACTCCAGCTCGGGTAAAAGGTCGAGCCGTACTGAAGGCGGCAGGTCGCCAGCTTCGCCCCTCCGTCGAGGGCGAAGGTTCGTTGTGGCGGCATCCAGGTTCGCCACCTTCTGGATGAAAACGAACACATGCTTCGCGTTTTTCACCCCGGGGCTTATCAGCCATTGCCCTCCGACGCCCCGTCTGTCGGTGCCGGACATCAGCGTTTCCATCATGTAGCGCCATTGAGTGGGTTTCAGGAAGTTTTCGTTGACGAGCTTCTGCCCCTCAGGCGAAAACGTAAGCTTCGGAACCCACAGCTCGAAACGCTTGACAACTATCCGCTGGTTGGCGGCGGCGGCGCCCCCGAAAAGCATCTCGCCGTCTTTCTGCAGCGTTATTTCGAACTGGAGCTGCATCGGTGGCAGGAGCTTGTCCGCCAGCTCTTCGAAGAACGAATAGCATTTGAGGGAGATTATCGTTTTGACCGTATTCTGGGGGTCTCCTTGCGAAAGAAGCGCGCGAGATCGGATTCCCACGTTGGTTGAGGCGTCCCTGTCACAGTCGTGTTGTCGTTGTCGAGATACCAAAACTCGTGTTTCGCCACACTTCGTGCGTAGTCGTCGGAGTATTCCAGCAGGTTTTTGATGAAAACAACTTTGTGAACGCCGGTGGCTTCGTAGAGTTTTTTCCCAGCGGAATCCACCTTCAGGTTTTGGATGAGGGAGAAGGAGGTTTGTGGGGGTGGAGGGAAGTTTCAGCATCACCGCTGCCATCTTCCAACACTGGCGGGGGTAGGGGTGGAAACTCTTCTTCGTCTTCCTCAGTTGGCGATGGAGGAGGGATTTCAGCCTCAGGCCTGAAATCGTCCCAACCGAACGGGTTCACTCGGTCGAACTCGTCCATTTCGTAGTCGGGTCCTTCTTCCTCCGGTGCGGGGGTCACCAAACGTTTGTCCAGCCTCGTCGTGACTGGTTTGAAAAGCTTTTCGGCCTCGACCTGACCAAACTCCTTCGCGATTTTGTTTGTTTTGTATTTCCGGCGGATTTCTTGCTCTTGTCTCTCGACTTCAGCTTCGGCTTCTGCCTTTTGCCTTTATTTCTTCAGAGACATGGCGGGGTTTTGCAGCCTGTATATAAGGGAGAAAAATGAAAATTCCGAATTATGATCCCGACGTCGCTGCCGCCAACGGTTTCCAGCAGGGGCATCCGGCCATGCCCGCCGACGCTTTTCGGATGTTGATCTGCGGGCCGAGCAATTCAGGTAAGACGAACATCCTGCTCCACATGCTCTACGAACTGCTGGAGTTCGACAAAGTCTTTCTTTTTTCGAAAAACCTCCACCAACACAAGTATCAAGCGCTCTTGCGGGACTTTGCCGAAAACATCGACCCCGAGGTGGGGTACGAGGTCATCGAGGCTCCCGGCGACGAAATCGTTCCCCTTGAGGAGCTGTGTCCCCGCCCCGAGGCGTGAACCGACAACCAAAAAATCGTCGTGTTCGACGACCTGGTTTGCGAAAAAAAATCAAAACGACATTATCAACTATTTCATCAACGGGAGGCACAGAAACTGCAGCGTCATTTATCTCACCCAGACCTATTACAAGGTTCCCAAAAAAAATCCGGGACAACTGCAGCCATTTCTGCCTTTTCAGCTTCCTCCCGAGGGAGAACAAACGAATCGCCGACGAGCTGGGGGTCGACCCTGACCCGCTGGACCGCGCTACCGACAAAAGGTTTTCCTTCTTTTACTTCGACAAACCGCAAAAGCTGATGAAGAAAAATTTCGACGAAACAATATAATGGGGTGGTTTTCCAAACGACCCAGGTTTTTCAGAAGACCCGGAGCGGCTGGAGCCGCCGGCCCCCCTGGGCCACGAGGTTTGCGCGGAGCGAAGGGGAATAACGGACCGCAAGACCCAGAAGGTCTGCAGGGGCCGACAGGCCCGCATGGGCCGCAGGGACCGCAGGGGCCGCAAGTCCCCCACGGAGAAGAAGGCCCGCCAGGTCCAGCGGGCGCGCGAGGAACAACGGGCCCGCAAGGGCTGAAAGGCGACCGTGGGAATGTAGGGGCCAAAGGAGACAAAGGCGACAAAGGGTACAAAGGCGCCAAAGGCGATGCCGGCCCCCGCGGACCAGAAGGACCACGCGGCGTTCAAGGGGTCAGAGGCCCACAAGGAGCACAAGGCCCGCAAGGCCCGCAAGGCCCGCAAGGACCAACGGGCTCGGCGACAGGACCTTTTCTGAAGCTCGACGGGAGCACACCAATGACCGGTAACGTGGACATGGGAGAAAACCTCATCACCATGGGTTCCGGAAATCGCAGGATGTTTGAAACGCGACGGGTCCAACCCAGCGTGGGACGATTTGAACATGGGCGCAAATGCCATCCTCGATTTGAAAGACGCCGATTCCAGCACACCTGCTGACAACGCCGTCAACAAGAAATATGTGGACGAGGGTTTGCAAACCAAATTTGACACGGTCGCGCAAAAAGATTTGAACATGAACAACAACGCGGTGGTGAATCTTGCGCCCCCCGTCCGGGTCAGCAGACGCGGCAACCAAATGGTATGGCGATGAGTATTTCGTCCGAAGAGACCGAACAGAGCCAATGTACGGAGACCTGGACGTGAGGGGGCACGCTGTGACTGGTATAAAAAACGACGTCACGGACTTGTTCGCCCCTGTGAACAAAAGGTACGTCGACTCGACGTTTTTGCCGAAAAACGTGGCGGAAAACCTCGACATGAAAACAAAGAAGATCGAAAATCTCGGTGCGGCAACCGCAGATGCAGATGCCGTCGGCTTGAAAGTGATGAAAGATTTCGTGAATCATTAACACCTTTCTCAGTCCGGCGGGCAAAAAAACCCATTCGCCTTTCTCATGGACGATGACGACGAGTCCTCATCCGAAAACAACATTCAGATCCATGGGATAGTCAACTTCGCCGCCTCCCCAAACGGGGTCAACAAAAACGCATACGAGTTCACTCTCGTCAAAGACGCGGGCAGCGACGATTATCGCTCGCGGATCGGTTTCAATCTCAATCCTCTTGCTTTGGGCTATTACACACTCGTGGTTGAGTATTTTCCGCCTGAAATGAAAAACGTGTCCGTGAGGGCGAGCGCCACCGTCGCTTCCATTACGAACCAAACCACGCGAACCTTCAGCGGCGCCAACCCGAAATAACGAAAACCCTCATTCAGTTGCACCACTGGAGTACCAACATCCCCAACTACATTTATTTGGACCTGCACGGCAGAACTCCTGGTTCAACCACGGGCCACCTCGTTGTTTATGGGGCTTCTGGCACCGTGTCCAGCGTGGACTCGGGGGTCTTTGACGCGGTTTGGGCTGTGGAAAATGGGAAAATGGAAATGCAAACCGACTTGGATATAAACGGAAATCTGCTGTTGCTGCCAAAATTGGGAAGTGATTTGGATTTGAATTACAAAAAAGTTCACAGCAACGGCCTGGCGTTGGTCCTTGCGGGCGTAACCGGAATGACCATGGACACCGCCCTGGATCTGGGTGGGTGGGCCCTTTATCGACCGAAACTGGGTGATGATTTGGATTTGGACGGTCGCAATGTGAAAGATGGGCGCGCAATGCTGTTTGGTGGAACGAACGGGCAGATGATGTTGCAGCGTGACCTGAACCTGAATGGACAATACGTGGTCGATGGAAATGCGTCATTGTTTGGTGGAACCAACGGGCAGAGGACGTTGCAGAGTGACCTGAACATGAACACTTATTTGATTCATGAACCAAAATTGGGTGGAAATTTGAATTTGAATAACAAATCAGTTTACAACAATGACACCCTTTTATTCAGATACAGTGATGGAGTCATTCACTTCTCAAAACCTGTGTACTGGCCGGGTATGGTTTATCAAGAAGACAGCGTCGCACAATTGCCAGCCCCTCCACAGTAACGGGTGGGCGTCATGTGGCAATTTTTCTTTCTCCCGGGCGCATAGTTACCAGGACCACTGCCTCGATTTCATGCCGCGTGAAAGGTCTCACCAATGGTCGGAGGGCGCAGGCAAGATTCATCCTCACGCGAAGATTCATCCTCACGCATCCTCAAAGCGAACGAAATTCACCGACCTGGGAAAAATAAACTCCCTGAAATTGCGTATGAGGCTTCCCAAGCTCCTTCCACCGAGCTGGGTCGCAGAGTTCTTGCCCACCATCCGAAATGACGACGACGGCGTCGAATATTCCGTTTTTCTCAAGAGTTTTTCGAAAGTGGGGGAATCAAATCGGGTTGGCTGCCCACCCCATCTCCTCCCTGGTTTTGGTTGGGGTGCCGAGCTCCTCAATCCTTTGGCAGCGGCGACAAACAAGTTCGAAATTCTCACGGTCCTCAACCATCGTTTCTCCGCAGCACTCCCTCCCGTTTGCGTGCGCCATCTTTCCCACTTGTTTTATAGGTTCAATGGAGTTTCCTTCCCAGGAAACTCCTGCCTTGAAGTAGGAAAAACTCCCTGCCTTGAAGCGGGAAAAAAATTTTACTACAGCCCGAAAGGTTATTGGAAAGGGTTGGCCGCAGTGAAAAAACTGGCCCAAGCCTCAAAGGTTTCGGAAAGTGTTGCGAAGCAATGGTTGCAAAAACAGGCGCTTTGGCAAATCTTTCTTCCCGCGCCGCGGCGCATTCCTCGGCCGAAGTTTGACGTGCCAACACCCAACACGGTGCACCAAGCCGACCTGCTCTTCATGCCGCACGACAAGGTGGGGCGCACAACTTTCAAATACGCGCTGACTGTGGTTGACGTGGCCAGCCGCTTCAAGGCAGCTGAGCCCCTGACCTCGAAAAATTCTGACGACGTTGCCCAGGCCCTCGGGAAAATTTACAAGCGCGGGCCTCTCAAATGGCCAAAGCTTCTGCAAGTGGAGCCCGGGTGGGAGTTCATGAGGGCTGTTTCCAGAGTCATGGAGGCGCATGGAACGGGCATTCGCCGTGGACATGTGGAAGTGCACCACGACCAGGCGATTGTGGAACGCTTCAACCGCACGCTTCCCGAGCGATTGTTCGGACACCAGTACGCAGTCGAAATGGGGCTGCCGGAGGGTGAGCGATCTGTTGTGTGGGTGGCCAGGCTTCCGAGGGTTCTTGCTGCTCTCAACAACCAGACCACGCGGCTGACAGAATTGAAACCCACAGATGCGATCCGAAGACAGTCTGTTTTTGCCCAGCCGGCAACTCCATTTTTGAGACCTATTGGCGCGGCCGAAGAAAGACTCCCTCCTGGCGTTGAAGTTTGCTATCTTTTTCAACCTGGGGAGTTGGAGGGGGGCACACGAAGAGCCACAGACCCTGTTTGGTCTTTTAAAGTGTTCGAGGTTGACAGGGTCATGGTGAAACCAGGCCAACCAGTTTTGTATTGGATTTCCCATCCCGCCGAAACGCAGCTTTTTTCGGTTGTTCCCCGAATACCGAGCTCCCTCCTACGACTAGGTGACCGATTCCGAGAACATCTTCGTGATGTTGAGAAAGATGACAAAGACGCATCCAAACCTGTCGCTCGGCATTTTAATCTCCCTAACCATTCCAAACAACACATGTCGATCTCCGGCCTTTCCCTACATCAAGGTACCACGGAAAGCCGTAAAAATCTCGAGCAAAAACTGATCTTTCAAATTGGCACTCTTAATCCCCACGGTATCAACGAGCGCTTTTAATTCAATTAATTTATTCCTGTTTTTCACGTTACCATGTTACCACCAATAGCGTAGCTCCATTTTCTTTATATAAACCATACACAACCCACAATTCCTCGATTCGCTCCGACGAAGGGCTAACGCTCGAAACGTCAGCTAATCGAATCCCTGTACGGTGGTCAATTTACATTATCAACTCCGTTTGATAAACCAAATTTTCGTGTTTCACTCCCCCACCGACGCAGCACCACAGTTTCTTTAGAAACTAATCCTCTTTATCCCTCCTACCAAGCCTGGCTGGTGGGGGATTCCCACCTCGGGGTGGGGAAGATGATATTCAATGAGTTCTGTGTGAATCCCGTCTGGCAGTACCCACCGCTTGTCGTAGTACGCGCTCAGGCCCAGCTTCTGCTGCACGTAAGTCACCATCCGCCCCTCTCTCATGCGGAAGCCTGTGTTCGTCGCCATGTCTTTGGGTCCCGCGAGTGCCGCCTTGAAACATTCCCACCTGATGACGTTTTGCCTCTGGTTCATCCCTTTCGTGCTGACCTTGCTTTTGCCGCCGTCGGCGTCCACGAAATAACACTTCGAGCAGAGCGCGATCATTCGATGGCCCTCACACTTCAGCTTGAACACCTTGGGGTGCGGCTGCTCCACTTGTCCCACGCGAGCCACTGCTTCTTTTCCACCTCGAACAAGGCCCTCATCTCCGGCTTCACAACGTCTTCCAACTTTGCGCCAGAGATCGCCATGTAGTTGCTATCCGTGTCCATCTGGATCAGCTCGAAGTCGCGGCTGTCGACAAACTTGTCCAGGAAGTCAAAGTAAGACTCGAGGATTCGGAGCTTGGCCAGCTGGTACACCGCGATGCCGACCAGAAACGGCCTTCGGATCGTGATCCGCGGCACGCGGCAATCGGCTTGTGAACATCCCGAATGTGAAGTGTGGGTGTCGGGTCCTTCCTCTTGGTTGTGTCCCCATATGCCTCGAAGTCGAAGATGATCGCGTGTGGATAGGTTCTGGTGAAAACGGGAGGGAGCGCCTTCTCTGTTTGCTCGACTTGACATGACCATCCTTCGACCACACGGAAGCCCGCTTCCCGAAGTTTTTGTGTCCATTGAAGTGTTGCTTGGTGCAAATCTTCGTGGGTTTTCCCATCGTGAGTGTTTTTTTTGCCGCAATCGGGGTAACATCGGGGACAACCGTGCCAGTAACACCCTTGGTATTGGGCACTGTTTTGGTCTCAAGATTGAATTCATCCACTGGGCGCCCCAAAACCCAAGGCTCGCCCCCGTGTCCACATTGGGCGTGGTGAATGTGAAGTCCTCGTTTGCGAACTTGTTGTTCCAACCAGCGGATCCCTTCTGGTGAGGCGGTTGATTTGGGGAAGAAAGCCTTCTCAAACTCAGTTTGTGGTTTTTCGACTTTTTGGTTGGGGCATTCCACCACGGTTTCCCCTCGTCAACAGGTTGCGATGTGGCGTTGGAGATTACAGGCTTGTGTGGTTCTTGCTTGGCAGTACGGGCAAATGTAGTTTTGCCACAGCCTCCCAATCTTCTTCACAACAAACACGTGCCGTTCGTACACACCGATTGTGAGAACGTTTGTGAGTTTTGGGTTGGGGTTTCGGCGAAGCGCCCAAATGATTTCCTCCCCTCTTTTCTCAGGCTCGTACACCCGAATCCCCAACCAATCGGGGAAAGGCTTCCCGCGGTTGAAATGTTGTTCAACTTTGTGAAGTTCATCGAGCGAAGTTTTATGGCAATCGTGTGGAATGGCTTCAAGCTGGAAGAAACTTTTTGCCAACTCCCGTGCCTTTTTGGTGCTTCGATCGGGTCTGGCACCTTGATGCACAGCGAGACATCTCCAAAGACAAAGGTTGTCTTGAAACGTATCCAAACACACTATTGCGCCGTGGCGCCCGTGTGCCAAATTCCTCATCCACTCTGGCAGAGGCCCTGTTCCCATCAACGGCTGACGGGTGTTCACGATTTTGACAAAGACGACAGAGGGGGCCTCGAAAACACACCGTGTGTTTGGTCTTTCGAACCGAATCTGAGACAACCGCTCTTCCTCTTTTCGCCGCAGCCAGGGGGTGGTGTACAGAGGGTCAAACTCCGCCAAAATGTCTTGCTGTCGAAACGCAGCTGCCATGGCGTGGGTATATTTATGGTGAGAAATTTTTTCTCGTAATTTTAATTCTCTTCCAGGGGGTGTGTCTTTTTGGGTCGGCCGGGGTGAGGGAAACAGTCGCATGATTTCTTCCTTCCTTTCTTGCCAGCTCCGGCGGAGTGGTGCTCGGGGGGCTGGCACTGGGGGGCGCTTTCTGCGCGGAGGTAGCACTGGCCGCTCAATCAATTCTGCCCCACGGCTTCCATCCTCTAAAAGGGGTGACGGCCGCTGTGGGTTACCTTCCATCTACGCCCATGCGGCCCAACCTCTAAATGGAGTGCCCGCTTTCTTTGGGCTACCTTTTGTTCCTTTCTTTTGCTCTCTTGGTTCGGGGTTTGTTTGTGTCGGAGTAGTATAGGGTGAATTAATTCAATACTGGCGTAACGAGGACACCACCAACAAGCCTTCGTTTCCCCCAAACAAAGCACTCTCCAACATCCACTTCGACCGGGAAGGGAGAAGTGGATGTTGGGAGCTTTGTTTGGGGGAAACGAAGGCTTGTTGGTGGTGGACGAGGCCTATACTACTGATTTGGCTATTTAAAACTGCTCGGATTTCGGATTTTGAGGATACATTTTACGGATTGGCGGATTTCGAAGTCTCTGCGGATAACGGATTTCTTCAATATTTTAGCGTGGATTATGGATTTTGTTTATTTGAAGAACGGATCGTGGAACTTAACTTATCTGTCTGCTTCAATTTAGTGTTCTCTCTGACGTAAGAACGAGGAGTTAGATCATCAGACATTTGACTTTCAATGTAATCGAAGGAGCAGTGACGCGGTCACGCCACAACAACATCGACGAGTTTGCTGGAAGTGAAATAGAAGGTTGTTAAGATGGACCAGTAGCCGAATGCAAGTTTAAACAGCCAATGGGTGTTTGTGTAGAATTTAGCAATGTCGTTTAAAACATTTGCGACACTCAGTCAAATTCAGTGAAAATTGTGACACCTCCCTGTGAAAAACAAAAAACAAAACAAAACAAAACAAAACAAAAAACAAATAAAAAACTCGTGGTATCTAGAGCCAGAGCATGACATCCCGCTTTCCTCTCTCCCATCTATTCCTCCGCTTCCAAACGGTAAGCTGTCGGAGAAGGAAGTTGAGGAATTGTGCTACAACTGCCTTGCATATGGGGCTGCAGTCAGGTAGAGAACAAATCGACAGGAGACAACCATGACACGACGTGGGACTATTCCAGAGATTATCTATCAGAGGCACCTCTATATCTCAGAGAGAGTAGTTATGTGCCGGAGTGGCTGCAAGGATGGCAAGTGAGGAGGAACGTTTAGAGGACATGCCCGGTAATGACAGAGATACTGATCATAGTGACGATGAGGTGGTTGAATACGCCATGGCCGCGCCACCAGCTCTGACGAGAAGGAGACAGAAACTGCTTATGCTGTTTCAGAACTCCATAGAAGGTCCATTTTCTTATTATACATTGTAGGAACGACTAATCGATTTGGGCGCCAAGTGAGGATAAACAGTAGGCTAAAGCTCCGGCTAAACGTTCAAACATTGTTATAAAACCTTTGTTGGATGAACAGTGTTAGAACGTGTAGCATGCATGTTTGATGACGTTTGCTCAACATTTTTTGTTGGAAGAATGTTTTGATTTCGATCAAACATTTTCTCCAACACACAACAAATGTTGAAGCGTGTAGCCGCCATTTCAACAATGTTGTATTGCAAAGACCAATCAGAGTTAAGGGCGCGGTCTCCAATCCGAGAGCCTAATAATTGTTGAAGTCAAAAGCCTGAAGCGACATGTTTCCAACAATGCTGTATGCGCATCCAACATTGTTAGAAGCATTCTTACAACAATGTTGGGACGTGTTCTTCTAACAATGTTACAACGTTTAGCCGGGGCTTAATGTTATGACAGGTATTTATTTAACTAAAGAACATTTACAAAAAGCTGATCTGAATGTTCTCAGGTCCTAAAGCCTCGAATAGTACTAGCACTGCAAGAGAAAAGAAACACCTGCTGATTCGGATTTTCCTAAAAAATTGCTCGGATCAACGGATTTGCTGACCCCTATTCACCCCCCCCCCCCCCCCTCCAAAATGTAAAACGCACGTGCAGAGCGATTAGGGACCTTAAGTCGGCAATGCTCTGGAGCAATCTCCCCTATGAGGCGAAAACCGCGCCATGAAAGTCCCTTTCAGAATTTACACGCAAACTTGCCGGCTTCTGGGTCGTACTGAGCTGACTCCTCAGTACGCTCTCAAATCTTGTATGTAGATTATGATTTTTAACTCGTTGTAACACTTAATCTGCGCCCCACCTGGAACTGACCAGCTAATTTTGCTTGCTTTCTTGGTCTGTGGCTAGCGTAGTTAAATAAAGTTGTACCTTTCTACCTAGCAATAGGGACCTTGAGCAACGACGACGGCAATGAAGGCTAGAGGGCTACAAATAAATAGCCTAAGGCCCGTTTCAAATGTCGAACTTCTTATGTGCCGAATCTAATGTATCATAACTAAGTGAAGCACGATCGTCCGGGTGAGTGTAGTCCTGAGAAGGACTGTTTGTGGTGACATTGACTGACGTTTCGACAACCTGAGCGGAAGTCATCATCAGAGTCAAGTGATTGGAGTAACGTCAGGAGATGGTATAAGTACTCTGGTCGTTGATGTGATTGGTCAACGAAGTCGTGATGTTATTGGTTGTCTGTCAGTTAAGCCGTGATGTTATTGGCTGTGAAGACTGTAAACCGTGGTTGGTGCGTTTCGATCCGTCTTTTGTTAGTCAAATGTTAGTAGGTGTATTGTTAGTCAAATTAGTCGGTGTGTCTATTGTTTGTCTGTTGTTGATATCGTCAATAAGTCGTTTGTAAGGTGCGGGAAGCTGTTGACAACGGTTCAGTAGTGTCTGTTCTAAGTTAGTAAACCAACTTTCCAGTGCGATCCGTTGGTGGTAGTTAGTACAGTAGGTAATGCATTTAGCAGAGTCCCAGTCGATTGTGTGGTTTGTCAGTAAATATAATAATATAATAAATACGTTCAAATTTCTGCCAGTCTCACCGATATAAGTGGCCTGACAGTCGCAGCATTCGATCTTGTAAACTGCTCCCTGTCTGTCCTTTGGTTCGTCTTTGTCCTTAACGTTCGTCAATAATTGTCGTAAAGTTGTGATGGGTCTGTGAGCGACACGGATATCATAAGGTTGTAGTATCCGTGCAATGGTCTCAGAAGTTCCTTTGATGTATGGTATAGTCGCTGTAGTGACTTGTGTCGGGTTAGCGTTCGTAGCGTTTGGTTCTGTCCTGTAAGTGTTGCGTCTAACAAAGTCGCGGTTGTAGTTGTTCTTACTGAAAACGTTGTCTAAGTATTTGCGTTCGTCTGCTAAACTGTCGCTCGAGTCGCAAACTAGTTGCGCTCGTCTCGTTAAGGTCCGTATTGTCGTTGCTTTGTGTGAAGTAGGGTTGTAAGATGATTCGTCAAGTAGTCTGTCAGTGTGTGGGTTTTCTGTAAACTGTCGTCTGTAGTCTGTTGTTGTCACAGCTAACAAGGCAGTCTAGAAAAGGTATCTTACCATTTTCCTCGATCTCCTTGGTAAGCTGTATGTGGGCATTCTGTCTGTTGAGGTGTTCGTGAAAATCGTCGATTTCGTCTTTGTGTACAGCTGTGAAAGTGTCGTCGACGTAACGTAGCCAGAGCGGTAGCGTTCGTTCGTGTGTCGCAAGGGCTTGTTCCTCGATGTTTTGCATGACAATCTCTGCTACAACAACGGAAACTGGTGAGCCCATAGCTGTCCCGTGCAATTGTATGTAGTGTTTGCTGTTGTACTGAAAGTTAGTAGACGTAAGGCAAAGGTCCAGTAAGTCCATTAAGTCGTCTGTTGGTAATGGCAGTTGTAACGTGGAGTTCTTGGTGGCGGTCTCAGTACAATCTAGAGCCAGTTGGAGTGGAATACTGGTGAACAGTGATTTCACATCAAAAGACACTAGTTTGTAGTCGTCAGGTACTTGTGCTGTCTTAATGGCGTCAATAAAGTTTTCAGTCGACTGCAGTTTGTGTCGTGACTCGTCAGTCAGTGGTTTCAGTATAGTAGTCAGGTATTTAGACAGTTGGTAAGTCGATGAACCACAGAACGAGACTATGGGTCGCATAGGTATGTTAGGTTTGTGTAGTTTGGGCAGTCCGTAAAGTTTCGGTGGTTGTGGCACGTGGCACCTCAGTCTGTTGTAGCGTCGAATGTCAATAACGTCAGCTTTCTTAAGTGACCAATCACATCAACGACCAGAGTACTTATACCATCTCCTGACGTTACTCCAATCACTTGACTCTGATGATGACTTCCGCTCAGGTTGTCGAAACATCAGTCAATGTCACCACAAACAGTCCTTCTCAGGACTACACTCACCCGGACGATCGTGCTTCACTTAGTTATGATATGACTCCTGGGTTCAAACCATTTACGAATCTAATATAAATGAGAAAAATCTATTGTTTTTGCTCATTTGCATTAGATTAGGCACATGAGAAGTTCGACGTTTGAAACGGGCCTAAATGAGCAGAAACAATCGCTCTGCACGGGCGTTTTACATTCTGGTAGATTTCTTTGCCGTCCACTTCAAAAAACAAAGTGAAATGGCCAAATTCAAGTTTTGTTCAAGAACGTGAGCGCATGCCGATACATTTTTCTTTCTCTTTCTTTAGTTCAACACCGTTTCTTAGTCATAGTTCACCCACATTTTAGAAGTTAAACTCGGTGGATTAATCGAGAAGGAGTTACAACAACGTGAAGTTATACTATGAAATGAAGCTCTCCATTGGCATCTGAGGGGTAGATATACATGTTTAGTATATACCACACAAGTGAATAGTGCTTTTCGCGCGCTCTGATTGGTTAACTCGGAGGTGATGAGCAAGTACTATTCACCTCCGAGCAGCGGGCGCGCGAGATTTTAAAATTTCCGACCGCTTGTCGGTGTGTTGTCACACATAAAGTAATGTTTTGGTCCGCTAATTATTCAGCTTGTGTGGTATATACTAAAACAATTATTCACCTCAGTGTCGGTGAAAGTGGTGGATATTTACCGAGCCGCGAAGCGGCTCGGTAAATATCCACCACTACTGACCTCCACTTCGGTGAATAATTGTTAAATATACAGCCTAGCGCAACGTGAAGTACTCTAGGACTCAGTTACAAGCGTGCATCTATAACTGAAAATAACGATGGAAGTTCAGACCGAATGGCGGGAAAACAGAAGTTGCATGTGTTTTCATTTTAAGCAAGATAATTTCATGTTTGGGCCAAATGGAATTCTTTACCCGTCTACAAAAAGACATTTTCGCAGTCTTGAATTGTCGTGAATTAGATAGGAAGTCCTCGTCTGATTCGTGAATAGGTCTTGCAGTTTTTTTAGATGGTATATAAAAATGGTAGTGGTTTTGTTTTTTTCAGTGTTTTTATCGGTCGCATGTATTTGTCTTGAATAATCCTTTTTAGCGTGTAGATTTTGTTTTCCCAATGTAGACCATGTGATGTCACCCAAGAGAACTATTTCTTTGAGATTTCGCCTTATTCACGTGCATACGTACGTATAATTTATGAAAAGACAAAAGGGAAATCCCCTTGGGAAGATCACATGGTCTACATTAGGAAAACAAAATCTTCTATTCCTTTCCGGCGAATACTGCCTCAAAACAAACATAAGATAAAAGCACGAGCATAGACACAGCGGTGTAACCTATAGCAGCGAAACTGTTAACTTCATTTTATGTTGAGTCGGTTCCCTTTGATAACTGTTGTTACGACGGTCTATTTTCCGTTGATTCGCAAGATCACGCTCTAAAGCAAAAGAAAGCTTGCTATTTTACGATGTTTAAATGCTGACTGCCTTTTCTTTAAGATTTCCTAGCCAATTTTATCTGCCCAGCTGGTGTTGTAGCGCTGTTTAGACAGGTTTCTTCGGCTATCAACCGTTTACGTGTGTCCGTCTTTGCCTACACCTCACGTATGAGAAGTGAGTTTGAAGGAAGGGTGCTTTTGAATTCGCGAGAATAAGATGAGGGACTATTGGCACGGCAGCGAGGTTACGTTTTGATCAAAACTGCCAAAAAATGTTTGTCCAAGTACCTTTTCACGAACACGAAGTTACTCTCTAGGGGCGGAACCAGGATTTTTCTTAGGAGGGGGTGCACCCCTCCTTTTTCTTCCATTTTATTTTTGCAGAATACTGGTTAGATTAGAAAGCCGCAGGCCATCTCAGGAGTGAGGGGGTGGGGGAGGGGGAGGGGGATCCGCCCCTGCTCTCACAGCAACATGAAGATAAACATGAGGCGATTTCTCAAGCCGCAGTCGTTTTCGGAGATTTTCCAGTTCAAGTCAGTAGATCAGAACTTGAAAACTGAGATAATTTGTTCAAGTTGCCGTTTTTACTCTGGCTATCCTTAGAAATTCAATTTATTCTAGTTTCGGTGAATTAATGAATAGCTTAGTTGTTGACCAAAAATTGGTACATTATTTCAACGTTTCCATAGCCCCTATGCAAAAATGGCTGCCTCTAATTACTCTTTTGTTCGCATTCAAAATAGCCTTACTAACCTCCTTTGGGATAACAAATTGTTTAGAATTTTGATCTCAAAATCGAGTGAGGCTATTTTGAAAACGAACAAAAGAATAATTTAAAGGCAACAATATTTGCATGGGGTTTATGTAATAATTTTTCCTGCTATTAAAGGAGCACTGTCACGTAATTTGGGCCTGAACCCAAACATGGAAAGTGGAACGCTTAAAATTTTCCAGTTTTCTTACGATTAGTTCCAGTCTAATAGATGTGCATTGAAACTATTTGCAGTTGTCTAGTATGGCCACGGATGATGCGGAAGAAATGGATTGCAACTTGAAAAAGTTAGGTTACCGTAACTTTTTTTAAGTTTCATCATTGACTTGTGTCACGTAAAAATCGCCATTTAAATACTACTACTTTCTTTTCCGTCCAAGAAATAATCAGAAATCTACTTCTTCGTGTTAGACGGGCCTATCGCGTAATAGAAAAAGCACTTCCTCACGATTTGAAGGAAGGTCCTGGAGCGGACGGCAAACGACTGGCGGGAGCCTGCTGGCTGTTTGCTTCAACATCTGCCTCGATTCAGATAATCGCTTTGTCGTTGTGTTGCCTCTTGGCCCAGTCTCCTTCCATCCACACGTAAAATTCGAAGGGGGCCGAAAGAAACCCACTCACTCTTCACAACGAGTTGAGAAAAGAAGGAAATGGGTGGAGCCTGGGGGGTGGTCTAACTTGCCCTGATCCCTAGAAAAGCCTCGGGCGGTCCCGTAAACGAGTAAACAAAAGGTCAAAATGACTGTCTCCCTTCATATTCATTTTGAAGAGGAGAGCCCCGTGCATCAGCGGTATTGATGCTATTTTAAGGGGGCACTGTCGCGTTATTTTATTCTCACTTAAGAAAGATAAAATGTCATGCCAAACATATTGATTTAGCTATTTTACCCGAGTATGTAACTACAAGGAAACGATTTACTGTCGACTGTTGTTATAATAAAGACTTCATTTAATGAGGGTGACATAAATTACCGGTAACCGGGTAGTTTTCGTTATGGCCCTCCTACGATACGGGATGGAAATGGCGTAAAATGTTAAACAGTGTTCATTTTTCCAAGTGATTAGAGGGTGTTTTGAAGAAATCGCCAAAAAACTAGCATGGTTTGATCATCCCGTCAAAATCATGGCATCTCTTAGTTTTGCAAAACAACACGCGTGTGTAGAGGTAGTGGATAACGATTTGATGACATTCTTATGTTAAAGGATCAAAACGCCCGTGACAGAGCTCCTTTAAGTGACATTAAAGGCAGATGTCATCCTCCCCCACACCCCACCCCGCCAAAAAATGTTTGTATGTGGACCAAAATCAATCAACACAAATCAGACACCTGGTTGGTACATTTAATGACCGATCAGCAACCATCACACGAGATGAGCGCCCTTACGAGGTCACACATCCCTAAGGACAATTAAATAATACAAAATAATTGAATGAGGTAATAATTCTAATAAATACAATCAAGGATTGACGATAAAAAAGCGATAGGACTTCGTTTTCTTGTCACGCAATCTTCACTTAAGGTTACCGCTGTACGGGTACCAGTCATAGCATGGGCTCATTTACAAGCCACTTGAATGTTTCTCTTGTACGTCATTCAAGAAAAGAGGTTTCCTTGGAAACTAAGGTGTTTATAGAAGGATTTCCAGTTTTAACATTTTTCTTTCGTGTGAATAAGAAACCACTGGAAAGCAAATTACCAAAATTTGTAGAATTCTTCCCGAAGCAAGGAAGATACATGCTCGTGAAATTTGAA
Source organism: Pachyseris speciosa (assembly GCA_016490735.1). Taxonomy (NCBI): domain Eukaryota; kingdom Metazoa; phylum Cnidaria; class Anthozoa; order Scleractinia; family Pachyseridae; genus Pachyseris; species Pachyseris speciosa. The sequence goes on from JAEMWC010000022.1 coordinate 1,315,626, forward strand.
ATTCTTAGTCAAGTTTGTATCGCAGTTTGAATGTTTGTTCGTTGGATTGTCGTGAAATAACAACAAACATACAAATCTGTCAAATCGATGACATTGTCTGATTTAATGATGAGGAACCGCGTGATCAATCAACATAAGTTTCTTATATAGAAAATACCTCAGCTTGATCAGCTTTCCATTGAGTGTTTCTATGCTAAAACAAACTAAAGCAACACAAATAAAACTGAAGCAAATTCAAGCGCGGGAAAATGCGGGCGCGCAACTCGCGAATGGGTTGGCGTTACTTATGATTGGCTGAGAAAGTGCCGCCGCGAATTTTTAAACCAATCATATAGCGGAAAACTAAATGCGCACGCACAAGATACAATTGGTTTTGTTTTGAGACAGCGACGTACGTTTTTTAAACCAATCTTAGATTCTGTTGAGGTAAAACCAAAGCAAACCAAAACACGAAAACACTTTTGATAATCAACGGAATACCGCATTAATAGCAGACTATTTGTGTAAACCACAACTCGTGTTAAAGTCTGCCTTAAATAAACAAACAAATAGTGATAACGATGCCAAATGATCTCAGTAAGAAAAATAATAGCCGTATCACACACTTCGCAAGGCAATAACCTTGTTATGTTAACTAATACTTTTACCGCGAGCTTACGTCAATATATATCTATACAGATAACTCATGGCATTCCTGGGAACTAATAAAATTACAAGAAAGAATTATTTTAGCACGTTGTATTGCACTAGATATCGTATGTTGCTTTAATAAATATTTCTTTGAGTCGCATGCACTAAATATTTTATACCTCGACTATATATACAACTACAAAATACAAAACAAAACAAAGAAAAATTGAAAGTACAAAAGAATAACTAACGTCTAAGCAAAGAAAAATTGAAAATACAAAACGAAAACATTTAAAAAGGCAAAAACCACACGCAATACTCATGAAAACTGATTTTTTTCTGCAAAACCCCTCGATCAAGCCGAGTCTAGAAATACATTTGGGCAACGCACAATTATGCTAGTCACACGTATAAATTATATAATAATAAATGAATTTCTCAATTTTTTATAACGGTGGCGGGAACTGGAGGTTTCATGTACCCCGACCATTAAATTTCCTGGGTGATCCCAAGATGTGTTTGAAGAGAAAGCAAGATACCACTGGCTTCAAGAGCTGTCTTTGGATCTTGAAGAGAGAAAAGGAAACAAAAATGTGACTCAACATGAGCAAACGAGACAACGCACCGCGGAAATTTGTTTTGCGCTCAATTTCTGGGTGTCAATCAATGCGCAACCAATCCTCATTTGGTCACCCAGCCCCGTTATCAGCAGTCATATCCACCGCGGTAGATGGACACACAGGCAGGCAGGCAGCCAGCCAGCAAGCCAGACAGACAGACAAAAGACAGACAGACCAAGGCAGATAAACAACTGTAAGACGGACAGATAAGATCAGTGAATTAATGGAAACAGATGGAAGCAACAACAGGGAACAGCGAAGAGACAGACAGACATAAATTGAATGGATGGATAAACAAAAACAGCAACGGGGAAGAGACGAAAGGCAGGCAGGACAGAAGACATGGATATAGAAACAAATGAAAGACAGACAGAAAGTAACTGTCAGACAGACAGACAAATATGAAGCGGGATAAAAAGGAAAAGATCGGGCAGACAACACAGAGAGTTGATAATTACACAAACAAACAAACACCATCAATAGCGCTGTACCTGTTGGATGCCATCTGCATGTATCTCGCCTCTTGTCGCTTGCTGAGCCGTTGTTCTCGCCGTCTCAGTGAGCAGCGCCGTCGTTCGCGGTAACTTCTGAAGCTGTTCTGAATAATGGCGGCGGCTCGTCGGCTTTTCTTGAATCGCTCGTGTTCGCGGTACGTGCGGTACTGGCTCTGAATGATCAGGGCCGCACGAGTCATCTTTTTGAACGAGATGTACTATTTGGAAAGAAAAACAAACATTGGTTTTACTTTCATATCAACGAGACTGTAAATCGGGATGTTGTCAAGCCAACGTCACCAAAAACAAAGCTACTGAAATCGCACGGTGGAAGCACGAGAGACTCGAAAAACGTGCTAATAAAATCGCAGAAGATCGTGGAAATATCAGAAAAGTGTAACTTCCAGGGAAAAGAACGGATTTGTCGCTACATTCACTCCATACGTGCCAGTTTCGGCTCTCACTGCAGGCAGAAAGGTTTCCTATTTGGCTTTGAACTGAGAAACGACTTCATCACCTCATCACGCACCTCTTTATATCTGCGATAATGGTGCTGGATTAAAATGGCCGCCTCTATCTCCTGCTCTTGCTGATGGCGCCTGGTCTGAAATGAAAACGGGGGAAGAACAATTAGAGCAAGAGGAAACAATGAAACTTTGTTTGAAACGCGTACTTCGGTTTCTATTTCCATATTGTCACCTGCTCTCACGAAAGGCGGACCCATTCACCTGTCCTTCAACTACACTTTTTTTTTTAAATAAAAACATGTATCATCCAGCAGATCTATGGCTTTCGGAAGTTGTGGATGGTTTTTGATTAAGTATCTTTCAGTTAGTACACGCAGCTATTAGCGTTGTGTTCTGTATGGTGCTTAGTCAACGACGATATTTTCGTTACAAGTTACTGCACCTTATTTGTTTTATTATTTTTTTACGAAATCAAATGACTCATCGACGGTGCACGAGCCCCCAATTGTTACTGCGCATATATTTTGCGCATCTCGGGATTTCCCGAGAGACTATGGTTATTAGGGACGGTGTTTCGTCCAGTACGAAGTTATTTTGCGCGGTTCATAATTACATAGGAACAGCAGATCTTAGACATCTTATAAAGGGCTATTGCAAATCAAAGGAAAAAACTGTGAGGTTAACCACGCATTTGACAAAGATAATTAGGCTTATGCTTATAGTTGCTTCCATATTTGCCCCAAAATGTCTTTTTATAAGATTCCAACCGCCCTTGCTAAGATCCGAGTTTCCCTCTCCGTCATAAGCCCCACAAAAATACTTCTGAATTATGCACGTCATCGGCTTCCCCGTGGGGTCGACCCTCGAGCTAACCGGGGGGGGGGGTTGTAAAATCAGTTACTGAGAAGCAAATATGAGGAATTTCCTCGGGGGGGTTGGGGAATCTAGCAAGACAAAGTCCAGAAAATCCCCCTGGCATCCTTCACAAACTCGTGAATGCCCCCACCCCCTAATTTTTGACCATAAAACAATGTCAAGATTTCCCCTACCCTCGGGCAAAGAACCCCACCCATCTCCTTGTATTCTCCCACATATCTCCCTGGTTGGCCCCGGGGGGGACTCCACGGGGAAGCCGATGACATGTGCATTAGGAGGTACCGTCCTTGACGCAAAAACATAAAGTACAATGACCCGAAAATTTAGCAGGAATACGAGTTACACACGTTTTTTAGAAAATTGCTCAAACTTTTCGTATCACTGGCTCTCATTACAACAAGAAACCAATTTACCTTGTAGATTCTGTAAGCGTTCTGTATGATCTTAGCAGCTTCAATGAGTTCCCACTGTTCACGATCGGTTAACGTAAGATCCGACAAGTCTCTTTCCAGTATTTTACGAGAGCTGGAGATAAACTCCTGGAATTCAGTCGTATCAGGTCCGACGGGAGAAGAGTGGGGCGAGTTTAGAAAACCGGGAGAGCCTGGGGACAGGGAAGACTTGGACGAGCATGGCGTCAAGGGAGAGGACTGGGACGAAGCCGAACTGAAGGTACGTAGCCTCATTGTCGTGCTCCAAGTCCTGGATGTTACTAGTTCAGTGTTTTCGTGCAGAGGAGATAAATGCCCGGATATGCGATGGCCAAGTTCCGCTTCCTGCTCAGCTTCGTTAATCATTGAGTGTATCTGTACCAGGGTCTTTGCCAAAGTATTCGCCGGCTTTCTATTCAGCTGCGGCTCAGCTTCCTCGTCTTCATCGACAAACATTGGAGAGCTCGCCCGCTCAGGCATAGTGGCGTCCACAGGGGCCACTAGCAGGGTCCCAGAGTGAGGGACCAATGAAGGGGCCTGTGGAGACCCCTCGCAAGATGAGGCCCTGGATGACGGAGTGCTTTCCGAATCCTGGTCCATGTCCAGAAACAAGCGCCTGTCAAGAGTTCAAACGGGTGAGGGGTCAGTCTAAAAACCTAGAAATGCATGTTTCACCTCGTCAGTTAGCCCCAGTCGCAAGTTACTTTTAAATGAAAATAAGCGATTAACATTCTTGAGATGATGTTTTTAGTTTGAGCCAAATGAAAAGGAATGGAACATGGCGCGAATTACAGTGTTTCTACGAGAATTAATTGAAAAATGATTTCCATGCGATATCATCGACAACTTTGGGGCAAGAGCTAAATGAAGCGTGTAGCTGCATTTGATATTCCACGCCTTTTACCGAAATGAATTTTGTCTGTTACAAAATTTTGACAAAAACCATGCTTGGAAAGATCAACCGTTTATTGTGCTCTCAAAAGAGTATATAAGGTCCTCAAATTTTACCAGGAAATTGTTGACAAATGACTATGACCACCATACCCTTAAACAGGTAACACCAACCCACCTGTTTGGAAAAGACATTATGAAATCCTCGATCACGTCCACAACATCCAGGAAGCCCCTATCTCTCGCCAGCTGCAGGGGCATGCGCCCGCGCGCATCAGGCTCCAGAAGGGCCTTGGGCTCCGTCTCTAATAACGAAAGCGTTGTGTCCGTCTGACCCAGCGCGCATGCCCACGTGAGAGCCGTGCAGGAAAACTCGTCCTTCCTGAGTGGGTTTACTTCGTACCTGACGAGCGCGCTTTTACTTTCGCGCCATAACTTGAGCAGCGTGCAAACCAGCCTGTTGTAACCCAACGCGGCAGATAGATGAAGCAGCGTCATGCCGCGGAATGGCTTCTCGCTTTTTATTGGATTCCCTGCGGAGCTGGTTGCGCGCTGAAGGATCTCACAAGCAACAATGATCCGATCCTCAAATGTCATGCACTGTTTGCCTTGTGCCTGATTCTCGTAGCCACTTGCCTGGCTCGCATTGAGCCTGGACTCTAATCTCTCAAGGCGATCCAGTAAAGCCAGTTTAAACCGGTCATTATCAGTAGCCAACCACTCTTGGCTTGCATTGCCCATGGGCGAATCACGTGCGCGGTACTCAAACACGCACGCGTTGCTGACAATAAAACCATTACAGGCTACTTGCAGGGTAACCAGGCCAGGGTCGTGTGGGGGACAAAAGCAACGCAAGACGCCTGATTGGTACAGGGTAGCGGGAACACTACAACCGTCAAATAAACACGTATAGGCACCCTGCTCCGTCCTCCACTCCCCAGTGATCAGCACTTTCGCTCCACCTTCAGGGTAACACCACTCTGGAGAGAAATCAGTAATCCGAGCGGAGACTGGCACCACATGATTTCCCGGATGCGCGGAAGAAGTGCTAGTGATTCTTCTCGCATCTGGAGTTCGCGAACAGTTATTGTTTATGTCGCTTGGCAACGGTGCACTGGCTTTTACACCAAAGATTGACCCCGAGGATGGAACCAGACAAACTTGACTTGACGTAGTCTGCAAAAGTGTCTGATTTTTCACCACATCCACCATATTTACTTCAGTGCAGTCGCGCCTGCCACATGCAGAAGACTGGGTACTGATATCACCAACTGAGATCCCGGATGACGTCGAGGGGGTGTTCTTATTGACGTTAACAATACATGACGTAACCACAGTGCCCCTGACCGGGCTGACGGGCTTGACAAATACGTATGTAGAGGACAGACCGGAAGATGTTCCTCTGGGGAATTGTTGATCGCCAGGACAGCCGGAAGTGAAAGGAGCCGACGTTAGAGAGGGTGATTGTGACGCCGTGTGCATAGCTGTGGAGAAATTCGACTCAAGGTTGACGCTAGAGGATGTCTTGGCGACACTTCCGGTATCTTTAGGCGGTGAGTTTAGGCAATCAGTGAAACATTCTGGTATTACATGACTTAGATCACAATCGAACATGTCATCAAACTCGAGCGAATCCAAATGCGCTAAGTCCGTCATGTCAACGGGAACATCATCGCCGCTAGATTGGGACGTTGCAGGACTGCAATCGTTCAGCGACCAAACTCCTTGGCTCTGTTGGGATACACCCTGGTCACGTTTTGCTGAATCAGCGATATGTGGTTGGCTGTCTCGATCCACGGGAAGAGGCACACGGAATGGGCCATCAAACAGGCACTGGTCAGAGTCTGCGATATTTTGCGTGGGTATTCCACCACTCAAGGAATCCGATCCCGAGAAGCTGAGCCGAGTACCAGCGTCTGACATATAACTACCATAATCACTGGATGGACTGCTTCCTAACTCTGCCACGCGAGGGTGAATGAAGAATGAATTCCATTGGATTCCACTGGTGTGGCAAGACTCTTGGGAGAGCTGGTTAATCGGAATCGCGTTCGACATATGATTCTGTGGAGAAAACTGAGACGTCGAAGAGGGGCTGACATTTGTTGCGCTGCTGTTATCTCTGACCGAACTCGGTATCTGATATGTCAAAGTTGACATTGATGTATTTGTTACCATGGGGACGACAGAGAGTATGGCTCTTGGAGACGGGTGTTGAGGCAAGTTTTGCGTACCGGTGACAAACACGTGATTATCACGTGAGCTGAGTGAATTAGCCGCTGGCTGGCATGTGTTCTGGGTGTGTTCATTTACAGACCCAGCATCGTTTCCTTCGTGTGAAGAATTGTCTTCTTCTAATGAAGGCGAACCTTCTCTGTGTCCCGTTACAGTCAAACGACCTTGTTCGTTTTTCGTGACTTTGATCATTTTGATGCGCAATTTTCCTGCTCGCGCTTTCGCTAGGAGGCTCTTGTTTGGTGAAATGGAGATTTTGTACAATGATTTGTTTCGTTTCCGACTCTTGTTGCCTTTGGGTGATGAATTGTCGCCTTCCTCTGAGGAAGATGGCGATCCAGGAGGACTCTCTTCAGAAACCTGTCATTTGAAGTTGGAAAAATAGATCTGTCAAGATATGCAAAGAAAATCCATCTCCCTTGAACAGCACATAGTCACTGTGCCCACCTCGAACCTCTCCTACACCGGTAGACTTCTAAGGGGGGGAGGGGAGGGGAGGGGAGGGGAGGGGAGGGGCGGGGTGGTAGGCGTATTCCTGTGAATAAGCTACCTGGGTAAAGCTCGTGGTTCTGATTAAGATAAGCCTGGAAAATTGGGCAGTGATCAAGAAGATGGCTTCAGAATAGCTTATTCTTTACAAGGAAACTGACAAGTGGCTTGAAAACTCTACTTTACAACAGGAATAGAAAACAAGACGCTCTATGAGCGTTTACTCGGGATACTTTTGTGCTGCAGAAGCCGGACGCACGCTTTCCGATTCTCGAAAACTATTCGGCTAGTGGTTTGCTTTTGGCTTCGCATATGGCCTATTTGTTCACGTACGAGCAAAGCTCGTTAAACTGTTTTGAGAGTTGCCATCCATATTCGTTGTCAGCTGTCGTTGTTTACTTCTAAAAATTTAAGTGGCAACATCTGGAGTTTTCTTTGGCTCTCTCAAAACATTTTTTCTCTCTGCTAAGCTTGGAAACATTCGCAAAGACACTTCTCTTAACATATTGGTCACTCAAAACTCGAAAACACAAGGCGAATCGTTTCCGTGTATGTGACATGTTTCTCAGCAGCAATCCAGATGTCACGCATTGTAAAAAACACTCGAAATTCAAACTGCTCTATTTTCAAAACAAAGCGTGTTACTTAGCTGAAAACAGGCAAGCAGATACATCCTTAAAATGTCATTTACTGATGAAGGTAAAAAATCTAAATGTTTATATAATATTAGTTTTTCCTGACTTCACGTGAAAACCAAAAATTCGCAAACTTGTCTCTAAATATAGAACTGTCGTAGCGATCGAGTTGTGATATTATCCGGATCAAATTACATCAAAACAACTTTGCGATTTTCTAAATATAGAACTGTCACAACGTTCTGATGTAATTTGATCCGGATGATATCGCAACTCGATCGCTGTTGTGAAGACTTTAAGCCAATAGAGTTTGTCCGCGGGAAAAGGTTTGCCGAATTTAAGACAAGGTTGGAAGCCTCGCACGTGCTTTGAGTATCGACTCGAATTAAAACAACTTTGCGATTTTCTTAATATAGAACTGTCACAACGTTCTAATTCGAGTCGATACTCACAGTCTTAAATTCGGCAAACCTTTTCACGTGGACAAACTCTACTGGATTAAAGTATTCACAACTTTACAAAGATATCGCCACATCCTCAGTAATCCAAGCAAGACAGTCCACCACAAAGGCTGAACAGAAAGAGATTTATGAGTCACGTAGCTCAAGGCTCTTGATGGTGCAATAATAATGCAATACTTTGCACTTTGGACTACGATGAAACACCGCCACGTGCCTTCTATTGTGCACTGGCCAATGAAAACACCGCCACGTGCCTTCTATTGTGCATTGCCCAATCAAAACACCGCCACCTAATTGTACTGTGCATTTTGCTGCACAGGAAAAAAAAAGACTGAAATCTAACATATTTTCTAACTCGGTATACTTACAGTATCCCGAGTAATTAGCAAGTCTGGGCTTGGACAAAGGGTTTCTGTGTCTAGTCTGGAAAAGGGTTTCAAAATTAACAAAGAGATTCCATGTGGCCTTGCGTGTGTACTCTGACAATGCACGGATGACGTCAAAACGGGGTGAGAACAAAGGAATACACTACGAGCCGCAGGCGAGGAGCGTGACTGCCATGTTCTTATCACCTTTAGACGTCATCCAAGCATTATCAGCCGAGTACACATGCACTGAAAAATGGAATCTACTTGTTATGTTTTCTTCGTCTCAGCAGCGCTGCCAATTTTAGTGCTATAATCATTTTATGTAAATGTTGTACCTGTATAAGTGTTCCACCCAACTCGATTAGCTCTGCTATATTCGGGTGGACAAATTGTTCTTGTTTTGTTTGTTTGTTTGTTTTACTGACTTTTTTCGGCTCATGACGTCATTCAAGCGTCTGTACTTTAATCGCAAACTCCTCTTGACCAATCAAAACGCGAGGTTTACACCATCCATTGTGTAAAGTAATATCGTACTATACCACAGTCCCATGAACAAGAGACCAAACGTCCCCCTCCCCCCTTCACCCCCTTGAAGAAAACTATTGGAGTGTGGATATTTTTTCTCATTTCTAACAATGCCAGCTGCTTGCTTTTGCGACGAACTGTGAAATTGTATTTACAAAACCTTGATGGTGAGAAACGTGAAACAAAATTTTACGTTTTATTTCCAAACAAAACTCAGTAATCACTTACAGCCTCTTTTCTACACGCCCTTCTATTTGTTCAGGCAGCAAACTGACTTTTGAGCTGTCCAAGAGAAATGGAAACCTTAAGTGTATCTGTTAACTACGCCATGCTGACGAGGCCAGATCTCTAAAAGTTACAACAGCTCTCCATGGGTGTTAACTTATAGGCTCCCTTTACCCTCTCATTTTTTGCCAGTTAAAGGTTTACCCCTTCTAACAATGCCACTTGATTCTGCATTTCTGGGGCTGTTAATGTGTATGATGCTGATGAAAAAGCCCCAACATGCCATGTTCACATTTGATGGACTGAAAGTGAAACTATTGTATGTGACGATTTGGCCTTAAGATTCCAAATTGTTCAGAATCAGCTGAAGTTTTGCATGTAGACTTCAATTTAATAGATAAACATGGACCTGTATTTTGTTTTGCTTGATTGTTATTTGTTTTCAAGGATAAACACATGCAGAAACCCCAGGCCTTCCTTGAGGCGACTTTTGGAGATTTTTTGTTGGATGAGAAAGAAAATACAGGTCCACGTTTGACGGCTACATGCAAAAATTCAGCTGATTCTGAGCAATTTGGAATCCCAAGGCCAAATCGTCACATACAATAGTTTCACTTTCAGCCCTTCAATTGTTGTGATTTTTTCTTCTACAACAATAAACAAAAAGTGCTTACCATGACATCAGGCTTAACATCCTGGGACACACCAGAATCTAAGAATGACACAACAAACTCCAAGTTATAATTTTCACCAAATAATCAACAATTAACCACTCTGAAGCCTAAGCTATTTTGCTTTTAATCACTTTTCTTATCCTTAGAGTGGTTTTAAATTGAGTGTCAAAGTAATTTGCGTTTTGCTTTGGTTTTGCATTGCTTCACTCTGTGATTGGCCAGAGAAACTCACGCCACTTTCTCAACCAATGAGAAGCAAGATCAAAACCAATTATGACTTGCATGTGCATATTTTCCTGCAATTTGCACCAGCTACATGTAATTGCTTGGTATTCTGATTGGCTCATTGCACTGTTTCAGTCTGTTGTGATTGGTCAGAGTAATTGCTTTGGTTTTGGTTGTAAGATACTCAATTGAAAAGCACTCTAGTTGTGTTGGTGATTACCCATAGCATGGATGGGAATTTTACCGATTATACCCTGGTTGCTGAGGCCCTTTCATTGACACAACTACCATTAAACAGCCCAGTTAAAATGTGCCAGCAGGTAGGCGATTTTGCCGCTTACAGCAGAGAATTTGCCGCCTACTCAACACTTAACAAAGAGAAGAAGAAATACTTGCTTTTTTTTAGTTAATACCTTTGCTTTTCCTGCTCAAATTACTGGTGTTAAATGGCAACTGAAATAAAAAGCTCTCAAAAAGGTGTCAAAATGGAGCAGTGTTCACTTGAAGCAGTTATTTTCAAACCTTTGGGGGTTAAATGTCCCCCAATTCCTCTAGAAGACCCTTTCTGCCTTCTACTCCTTTTATCCGCTCTACTGCTCCAAATACGTTTGACAGGGCTGATCAAAAGATCTTTGCTCAGGGAGTTGAAAACAAAGAGAAAATATGGCATCTGGCATCCAGGGTGGTGTACCAGAGGATGTTAGGATGCATTAATGAAGCACCCTTTGGGACAGAATGATTCCCCAACACGAGTTGCTTGCATTAATGGAAAGATGATCGAGAAAATATAGAAGATTTTATTGCAATTATGCTTACAAATGGCTTGCAGCTGTTGTGAGATGTCATCTTGGCTACCAGGTGATGTGTATACCGACACTGTGAAGGGCGTGTTGTTTTCTTCTACCAGATTCAAATAGTGAACCAACACTATATGAGGATTCTGGAGAAAACAGAAAAGTAAATTGAGTTTTTGAAACTTTGACAGATAACCCTTAAACACTTCTCTTTTGAAATTATTAATAACAATGATAATGATGATAACAATGGTGATCAAACAATTTACGAGCAAGCACCAGTCATGTAAAGTGGTTGGTTTTCAGGGAGGTCCTCCAAAAAAGAAAATGGCAAAATAACATAGCATTATATGAACCAGAAATTAAAGATTTACACTGTAATGCTTGATGTTTTGGAGTTGTCATGATGCCATTATCAAGAGAAATAAAAGTATAAGATAGTGAATATTTAAGTAGGCTAGAGCTAAAATTTACATACTAATTAAATGGCTACATAAACACTTTTAATTAGCGCAAATTGAGTCAGACTTGGCAAAGTTAAATACCTGAAGCATCCAGTAGCAGCGGCGATGAAATGTTGGCACAAGAGCAGAATGTGTGTACAGTACACTTAGACACTGCAACAGAAAATTCAAAAATGTTTTAAAAAATTGACGTAGTATTTAAATGTATTGTTTAATATAATTATAATAGTAGAGGTGAACTTAAAACACCAAGCTCATCATTGTAACTCTCATCTGGCAGGCAAAGGACCAGCTGGGGCTATTTCAAATAAATTATTATTTTGTTACTTTTTTTTCTCAACTTAGGGGGATGGGGGTAGGGTAGTTGAGGGGATGGTGGGGAGTGGGGATGTCTTCCCGAAGTTACCTCAATTCCATCCACCTTGAGTCTGGTGTGATCTTCCCTGATGGTATTTCCAGATCGTCTTTTCTTCCAAGTGTAGCCATCCCTGCGATAATTCTTCACCTACAAACCAAGATAAAATCACGCACTTGCACAAACCAGTGAGACACGAGTCAGAGGTTCCAGTTCAGATCAATAGTGCACAATGGGTTGGACCCTCGTCAGTCTAGAAAATCTTCTAGTTGAAAGCTGAGGGCATAAAGGGCGAGTTTATGTTGAATTTTAACAGGATGCCCAGAATGAAGTGACTAGGGGCATAATACTGCTCCACCCTGAATAAAATGCTAGTCCATCACATGATACCAGGGGTTTCATTTTAGAAGCTGACAACCGGCGAAAATTGCTGCCTTAACTTTATCAGAATTTACCTCTTATCGCCGCCTACTTTGTCCGTATCTTCACTCAAATTATTGAAAACAATTCATCAGGTTGTCGCCTACTTTAGTTAGCTCTGATGGCTATTTCAAAACTTATTGAAACCCCTGGGATACTCAGCATGAAGTGACCCTGCCTTCTGTTACCAGCAGAGTAGTTTCTTTTCAACAGCAGCGATGGCTGAGCCTTGTGTCTACTTACAGTAGAAGTCCATTAAATCCATTTATTTAGTAACAAAAAGTTACTTTGTGAAACCTTGCAATATAACCTCTGAAAATATAAGGTCACAGCTTTCAATCATACCTTGCTTCGATCAAAGAGAAACATAGACCCATTTTCCGGCCTAAAAGAAATAACAGAAAGATTTATTAACAACCTGATACACTTTGAGTGTGCACTAATTAAAACAAATCAGTCAATAATTCCTTGTGGAATGGATAATAATCTAGGACAATGAGTTATATAATATTCACCTGACTGGAACATCTGTTCTCACCCAGGCGTTATGGTTGCTTAGACTTGTCAGGAAAGAAACAACCTCCTGAAACGAAAATGAAAGCACATGACAGTGGAGAGAATTTGAAGCCCATATAGGTTATCGGTTATCTCAGTTGGTAGAGCACCTGAGACCACCGAGCATGAGGTTGTGGGTTCAAACCCTAGCCAGACCAACACTCAGGGTCTTTAAATGATTGAGGAGAAAGCGCTACCTATGTAATAACATCTGCAAATGGTTAGACTTTCTGGTCTTCTTGGATAAGGACAATAAGCTGTAGGTCCGTCTCATAGTACTTCACTTAATCTGACTCTGTGGGTTCTAAAAGAACCACTAGGGACAAATAACAAATCTCAGGCAGTGACCACCCCCAGTGTCCCTCTTAATTTGATAATCACATTACAGGGGCATTCATAACTCAACTAGTTACTTCATTAATTGTAAACTGCACAACAAGCAGTCTGGCAAAAGTCCCCCGGCCAGTCAGTGTTCTCCCCAGGTATTTCATACTAGGCGGGCTGCCTGGCTTGATTCATTGAAAAATCATTGCTGCCTGGTTTAAAAGTGAAGAAACCTTACATAGTGTAAGATCTGGAACTGGGATCCTGTCCATAAGTAAAGAAAAAACCACTCAATAAAAGTATTGAACCATTGCCTAGTGTTTCTTCATTGTGTTTTCTCGCAATTGATAAGATTTCAGCTCGTATTTACCCTTCCATGAAACCTGCTGTCCACTCGTTTCGTTAAACAGCAGCCATCTTTCAATTTGTCATGCAAATTCAAGGGCACTTCAAGGGATATTACATGGAATACTAAACTAAATTTTCACTTCCATGGAAGGGTGGCTTCAACGAATTCAGGATGCTCTGAACAGAAAGAAAAAGCTTCTAAAAAGCAAATTAAGTTCCTCTCTTACCCTGGAAAAGAGACAATAATTAAAGAGTGTTAGTAATGCTAGATTAGGATTCCTTTAGACACAGTTGAAAATGTCTGTCAGAATGCCCCCTGGCCTTTCCAAAATCCTGGGGAGAACACTGCCAGTGTTGTAAAATTATCCCTGAAAAACCTGAAGGGGAGAGGATAATGAAGTATGTATCTGTACATCTGTATGTAGGGAAAACCCTTAGTATTTTTAAAAGGGACACTACTTCTGTTGGATTAACAACACCTGGAAAATGAAATGCTGAATATCCTTACAGATATATTGTCAGTGTTTATAGCAGCTTCGTGCATTTGAAACAACTCTAACATTCGTCTATATTTTATTATTGTACCCCGCTTCTTTCTCTATATTTAATATGCTTTTTCCAAGCATGTATATCAGAAATAAAAAAAAGTGGTCGACTGTATATTGAACAATGTTGCTAAAAAAAGATCTTTAAGAGGAAAACGTTAGGAAATATGGCAAATTCTAGTCTGCCTGATGCATGAAGCAACCCATGATCCCATGGAAATCTGGCTTTCATTGTGAATTTTGCAGTCTTTATCTGTAGTGAAGACTGTAACTTTAAACAAATAATGAAATTAATATTGCCAAAACTTCATTCAAATTTTATGCTTGAATCTTTAAGATTGACTATCTCTGACAAATGTGGCAAATTTATGGAATTCATCAAATTCAAACGATTTAATGAATTCCAAACAAAATTCTGCCAAGCTGCTATTAGCTTAATATCAGACCAACCTGTTTTCTATCAAGCAGGGTAATGAGAAACTTAATGCCATAAATTAAAAAGTTCTAGCTGTAATTTCATAGAATTTCCTGCATTCTATGATGGCACCAATAATGTTATCAAAATTCATAATATGCAATCAACAACTTATTTTGTGGCAATTTAATTATTGCATCTCAAATTTATAAACTTACAGTAAGTGTTGTACTAAAGAAGGGAAAGCAGACCTACAATGACCCTCACAGAAGAAATAGATTTGGAACAATAAGGGCCTGTTCACATGGAAGTGGAGGACCCCAGAAAGGTGAGGTACCCCGCCTCGGTCAGATTACTAATTTCTCCATACAATCTCTCTTTATTTTTCGATCACGTTCACATGTGAAGTGGGGTACCTCACCGAGGCGAGTTGCCCAGTCAGCCAGGGTGGGTAACCCAGTTAGCTGGGGTGAGTTTTCTCCATGTGAATGCTGGAGGTGGGGTGGAGTGATATTTATCTGGGCAATTGTCTCTCGTGATAACATTTTAAACCTCACCCCAGTGCGCCGGGTTTGCATGTGAAGGCCACCTTTCTTTGACCATGGGTAGGTGGGGTACTTCACCTTCCCGGGGTTCCCCACCTCCATGTGAACAGGCCCTAAAACAACAGGAAAATAAAGAGATCACTATCATCGCTGTGTGTTTTGTACATCATGGTCTAAAAAATATCTTGTTTTTCAAATTACTTTTCATAATCCTCTCTCTTGTGATTAAAAGTTCTTCTGAATGAAATCAGGTACCCTGCATCTACAATATGTGTCAATAGACAAGTTTCTATGCAAATTTTAACTTAATCTCATCAGCAAGAGACTATAAAAGTTGGAAATTATTTCCAAATGGGAAAAAGGCTTTAAGATACACTTGAAATTAGTATGGAAAACAAACCCTCAAATTCATTTTCATAAAATAAATTAATACACAAATTTTACACCTTCAGTGTCTCTGTGATAACAAAGGAATACCTCGTGTTTTATACCTGTTTTTATTATTATTCAAATTTAATAGTTAATCCTGGTAATATGAAACTCTGTATGCAGTTAAAACTGAAATTGTAACAAACATTTGCAACTGAAGATGGCATAAGTATGTCAAAACATGTCTTGTTTTAAACTTAAAAGTGTTGTTTTATTTTTTTCAAACCATTATTCATTTGCTACTTTTACGATAACAAAGGAATAATTATAAATAACAATAAGAATAAAAGATGTTTCAAAACCCTGATACTGAGCTTTTTCTTTTAGTTTTGTGGTGCATTTCAGCATTTGTTATGCTGAAAATTATATCCACCTCTTCAAAATTGCTGTTCACTAAAATCAGTAAGAACCAGGAATATATGAAATGAAAAACTGCTGACACATTTTAAAAAATTATGACTTTCATAAATAATAAATAACTGCTTTTAGAGCAAAACCAAACAATTAGCATGTCCACGGGATGTTACATGCACATGGGGCATAAACTAGAAAATTCTTTACAAATTTTGCATTCTGGAGAATCTATGGTTTAAACAAAAAAATTGCTTATATTGTTTTTTCTCTTCAGCTTAGGATTTGTCTCCTATGAATGCCAAAACAAAAATATAATAATTTCTCTGTCTTTTTAATCTATTTTCAGTTCTGCCTGTTTATTACTAGAATGGGGTGGATTTCCACAGAGATGAAAGAGTGAAAGTTTTCAATAAAATATTCATACTCACAAACATATTCAGAGCAGGAAATGTTTTCATAAGGGTGTCTGGAAAACTCAGACCTAGAAAACTCAGACCTCAGACCTCAGACCTCAGACCTAGAAAACTCAGACCCCCCCAATCTGGAAAACTCAGACCCCCTCATAACTATACAAATTTTCAAAGTCAAATAAATGTGGGCAAAATGAATTATCGCCGTTCAGTGCGCTGAAATGTTACACGCTCTATTTATCGCAGATAACAAACATTTCACCTTTGTCGTCTCATGTTATTATAATCGGCTCCGGAGCACAAGACCTAGAAAACTCAGACCCCCCCAAACTGGAAAACTCAGACCCCCTCAAAACTATACAAATTTTCAAAGTCAAATAAATGTGGGCAAAATGAATTATCGCCGTTCAGTGCGCTGAAATGTTACACGCTCTATTTATCGCAGATAACAAACATTTCACCTTTGTCGTCTCATGTTATTATAATCGGCTACGGAGCACGAGACCTAGAAAACTCAGACCCCCCCAAACTGGAAAACTCAGACCCCCTCAAAACTATATAAATTTTCAAAGTCAAATAAACGTGGGCAAAATGAATTATCGCCCTTCATGAGGGGGTCTGAGTTTTCCAGATTGGGGGGTCTGAGTTTTCTAGGTCTTGTGCTTCGGAGCAGATAATAATAACATGAGACGACAAAGGTGAAATGTTTGTTATCTGCGATAGTAGAGCGTGTAACATTTCAGCGCACTGAACGGCGATAATTCATTTTGTCCACGTTTATTTGACTTTGAAAATTTGTATAGTTATGAGGGGGTCTGAGTTTTCCAGTTTGGGGGGTCTGAGTTTTCTAGGTCTCGTGCTCCGTAGCCGATTATAATAACATGAGACGACAAAGGTGAAATGTTTGTTATCTGCGATAAATAGAGCGTGTAACATTTCAGCGCACTGAACGGCGATAATTCATTTTGTCCACGTTTATTTGACTTTGAAAATTTGTATAGTTATGAGGGGGTCTGAGTTTTCCAGATTGGGGGGGTCTGAGTTTTCTAGGTTTTGTGCTCTGGGGCCGATTATAATAACATGAGACGACAAAGGTGAAATGTTTGTAATCTGCGATAAATAGAGGGTGTAACATTTCAGCACACTGAACAGCGATAATTCATTTTGCCCACGTTTATTTCACTTTGAAAATTTGTATAGTTTTGAGGGGGTCTGAGTTTTCCAGATTGGGGGGGTCTGAGTTTTCTAGGTCTGAGGTCTGAGGTCTGAGTTTTCTAGGTCTGAGTTTTCCAGACACCCGTTTTCATAACACTTTAATAAAAATGCCAATAGTTACTATGGTGTATTAAAATATGACAGCTAAACCTTGTTAAACCAACAACCATTCCGTACAATTTGGACAGAAAGGATTTTTTTAGCAATTATAATAGCCATAAGCTTAAACAGAAATATAAACTGTGAAGACGGTCAAACAAAGTGTTTTCTTAAAATGACAGATCATATAAGTTATTTTACTATCAAATAACACTACAGCTATATAAATCACAAATACCCAGTTTTATTACGCTTATACAAAGCTATCAAGAGAGGCTGCAGTGTTTGATGGAGGTTGCACGTACAAACGTGGTACATGGTGTGAAATTAAATTCAGTTATCTCTTTCTTGCATGAAAATATAACTGAAGAAATTGGCTTCATCTGATTTATATTCCTATATCCGTCCTTTTATCCAAACCAAAACACAGAGAGATTACCTTCCAAAGACAATTTTCAAAGAAAAAAAAACAAATACGATCTTAAAAACTAAATTTAGATGTCACGTACAGTGCATGATGTACGATCTTGCCTTAAAATTATTCAATATTGTTTCACCGATGCAAAATTTAACATCGTTTACTTTTGAGGACGGGCTCAAAAGCGAAAGAACACAGAAAAGGTTTCTTTCGGCGATATTCATGGGTCAAAAGCTTTAGAAAGCCTATGTTGACATTGGAAGCAGATAAGACGAAAGAAAAACTTGGCGCGGTAAACAACTGGCGATAAACTCACCGTCGTCAAAAAACTAAGCAACAAGATCGTTTTCTACCATACCTCGTTACTGTTCCATTTGTACTTTATGGCTGGGAAGTCATCGGCTTTCTTGATTTTTGCTAATTTGTCGGGCAGAGCGATTTCAGAGGAGCTCGACTGCTGTCGAGATTCGTGCTCGGCTGGCATTCCAAAATTTCCAGGGAGATTTCACCGCCAAATTTAATGCCCGGCACAACAGTGGGAAGATGGCATCCCTTTGGTGACTGCAATCCCACAACCAATTTTTTCTCATGCTAGTTTATGTCTCTTTGAAGTTAATGGGACCAAGATTATTGGAAGATAACAAGGAGTCATGGAGGAAATCACTTGTTCAGCACACTCGATCATCACAACACACCTGCCGCCATACCTTTCTCCATTGAGGGGCAATGAGCCTGCGAGCAGAACGTCGCTGGCTAGCAACAAGCAGAAGACAACAACCATTTAGACTGTCATGTAACAGTACCAGAGTGTCTTTCACGCTACAATCTTGGAAGGAATAAAATGGACAAAATAGCGACGCGCACTAATGACGTCACAAAATTGGAGCCCCCTGGGTTACTCAGACAAACAAATCGCTTTTCTGTAAGAGTGTGAGTTGAAATTATGTCATTCGCGAGCAGTTCTCTTTCCTCTGTAACCGTTCTGACTGAAGATGACGATGTTCCCTTCTCCAGGTTTTGAAGAGAACCAGAAGACAACACTGTGGGGCCGTTAAAACGGTGGTTGAAGTGCCGGGATTTCAAATTGAGTGGAAAATGCGATGAACTTGTGTCCGACTGCATCAGAAAATGAAAGAGTGGACATCACCACACGCTTGATCCGAGTATTGAAGGAACCTCCTGAGTTGGTCTAACTGCGGAAAAATGGCATTTTGCATGTCTCTAAATGTTAAGCTTACATAAATCAGCTGAATGAACGCAGTGAAAATTTTGTGCACATATGATTGTTCGATTTTCCTTTCTGGAAACAGATAAATAGTCTCTCTCTTATCGAAAACTCACTTGTTCGACCAGTTTTTGCATTTTCCATTGCAGAAGAATCCTTACAAGTCCAATAGTTAATGGTATGCAAAGGGCAAACGTGGTCGAGAAAATTAAGCAGAATTTATTTGTGTGATCTTCGCAACGAAGTGTTCCATACGAGCTGGAATCCGCCCCGGCGATATTATCGTATCACAGACTACTCACGACTCTGGGAGCATTGCGAACAAGCCCCGAGAGACTTGCTCGCAGGCTACCTTCGCTCTAGGCCGTTACAGATTTTCCTAACACGTCAGTTGGTATAGATTCGGCAAAATTCTTGTCGATTAGGTTTTCAATCTTTGCCAGTGGCTCTGGTATTGTTTTCTGGGGCCTTTCTCAGTTTCTCAGGGCAGACACGCGCATTGTTTGGTGTGAGATTTGCTCAGTGGATCGGAAAATTTAGTAGTAGGACCGTTCCCCGGGGGGGGTACTCCCATAAAGTCCGGATAGGTGTGTGCCACGAAGGGTCTTAAACCCTGACCCTATTTAAGGAACAATCCAACGAAAATTGATACCCTATTTAAGGCCAAATCCGAAAAATGACACCCTATGCAAGGGAAGAACAAAAACTCAAAATAGCTTGAACAGGTCAACTTTATTTCCTTAAAATCGCTTTGGAAATACTTTAACTTTGACAGATCATTTGTTTTCCGCTTAACTGGGTGTTTACACCCTGCTATTTTTGCTGATACAAATTTAGGCACCCTATCTAAGGATCACACCGGGACACTATGCCAACATAGCCGAAAAGGATACCCTATATTTAAGGATCGAGAACCTCCAAAAACCATACCCTATTGCGCGGCACGTACCTATATAGCCCATATAGGGGAGTACCCCCCCCGGGGACCGTTCTCTCTGGGCCAGTGAAGGGAACAAAGAGAAGCTTACGCTTCTGGCACAAACGTATGTATTTCTGGCCGGGAGATGTTTCTCTCTGTAAAGAATTCCCGTGAACAAGCTATTAGCCAACGTTCGCACTTCCCAATATGTTGCGAAGATTTTAGGAATGGAATAAATACCCAGATTCTTGTCAATCTGAGGGATTTTGGCATTTTTTGGATACCTCCAGCCCGTTTTGCACTCACACAAACAGCAGTGTTTGGTGCTAACCATTTATCGCCCTTCTGGAATTCTTTCGTGTTTTTGTTCGAAAATTGTCACTCGCGCCTACACATTTTCCTTTAGCGAACTGCAATGTTTGTCTGAGTCACGGCGGGGGACTAATGTGACAAAATCTATTTACAGTAATAGTGCGCGTCGCTATTAACCCCCTTCCCCCCCCTAAGCAATGATGAAGGCGCGCGAAGTGCAAAACGCGCCATTTTGGCATCATTGATTTGGGGGGAGGGGTGGTCAAATATTCCATTTATTGTGTCCAAGATTGTAGCACTGTCTTTCTTTCTTTGCACTGAGAGGGGTGCGTGTGCACTCATGTCCAATATACGCAAACTGATACAGTCTGTCAAACGATCCGTACGGACTGTACAGACTGTCAAAGGAAAGGTCGGTCCATAGACGGTCCGTTAAGTCCGTCAAACGATCCCTACAGACTGTACAACAACAACAACAATAACTTTATTTTTGTGTCAAAGTACTTTAGCATACCCACTAATTGGAGACACAATAACAAAGCAAATACTAAATAAGTAATAAATACTCAATAAATATTAAATATAATGACATTCTAAAATACTTGTGCAAAAATACCAATGTTATTCTATTAAGAAAGATATAGAAATCTACCGATACTATTCTATTAAAAATACTCCTTGTCTCTACGAGCTGCAGAGAAAACAGTCAGGTCCACATTCGTTGCTAATTAAGTTCGAGAGATCCATTTGTCTTACTAATTTCTTAAACTGACTCAGGGTGCTAGCATTTCTTATGCCCCGAGGTAGGCGGCGCCATAGTGTCGGTCCAAGATACTTAATGGAATGCTTTACAGTATTAAGTATTAAAGCGTGGTATGACGAATTCTGAGTTCCTAAGGCTATATTGGGTGGTTTATAGATTAAAAAGATCTGATACTTATGTAGGGCAGATGCCATGTTTAACTTTAAACATAAGAATAGCTATGTTTTGAAGTCTTTGATTATTTAAAGTCACAAGCTTAGCTTTGTTTAGAAGGACTTCATAGGAACTGCTTTTGTCTTTGAAGACTTCCCTTAGCCCCTTCTCTTGTAACCTTTCAAGTTTTCGTTTGTCCGAAGATCTGATAAAAAAGCCAAACTATGGAGCAATATGTCAAATGAGGTAGAATATTAGTTTTAAATATGTGTAGCTTAGCCTTTTCTGGAATTAAATTTTTCATTCTAAGAAGAACTCCAATTTTTTGCCTAGATGTGTTTGACCTGTTCGCTGAAACGGCACTTGGTGATCTATTTTAACTCCTAAGAGTTTAAGAAATGTCGTTTGTTCGATTTCCTTATTGTCAACCTTGAGATGGATCTTTGGGAAGTCTTGCCCTTTTTTCTTAGTAATTACCATAGCCTGGAACTTTTTCTTGTTAGCTAGAAGTTTATTGTCGGAATACCAATTAGCTGAAACCTGCGCTTGATTCTTTCCACATCACTGGCCCTGGTTCCTAATGAATACAACTGATGATCGTCGGCGTACATAGATAGTTGGCAATGTTTGATGGAAACTGAGAACAAGTCATTCTGGAATATGTCCCACAAGAGTGGTCCGAAGCAAGATCCCTGGGGGCATCCCTTTTTTATCCCTTGCCATTCACTTGTAACGGTACCGAGTTTTACTCTCCCCAGTCGCTGTCCAAAGTAAGATCTCAGTAGGGTTAACGATTGTCGGTAGAGAAGTTATAAGCCTTTAATTTTCGTGTCATTAGCGCTGGGAGGAGCGAATCGAACGCTTTGCTCAGTGGTGTCGGTTGATATAATTCCCACTATTTGCCCATTATCCAAAGACAATTTCCAGTTTTCAACTAACTTTAGCAACGCACACAACTGTAGGACTTCCTGTAAGCTGACGTATTGCTGAAAAGGTGAGGTCAATGTACTTCGTTACTTGGTCACTTAGTTTCTGTTCGAAGATTATATTAACTATGCTGAGAACTGTTATCGGTCTGTAGTTCTTCCTATCTGTTCTTTCATTCTTTTTGTAAACAGGAATCCATTCTCCTTTTTTCCAACTGCTTGGGTATTCCCCCGAGTTAATTGCAAAGTTGAAGATGTTAGCGACGGAGCTAGCTCTTTTGAGGAGGACGTAAGGGAGGTCCGAAAACCGCAAAACCGCACAAAAAAAAATTATAAAAAAACCTCAATACCGCATCGAAATTTACCGAAATACCGAAACCGCAGTTACAGATGTGAAAGCTGCCGTCGTCAAAAGACCTTCTATTCATTATTAATACGACCTGCAGTGTACGCTGATATTTACACAAATGCTAAAATTACTTAAGTATTAAATATATCCATAACTGATCTTACTGCAGAGTCCTCGAGTATCTTGGATTATGTATGCACTTTAACATGACGCGCTTAGGTGTCTTAGGTTTCTAATCACTAGGAGTTAACGTAGTCACTTGAAGAGGTCAGTAGAGCAGACGATTGTTGAAACGCACAGCTCTCCCAAAGCGAGTTCTTGCTCCAAGGAAAACTGTTGCCGAGCTTCCAATTTCTCCTTGTGCTAGCGTGGAAACCTCGGGACCATCGTCGACGCCTTCGTCACTACTTTCAACAATGAACTCGTTTTCTGCTTCTTCCACCGTTTCTTTTCCTGTGACAGCTTCTGCTGTACTGACCTGTACGTCAAAAGCAATAGAGATAGGTTTTTACATAAACTCAGGGAATGTCCCATGTCGGGCCATGGTGGTCTCTTGGCGTACAGTGCGTTGTCTTACAGCAGCACCATAGGATGCCCAGTCCCTGAGTGTATCGCAGTCAGCTGGGCGCATATCGACGTTTGCGAGAGGTTTCAAAAACAGGACCTGCGACAGCAGCAACGCTCCATCAGGTTTGGTTTGGTTCTTCTGTCTGGTTTACCCCGCTTGCCGCCATCGTCAAACTTGTGAATTCCCCCACCCCTAATCTTTGATCGTAAAACAATGTCAAGATTTTCCCCTACTCTCGGGCAAAGAATCACACCCATCTCCTTATATTCCCCCACATATCTCCCTGGTAGACCCGGGGTCGACCCCACGGGGAAGCCGATGACATGTGCATAAGTCGGCAATGAAGCCAAAGTAGTGACTTTGATGGGGTAGAAGGCATCTCCATTGATCACGTAAACTGCCTTCTTTCATCTGAGACCTCTTTTATGCACAATAACCTAATTCTTTCACGATAGATAATTAGGGCTGCCAATTTATCGAAATGATTCAGTCAGAGGGTAAGACAACCTAGTTCTTTGGACGTGGAAGGTAGACTAATTGTCAATTTTGCACGTGTATGGTAGAGTAATTGTCGGTATTGCTAAAATTTGTCTCACCTTAAATCACTTTATTGTGCTATTGTGCAATTGCCAAGCCTATCTTTTTGCCGCATTTTAGAGGTTTTTAAATGATATCACACCAGTGACTACAATTGGAGATTTGTCACACTTTTTTGCCATTTCCTTTTCTATTCGTTGTAAATATTTTAAGTCCCGCTAATGAGATGCACTTTTCAGTCCGTATACGGACCGACTCCCTATTTTACGGTCTGTACAAACCGTACGGACCGTCAACAACTCAATATGATCCGAACAGACCGTAACTTGCATTTACAGACCGTATCAGTTTGTGTATATTGCACAACCCTCTACATGTGGCCGTTTGAAGACGCTATATTTTGGCCTGATACTCTGGCTATGATAGGGCAATATTCTATCCTTTATTGCTTGTTTTTGCCGAGACTTTTTATTACCCTCATCGATTGGTTTTGTTTCTTTCAGTTTTTTGCATTATACACAAGCACCTGTCCTAACATTCCAATGGTGAGGCTTGTCCCTTTGCAGATTTCATGTATAATTTTTGACCAAATAGTCTGACATAGGATAGACCGAACATCAGACTTTTGGGGGAGGTGAAGGGGAAGACTAACCTCAACTCAACCCCCCACCCTCACTCAGCAGTTCT